>OX421453.1:4932605-4937605 GCA_949126865.1 Montipora capitata
AAAATGGCGTCTTATAAAGAAGGAACTGAAAGAGCTTGGAAAACATTGAAAGAGAGCCTTGTTCCCCCAAGCGTCGTGAAGGCGGGACAACTTGGTGCTCTATTGTACAAGCGGTGATACCGAATAATTATGAATAATGGATGACAAGACAGAATAAATTGCCATTATCCTTAATAATTTTCTTCTTCATTACTCATGTGTTTTAACTATCCGAAAGTTGCCTCTTAGACCTGCTAATTCCGAAAAGTATGGAGACCGGCGCAAGGATGGCTTAGTCGGTTAGTGCGCGGCCTTGGTGCATAAGGTCCCAATTTCGATTCCCAGATCTTGCATCCTTGGTTCGTTTTTTTTCCTTTCAGAGTAGCCTAAGTAGCTTTAAATACCCTTAAAACGGGGTTCTGATGGTACGAGGGAGGTAAAATGAGCACACCGTCGGCTTCCTGGGAGAATACTCTCTAGAGAGTAAAGGAATTTCCGACGTTTCCTACCGCTACTTTCTGCACTCCATGGTATTAAAGGGGGCTAATTCAACGACAACTCCACAAGGGTAACTGGTATACGCCAACTCGCCTACGTGCAAACTCGCCTACGCCAACTCGCCTACGCCTAGTGGTGAACTCGCCTACGTAGGCGAATTTGATCACCATCATAGGCGAGTTCGTTGTTCCTCAAAGTTGTGTAAAATGTGTTTGTTCTGCTCCCTATAGCAGAATGATTGCGATAGCCGACACGTACGAATTCAAGAATTAGGGTCAGTCACTTCGCAAAAGTTTTGTGTCTTGTGTATTAACAGGATCATTCAGTGGTCTTAAACGGTGAACTGGATGAGTTGATAAAAAGAAGTTGTGGTGTTGTTTCGGTGGTTGTCGCAATAATAATCAGACCTAATAATTGTAAAGTGGTCATCACATCATAATAAAAATAATAAATTGGCCTCAACATATTATTATCGTCATCATGATATGATTGAGGAATCTCAAAATAAACAAATCACTCGACGACCATTCCATTTCATCAGGGTTCCGACGGAAACTCGTCATACTTTTTTCTTGAGTGTCCTTGAATTCAGTCATTGTTTTCTGATCCACCTTCTATCGCGACTATTACTATAAGGTTTGCTTCTTGCACGGTTGAAAAGTTCGATCTCTGATTGACACTCGACTATGAAGCGTTCGATTGAAGAATTCGACGAAACTTCCAAAAAAAAAAGTGTTTCTTCTGCACCATCTTGCGCTTGATTTGACCGGCGCAACTTTCGTCATCTATGATTACTGCTAGTTTTAGCTGTAGTACAAAAATTTTACGTTTCATTCAAAACCTAAGTTTCCTGGCTCCCATTTCAGGCTTTAGCCTTTATTTGAATAAGGTATTTATCTCGACACAGTGGGAGGTGCGTCATTTGGTTAGTGTGCTCGACTCCGGGGCGAATGGTCCGGGTTCGGGTCCTGGCCGGGAACATTGTGTTGTGTTCTTAGGCAAGAGACCCAGGGCCCGGTTGTTCGAAAGCCGATTAACTTAATCCAGGATTAGTGTAAACTTTTGTTTCATGTTTTCCACCTTTTGGTGAAAGTTTCGTTTGCTTAATTTTGTTTTTCAAGATTGACTTCTTCTCATGTAAAGTTTTGCCGAATATCAGCGTTCAACAGCATTTGGGAGTTGAGAAATAAACTCCTTGGTTAATTTTTAAACTAGGGTTAGCGTTAATCGACTTTTGAACAACCGGGCCCAGGTGTATAAATGGGTACCGGCGAAACGCTGAGGGTAACCCTGCGATGGACTGGCATCCCATCCAGGGGGCAGTAGAAATACCCCTAGTCGGTTCATGCCATAAGCTCCGGCCTGATGGACCACTTGGCTCGTATGCAGACTTTCCCTTATCTCGACACAGGGTTGTGTGGTGTTGTTGCTCGAGCTCACAGGTCACGCGATACATCATTAACTACCGTATTAGCCAAACACCACTAAATGAAGTGTTCAAATTTCTGATTTTGCTTCGTCAGTAGACCGCTGGGAGCGTAAACAAAACAGGTCGCTTATTGAAAAAACTGGCAAAGTAAGAGACCTAGAATCAAAGAAAGAACCGAGTTTATGTTCAACAACGATCTCTTCAGTGATTAAGTTGTGAAAAGTAAACCAACACTCACCATGACTACTAGCTCTTATTCTATCGCTCATGCTGATTGGCTCATTTTATCAACGAATTAAAAAGCGTCTTCTTTCAAATGTCGAACACTGGGTAAACAAACATGGCGGTCGAAGGAAGGGCAGCTTTGGTTCACTTTTGTTATTTCATAGCCACACGGGTGGAAATAATCTGTTGCGGTGTCACGATATCACTATAAGATGGCAGTAAGTGCAGATGTATGTAATATAAATTAAATTGACGGGTCCAACACAACTTGTCAATTCTTGATTCTTCTTTTGAATACAAATTTAAATCTAGCTCATTGACTTCTTAAAATTTATGAGCTTACATCTGTCTTTATTTTTGAAAATGCTTTTTAGGATGAAGGACGATTGGAGGACGAACTTGCGTCATTTCGGCGTGACTGGCGAGAGGAAATCAGGCGAACTGTAACCGAGGGTGGTTCATCCAGGAATTCACCTGTACTAGTATCGCCAGCAGAACCTCAAACGTCCACAGCAAGCCGCGAAGGATCTCCGAATTCATTTGCTTTGACAACTAAGAACACAGTCAATGCAGGGCAAAATCTGGAAGAAAGGGTAAACATAATAATTGATAAAACTTTTAATCACCTAATCCCTTATGGTAATACACTAATGACAGCTTGTAATAATAATATTACTATGACTAGCAGTTTGTAGATGTAATAGGACTACATGCTGTGCAATTTGAAAATAATTGGATGAGAAAATTCTGCGGACTGCCATATTGGACTCGGCATAGGAATTTTTTAAATCCAATTATTTCCAAATTGGACAAGCATGTACCATGTAGCCCTATTACCTATAAAGTATATAACATCCAAAACAGATGAGCACATGGCAAATATTTGACACTCAAATCAATCGTATACGAGAACAGGTCTTTAAATTGGAGAAAAAGCAGTTTGATAGCAGTGATAATAGCTGCAACCTGATTGGCCAACACTTGGTTCTTTTATTTATCTTAACATTTGATTGGTTGATGGAGAGTATCCAGATTTTTCTCAGATTGGACGGTTTGTTCAAAGCTGAAGTAAACATTCAACATTCCAATTTATTTAAAATTTGGACAGTTGGCAGTAACACATCGTGGTAATCACAAAAATGTTAATTTATTGTTGACTTCCTGAAAAGCCTCACAGGAAACGAGACAATAAAACTGTATCTACTCTTAGACTTACAGTATGTATTCTCATTGTGTTGCAGGCTACAAAACTATTCCTTCAAGGTGTATCAACCGAGAGAAGTGGAAATGTTTATGAAGGTAAAACAGGAATTTTCAAGGCTGTCTAATTTTAAGTGGAAAGCTAAAGATTTGACAACTTAACGTATATTTGAGCAATGCACAAGGCGTGAAATAATATGAGGAGAAGGCAGCAGGATATAGAAGTGCCATAATTTATGTGGAGAGATTTGGTTTAACAGGGGAAATTGCGTATACATGTACAGTGAAACATTGAATGTTTCACTTGCTTTCAGGTACCTTGTAACTTGGGTGTCCTCTGTTTTCATAGCACTCACAAACCATATCATTATTTTTGTTGTCTTTTGTTTTTCAGCCATTTATTTTTATCGACAAGCTGTTCAGCTTGTGCCAGACATTGAATCAAGGATCAAAGATTTTACAAATTTTAATTTGGTGTCGGGTATGTACATGTACGTGTAAAATGTTAAAAAAGAGCAGAATGTTGAGAATGACCAGTTTACTTAATGTTGATAATATCATTTTGTATGCTTGCTGGTTTTTTTTTAATTTGCACAAGTCTCTAACCCATAGAAGAGATGAAGAAATTTTAATACCTTCTTGTGGAAACACAATAAAAATAAGAATAATTAAATGATCAATATTTTTATTTTGCAGAGGAGGAAGATGACGATGATGAATCCAACATGCAAACATTCCAGGAACCACATGAGTCAGTATAAGCAAGTTTTTATACTTCACTGAAAAAGTGGAAGTTTGTCTTTACTAGACAATTGTAGGCTGGGATATTTTTGAGAATTTTTAAAAGTGTACACATGTGGTAAAAAACATTACATTACTGTACTGTGAACACCAGTAGATAAGCTGCACCCCAACTTTAGAAGCTCAAAATTTGGAAAAAAATGTTGAATGAAAATTCATACCTGATGTAATGTAATTCATTCTGTGAATATACATGTGAATACACACTCTTCAGACTCTTCAATCATACATTGTAGTTTTCTGAAATACCTACATGCAGGAAATCTGTCCAGAAAAAATGTCCAAAATCTTTGTGCACCTCAAAGCTCTGAGCTGGATTTTATTTAAAAATTCTACTCCTGGACCACCTTCCTCTGAACATATATGTACTGAAATTATTCATTGATCATGAGTGCCCCTCAGATTCTTGGTTACCATGTGCACAGTCAGGGACATTTGGGGTGCTCACCATCTGTTGGAAAATTCCAGTTGGGGTGACTGTTGCATAATGGATACCAAATTAAGATGTTCCATTTTCTAAGCTTGGTTTCCGCGCCTAATACCTTTTCCTCATGACTCAATTTCGCACGAAATAGAGCCTGGAAATGGAGGCCTCGGTAAAATGGTACAAGAACTTTCGAAATTCTGTTGTGATCTGAAAATCGGTAGTTGACCTCAGTAGGTACTCCGCATTTTCCAAACTGATTTTCCAGATAATGACTGTTCCATTTGACATTTAATCGAAATTTCTAGAATTCTTGGCTTAGCACCCTTGGAAGTCATCAATCTGTGACAAACTTTCTTTTGAGTAATACTACTCTTTAAATTTTCTGTCAAAGTTGTAAACAAGGGATGAACATTCGGCCATTTACTACGCAAGTTCTCAAAA
>OX421453.1:4940105-4942605 GCA_949126865.1 Montipora capitata
GCCTCCCATACAGCCAGCTTCTACGCCTTTGACGCATCTATTCTGACCAAGCCGACTTTCTAGACAAAGCCCAAGAGATGGCCTCGAGAAAATGAAACACCTGTCTCAAAGCGACGCCCTTTCCAAAAGCAACTCAACAGACGAAAAGATGAGCAGGATTCCTTTAGTACTCACATACCATTTCAGTTCGCTGTGTTACTGCACTACCACACGTACTCAATGTGTGTCAATTTTTTCTTAAGATGACAGGAATTTTTTCTTTCTTGACTGACAAATGATTAATAGGCAGGCAGCCAGGTTTTTAACCTCAGAAAAAGATCTGTTTCGTCGTATGAACATGTGAGCCAAAGGGCCTCTGCTGGCATGACTTCTGGGTGACCCCTTAAATGGTCTTTAATGATGACCCCCGACTTGAAAAAATTGACTGGAATGCTGCAGTTCAATACCACCCAACTCAGTCCCTTCTGTTTTTGAGTAACACGTACTACAGGCAACCCAGTGTACGCTCATGGAGCGTCTAGTTTAAATAGGACATTGTGATTTTATTTTCAGTGATGATCTGTTCTTTTATGGTCTCCCCAATTTGTAGTGAACAATGTGCTTTAGCTACACTGTAGATAAGCTTGAGACTTTATAATTAATGGAGCTAGTGCTCATCTTCCCCCTTCTCCTCATCATCATCATCATCTCATCCTCATCTCCACATCCCAGACTGTGTCATAACAAATTTTCTAATTTCTTGGCCTCTACATGTATTGTCATCTCTCCAATCAGATCTCTAAATACTCCTCAAAATCTGGGCTGCTTCAAGTAATGCTGTCCTCTGTACTATTCATTGGTACTGCCAGATTGAGTTTAATTCCAAGTCTTAATTGCGATCCACTTACTGAAATGTCATGCAACCTTGGAAGTGCTCTGATAATGACTGGTACCACAAACTATAAAGTCATGTAACTTTCCTCGTATTCCAAAATCTTGCCAGTTTGCTCCTGAAATTTTGTATTATTTTTTTGTAGAATTTATTCTTAGTAGCTTGCTATTATAAAATCCTGAAGTAATGTGTGCCCTGTTTGTTGTCTATCTTTTCAGTCACCGCTACGTCAGGCCTTCTTGCTTCCAAAATTGCATCACGTAAATATATTGAAATCCCACTGTTGACTGACAATAATAATGTCAGCCGTGTTCAAACCATTTTCCCTTTCTTTTAAGGTAATATTTGCCACACAACTTCTAATGAACAGTTTTGACAACCTTGTCTTGTCTCCTCTAGATACACTGTATAGTACTGCTTCTGTGTGAATTTCAAGTACGTGGCTCGTGGTTTTGCCTTTCTGCCTGACTGTGCAGTCTTCATGAAAGACTACCGTTAAAATTTGTAAAAGTCCATGTATAAGCCGCACCTTTTTTTCTCAAAATTCAATTAATGTCACTGTTCCTTGGTATCAACATAGTTAGCTTTTAATGCATAACGTAAGGCGCAATAGAACGAGACAACAGACGTATTGGTGTTTTTTGAGGGGAACACTGCCTTGCGACTGGTTAGCCTATGCGACTTCCGGATTGCGTGATATAGAACAACCTCACTTATCTCCCCAGCACTACGAGCTGATTGGTAAACAGCAGGTGCTGGATCGGACAAGAGTATTGGTAGCGAGCAATGTACAAAGGCAAGCGAGCCAACAAGCTTGGGGGAAGTCGCTGTGCAGACTTAACCGCACCTCGCAGGAATGACCCAATTTTAATGAAGGCAAGGCGATAAACCCAACCCATCTCCAAAGGGAGGGAGGGAGGGAGGGAAAAAAACTTTAACAAATGCCAACAGCTAGTTGGTTTACTATAGAAGACAAACTGCCAAGTGAACCTTGGACGGCTAACTGAGGCTTTTATAGCTAGACTCTGTCTATTAAAGTAGCCAGTTGTACAGCTTCTTCTGTGAGCAGGTAGGTATTACACGTGCTCTTTAACAGTTATGAATGAGGCCTTAACAGATTTGGCCAATGCAGGTGTACGTTATAAACTGATATCTAGGAACAAAGTCACTATGTCCTCATTTTATTTACAACAAAACCATTGATTTTATGACCTTGAACGACCGACTACAAAGAACACTTTTAAGGCCCCTTTTAGTATGGTCATGTTCCATTAACCGTATTTTACTGATGGGGCAGTAAAATCTCATTTAAAAAATCAGGGGTGCGGCTTATCTACAGAAACATCCGTGGTTGGACTTTTCCTAAGGTCTAATTAATATTCATAAGAACTTCTCAAGATGGCACTGAATAAACATATAACAAACTGAAAGCACGTTATTGTAATGATCACTGCCTTTTTTATGAGTGGTGGCTCCTATAGGGGCCATTTGTATCTTAAAGTGTTCATTTGCGATTCTTGTTCTCCAAGACTTCTTTCAAGCAATTAATTTTCACTTTACTCAAACAACTGAACACCAACCTACAGGGAATCTCCATTCCTCCACAAAGCTGTTTGCTATGACACCTGC
>OX421453.1:4952605-4957605 GCA_949126865.1 Montipora capitata
TTCAAAGTACAAAAACCAGCATTTCCCTTCATTTGTCAAATTATTTTTGAGAAATATTTTATTAAATTAGTAGAAGACCTTTTTTCCATGTTTACATAGCGTCATCTAAACATGAGGGGGAATGCATAACTGTCGAGAATTCTATCATCTCCCACGAGTGTTTAGATGACGCTATGTAAACATGGAAAAAAGTCCTCCATTGCTTAAATTCAGTAATGTGGCATTAAGCCATCAGTGACACACTTGGCTATATCCTTGTGCCACATTTCACCTGGGAGTTACATGTACCACTAAACAGACCCAGGGCAGCAAGGATTGTTTTGGGGAAACTACATGTAGTTGCATGGCAATGGTGAAATCAGAGCCCCAGGCAGGACTTGAACCTACCGTGTACACCAGTCAGATGCTCAATACCCATTGAGCCTACAAGAACTCTTAGGGAGTTACAGGTGTTTGTCATTTATCTACAATCAGTGACAAAATTGTTGACACATTGACCATTTCTACCCCCTATGCCACATTTCTTCTATCATTTAGCCTTCTTAGGTAGTCCAATTCGTCCCCACCCCCCCAACAATGTTGTAGCGTGATTCCCGGATATTTAGGTACAAAGAGGCAACATTGATTGGGGGAAGGGGGTCTTGTCAGTAATTTAGAGCATGATTCTGATTATATTGTTATTTTACATTTTAAAGGAACTGTTTAAACACAATGTGTCAACTAATTTTGTCGCTGGTTGTAGGTCCTGATTTAATAACTGGACAATGTGTCCTGCTGGTTTATAGGCTGATAAACCACGCGGGATGTTGGTAGAACACGAGAAGAATTCGTAAATCACGAGCCGCAGGCGAGTGATTTACGAATTCTTCTCGTGTTCTTCCAACATTCCAAGTGGTTTATCAGCCTATAAACCATAGAAACCTGTGGTCTATTGCTTTAAATAATAATTCAGAAGACGCACGATTTTAACATGAGTTTACTGACACAATAAACCATAGCTGATTGACCAATCAGAGTGTGCGCATTGGTTTGGTTATTATGTAAAAAGTTATGGGCCTACAAGTAGAGATGTTTAAGGTGTAATGTTCCTGCGGGCAGGATGAGAAACCAGTTGCTTAATAGGGATGGGCAAAAGAAACACTGAAAAAATAATTAGGATTGAACTGCTGAATACAGTTAACTCTCTCGTAAATTGACGCAGGAATTGGACAAAGTGTCTGTCACTAGAGCTGTCCGCTTATGAGAATTATTCCCATAACGTGACACTAAAAAGACATATTGGACTCTTGCTCATGTCAAAGCAACAGACAGCTTGCTTTCCCGAGGACAAATGGAGATTTGACAAAACCGACCCCACTGTTCTGTTGCTCTGTCAAAGGTCATAGTTTTAATTGTTTGAATTGCAAATGAAACACAAATTTCATTGCCAAGAGTCAATTATTATACGTGGGGTGTCCGCTTAGGAGAGAGCGTAAACAGAAGAAAAATCCAATTCTAATTCCAAGCGTTTCCGCGTTCGTTTACAAGTGTCTGTTTACGGAAAGTGTGTAATTACAGAAGTTGACTGGAAGGTAAAATTGGGAATTGTAATTAGAGCTGTCTGCTTACGAGAGTGTTACGAGAGTGTCCGTTCGCGGATAGTTGACTGTATAAATGTAGTTTCCATCAACGATGCTTTTGTAGCCTGGTGTGCAGTTAACAGCTTGTTTTTATCATTACATCTCTTTTTCTTTTGTTTGAGTTGTGTTTTTTAATTTACGACTAAAAGAATGCACCGGCACGAAGTTTGTATGTTGTCGCTCTCAACGCTTTCATGTAAATTTCGATGCTCGAAAGGTTTTTGTGCCATTTGTTGATAGGTATGTATTTCTCCAAAGTAAACTTGATAAGTTTTTTTGGCTTTAAAACACAAATAACCAGCCGGAGGGACTTTGTGCCATTAGAATAAGCTTAAGTTCACAGTTTTCTCTTTTAAAGACGCACCGACCAGCGGACACGCAAATTATTTCCACATTCACATTATTTGCATCGCAGACGATTGCGAGTAAACATAGTCTCCTTCGCAGCCGCTCGGGCCGGAGTCATGCAACGTTGCGTGACTCCGGCCCGAGCGGTTGCGAAGGAGACTAGAGTAAACAAAGACAAGGCGAGAAAAGAAAGACAGTGGGAGAGCTCATAAATACTAATGAGCCTCAGCCTCTTTGCGTATGTGTTGATGTGCATCCGCGTTGTTTGCGTATATTTTGGTTCGCTTATCTCCGAGCTGCACTATAAGCCTTTTAATTCTTTTTTTTTTATTATTATTTCCAGGTCATCTGGCCAGACAGTGTGCTCAAATTTTGATTTGGACAACCAGTTTCCTCCTCTGTACTTTTCTGTTGTAAAAAGCTTGTGCCACAATGCAGTTGCTCCGTTGGGCTAGAAAATCATAAAAGATTTTACTTGTTTTGCATCATTTCATGGGGTCTGTGTGAAAAAGTAATTATGGTTTATTGTGATTAAGTTTAGAACCATCAAGAGGTGTGTTGCTTCAAGCAGCTAAATGCTCTCTTCATTTTGCCCATGCCCTCTAGATCTTGTTTTTGACAATGAACAATCTTTATCAACTAGAACTTGAAATCCAGTCTTGTTAAACTTTGGCTACAGGTGGTTTTCCTTGAAACCAGAACCCAAGCAATAGTTATTGCTTTAGCCATGTTATCACTTCGTTGCAGACACATAAATTAGGAAATCATAAGACAAAAAAATTCATGTAGGTTTTGCTCTTGAACAAGAATGTGCAAAAAGGCTAAACACTGCACAATGTAAGGCCAACATGCACGCTACTACATAAGACCAAATGTTGACTCAAGTTGGTGTTGATGGAGAAGCACTGCCTTGCATTAGGTTAGCCTGTGCAACCTCTAGTGATAATTTGTGTGACAAAGGAACCTCACTTATGTCTGCCCAGCACTACAAGCTGAATGCAAAACAGGACGTGCTGGATCGTAAAAGCGCATCAGCAGGCAATGTTCAAGAGGCAACACAGTCAACAAGCTTGGGGTTTTCACTAGTGATACAAGCACAGGCATAAATGCAAGCACAAGTGTGCCACAATGAAAATGGGCCTGACGCAAGCATAAGCACACGTGCAAGGATCAAAAAATTTCCTTTTGCTTGCACTTATGCTTGCATTCACTTGTGTTAAGTGTGAAAACGGGATGTGATGCTAGGACATTACAAGCTGTGATGCGCGTACAATGAAAAGAAACCCTTTTGTACACATTTTTAAAGCAATTTTCACTCATTAAAATGTTTTATTGCAACTGATTGTTTCGTAATGTAATGTGTAAAGTTTGACAAGAAAGCTGCCTAATTTAATTAAACAATAGTTTTGAAAATAATTATTCATAACACAACTAGATGCATTAGTGTAGTTAAAAATTGGTGTCAGTAATAGTTTGGTATGACTAATAAAAAACTTCATTGTTCACCATGCTTCTTTTCATAAAATTTAACACGAGAGGATACATGTGTATTTACATCCACAAAATTCAAACATAAATTGCTCCATGTGCTGCCTAGAGAGGTCTTACCATTTTAACCTGAAGGCTGTGTGAATTCACACCAGATACCCCAATGATCACTGGCGAATCGCCGACAACCAGGTAGCCTTTCTAACCCTACAAGTTCAAAGCAACTTGGGTTCAACTTGTTGTCTCCTTCACCTGGTCTGATAAAGAATCTGTCAAACCTGATTCTAGACGCTCTGGGGTAAGGCCAATCAAGGTTGTCATTAAATTTGGTGTCCCATGTAAACTCTGCATCTTTTGGTCGACCACAAAAGTCCCAAGCGTCCAATATCCCGTTTGGCAACCCTCCAATCGACATCACCTCTGTATCTCGTAAATTGGTGTCGCCTCCAAACACAACAGTAGCTTGTTCTGGCTGGTCTGAGATGCTTGCTAGAACTTGCTGTAGTTGTCTGATTCTCTCAGGTTTACATTTCGCTGTGCTTTCTAGATGTGAAGTCATTAGGATTACTTCCGTCTTGTTTTTAAATAGTACAGACTGACAAAGCAAATGACGCCCCATTTTACTTGACTGGAAGTGCGTACACTGAAGCTCATTTGTTAATTGAAGTGAGGAGTTCTTGAGAAGAATAATGTTGAAATATGCATGTGTTGGTCCATACTTGCAAGTGTATCTTAAATCAAAAGATAAATCAAATTTAATCTTGAATATTAACCCTTTCACCCTCACACTGCCCTCATTGATGAGTAAAATCATCTGCCATTGGACAGAAAAAAATCTATAAACTAAGTCTTCTCCTTTTTGGGGATTCAATACCGTGAAATTGACATCTAAAAATAATTCCCATGACCTGCTCTCGTCTGACCTTTTAGCTCGGTAGATTGGCGGTGATCTAGGTCAGAGTTTTTCTCTGTCCTTGTGTGGGCCCAATGCCTTTAGTAGGGCTATTAAATGCTCACATGGTTTACATGGGTAGAAAACTAGCACTTCACATTTAATTTAGCCTTTACTTCTTAATTCTGTTGAAATATAATTGCTACACGGCTATTTAACGCTTGCAAAAACGTAACCCTTCCTTGTGCTTCGTGGGAAGGAAAAGGTTAAATAGCATTTCAACTAAAGGTGAAGAAAGGTAGTGCACAGCCAACTACTTAGTGTCATCACTCTTGTGTTAGTTTGACCAGATTTGGCAAAATTGATCAATGTAGCTCTTATATTGTTTGTATACTTCAGTATGGTTACTCTTAAAGAGATTAAGAAATTACAATAAATTGAACAAATAATGTCAGGCCTGCAAATAATTTTTTCTATAAAGCCTGTCGTATGTCAGGCCAGGGACAATGTTTTGCCTGACATTCATTCAGTCTGGTCGGACAAAAACATTTTCCCACACTTATTTTTAAAAGAATTGAGAGAATGACATGTTTCAGTGTAATAAAACTATTTTAGAAGTATCTTCGGACCAGTGTGCTGAAAAACAGTATTTT
>OX421453.1:4967605-4972605 GCA_949126865.1 Montipora capitata
TCATTTGTAGTGTGCATTTCCTGACGGAAAAGTTGAAGACATAATGGACTGCTTTGTTTCCTTTTATGGTGATGTGTCCTGAATGAAGCTTGAAAATTTGGCACTTGTTCCATGTGAAAATGTGTTGACCAAACGTTGAAGTACTCAAAAATATTAAAATGTAAATTATCACACTTCTGAAAGTAATACTGTGGGTTTAGACAAGGACTGTATGTGGGGGATTATTCTCATTTTGGTAGGGATTAGACCGAAAAATATGTCCCCTTATCCTTGTTTGGTTTTGCTTTGTGGCTAATTCCTCGTGTTTCCCCGGGGTGGGGGCTTACAGTGACAGGTACATTAAATTCTTCAGCTCCAGTGGTGTTACTACCAATAGTGAATATTGATTTTAAGGTAGAGTTATAATTAATTGAACTTAGCCCAGCATAATTTACAAATGTTACTGACAATGTAAAAAGACACTCAATTGACAAAAATGAATACCCAATGGCATGGCAGGGCTGTCAACTCTCCTGGATGATCGGGGAGACTCCAGATTTATCGATTTTGGACCGTATCTGCCGGTCTCAAGATTACGGTCTGAAATCTCCCGATTAATCGCCGAATTTTGTCATTTCTAGTGAAAATTGACTTTCACACAACCTTTATTACAAGATCCTCCAAACTAAACGAGCATTTACCTGCAAATTCCAACCCGACTTCTGCAGATAGCACATTGCTACGGTATCCTCAACTCCCGTCACAGCCATAAATTGCTCAACTATATCAGTGATATCGTCACCCTCAGCCATTTCAGCAACTTTCGGTTCTTCCTGCAAAAATAATTTTAAAACTCACGGGACCTCCGACGAATCTACCAACCAACACGATGAAGAGCGGGAAATATTGTGTAACCAGGCCTATTTCTAGGGAAGCCTGGGAATTTTCGTACCTGTATCCCAAAACATACATATTCGAGTGTAGAAACCGGGTGTAGCAAGCGGCCGATTCATTTCACCAAGGGAAATTCGTATTTGTCAAGAAGAGGTAAAAGAACTTAAAAGATTTTGTTTGCTGGGAGTGAAGTTCATATAGGCAAAAAAGTTATATTCAAACAATGGAAAGCAACTGTCCAGTCACTGATTTAACTGTTAGAATTTTGTTTCACATTGAGGCCATCCTGTGATATAAACTGCACCAAAACCTAATGAAAAAATGTTTATTTAAGTCGGCGATTTTGAACGGCGATCTTCGTGTTTGAGCGTCGTCTAGATATCTTTTAACCTTACACTGCACTGTTGTCTTTTGTTTCGGTTTCGTGACGTGACGTGACCTTAGTGGATGTCTGCTCTGTATTTCGTGACGAAATAGGGAACCGTTTTTTTTCTCCGGGTATCATGACAGGAAAGGTGCATGAAGCGGTCATTCACTTGTTTCAGGGAAAAATACACTCCTGGTACTCCTTTTTTTTACCTGCAAGGTTTGCGACTACGCAAGGAGTCACTAAACTTTTTATTACTTATCTTGAAGAGGTTTTTCTACGCGGCTTATTGCATCTTTTGAAAATTTATAGTTCTCGTGTAAGTATAATTCTTCGAATGAATTCTTAAATTCCCTAGGTAAGGCTGGATAGGTTGAAATCAGGTGGGAGAGGACAAAACGCGGAGCCCTACTCCATGGAGTTCCCTATGGAGTACCCAAATGGAGTACCCTAAAAATACTATTTCGAATGAGTACTGTTAATCCATTTGTAAGCAGCATCTCAAATAGTGCTTACTTAAGCCTCAACACCTATTTTAATCACCATTGTTCAACAGTATTTAAGTCTAAGCACCCATTTTAAAAAGGTTAGCTTTCGATTAGTGTTGTGATGGCCGATTACTTCATGTAAGCTAACCTTTTTAAAATGGGTGCTTATACTAAAATACTGTTGAACAATGCTGTTTAAAATGGGTGTTGAGGCTTAAGTAAGCACTATTTGAGATGCTGCTTACACATGGATCAACAGTACTCATTCGAAATAGTATTTTTAGGGTACTCCATTTGGGTACTCCATAGGGTACTCCATGGAGTGGGGCTCCGCGTTTTGTCCTCTCCCAAATCAGGCTGTGTATTTTCAAAGGACAGCAACATACCCAAGAAGTGCGGTGTAAATGTTAGTAGGTTTGAGACGTCAGTTGCACATCATATCCTGGCGGGTCCTTAGTTTTATTTTCAGTGCTGACGAAATTATTCGCCTGCGAAATAAGAACGTCAAATTAAGGCAAGTGGATGCCTAAATTTCTTTGCTTTCCTTGCAAAAACTCGAGATTTCATTGCAAAGTAAATCCCGAGGATAGTTTACCTACTCTTTTTACAACCTAAAACGCGAGAACTGTTCTTGTTCAGTGCAAGTTATTTTCAACATCGAACGAGGCGCTGTCCTCTGAAATCTAGTTTTGAAAGAAATGGATTTTTAGGGGAATAGAGGAACTTAACAGGAAGGGCGTTTAAATTCGTAAAAGGCAGTTTGCGAGAATCTATACTTTACCATTCTTTTCATTTGCAATCGGATCAATTCAACAGCAGATATAGCAGACCCTTGAGCTTGATTTGTGATTAATGTTACATGCGCTGACCTTTTGTCTCCACCATCGACAATCTGTTACCCTTACTGATTTTTTAAAAGTATATATTTTGTGCTTTATAAGAAATCCGTTACTTGATTGGTATCTTCCTAGCCTTCTGCCATTCTAAGATAATCCAGAACTTTGTTTGTCATGTCAAATTCCGATTCTTCAACAGCAATTTATTTTGCCTTCAAACGGAGGAGAGGATCTCACTCGATCCAAATGTCATCGTTTGAAGATTTTATATCAAGGGGGAAAAACGAGGAATTGTATGTATGCTTTTATGGACAATTGGCTCAATGTTCAGAGGTAAACTTCCAGCGAGTTAAAATTTCGTAGGCCTAATGCTTGGTTAGAAAATAAACTCCCATCTAACATTTTCTAAAAATCGGTCGTATTTCAACAAAATTTGTATATTTTAAAGTAAAATTTGCTAGTTGTCTAAGTAGATGCACTAATTTTGTTCAATTCACCTCGTCATTCCCATTTTTAAATACATCTCTTCCGTCCAAAAATTATACCTTGTCAGAATTGTTGACAGCCTAACTTGTACTTGCATTAAATTTTCATAACGTCAATTGATCCTTGGATAATTGGTTCGTTGTTCCAAAGTGTTGAAAACTTAGAAACACGGATCTGAAAAAATTATGAACTAAACACTCCCAGGAGAAGATCAAAGGTCACGTGTTTGGCTCGCTGCCGACAACTCCCGTTTGAAGATTAAAGAAAGAGATCAAAACATCGGTGCGTTTCACATGGCAGTATTGCCTTTCTGGGTCTGTGATCTGATGTGTTAAATTAGACCGTGATTCGAACCAAACCAAAACTACGGGAGACCTGTTTTGGTATGACGTAATATAATCTTCGATACGCCATTGATTTTCTTCACGGAACAGTCGGCCCGTACTTTCAAACAGTTTACGCTTGTTAACTACGAGAAATTTGAAAGAAAAATCTAGACGCAACAATGATTCGGAGTTTAACTGGTTAATGTTTGGTGTACCCTTCATTTTCAAACGGAGCGATCGTTTGCAGTTCACTAAACTGTATGGTGGTCATCGATCAGCAATCACCATGAAGATATGCATACGGTTCGCTTTCCAACCATAAAAACCAAGACAACCTTTACATTTTTCACTTTAGGATTTCTGTGCCTAGCTGGTAGGTATTTTACGTTGCTGTGAAGCGAACAAGGCTTGGAGGAGGTTTAGATCTTTTCTTACGAAATCTCTTTGCAGGTACATTTGCAAGTTTTGACTACTCGAGATCGACGTTAACCTGTGAAAGAAAGGACAAAAACATAAGTTATGCATTCATCTCTGGACACGAAAAGCTTTTGCATAAAGGAGTACGCCTCCTTAGTTCCGTAACAAATTTTCATGGCTGTGTTTCACGTTGCTGTGATTTAACATGGTGCCAGCATGCCGTTTTGTTGCACGGGAATTGCTTCGGGGAAGATTGTCGGAATCGTTCATGTTTGGATGGACAATCTCGAGACCCGCACAACCATTCTTCAGGTATGCTTAATATAGCTTAAGATGGAAATACCCAGAAAAGTAGGACAGAGTTTGGTCCTTGGATCGTTTGATTGTATTCCACTTTGTCCAAACCAAACTGACTTTATCTTTATTGTTAAAACTGCACGAAACATGATCAACAAAATGTTCCGAAACATAACTATTTCTCAAATACAGGTTAGTTTCTCGTAGCCTTTGGCAACGCTTCATGTGTTTTAAAATTTTATCTCTATTTGTCTCCATTATTTGTCTCCATTATAGATCTCTTAGTGGTTTCTTTTTTCCAAGTTATAATCATGACGCGGTGGATTAAGAACTTATGATCTAACCGAAGTGGAATTAAACAAGCGAAGAGTAAAGCGAAAAGAACCCTTAAAACGTTGCTCGCGCGGAACAAATACATGCTTCCTAGGAAAAAGTCGCCTTTTAAATGCCCGTCGTTTTCTACCAAAAAATCGCAAGCGAATGACATCGATTAAACTATGCAATATTTTTCGGCATTGATGTTATCACGTATACTAAATTCTGGTATTTTTCAATTTGCGATAATATTGGAAGAAAAATATCTAAAAAGGGGAAAGTATTACATGACACTATTGTTTTCAAGGGTTTTCAATGATCCGTTAGGAACTTAATGATTTCACAAACGTTCCATTTAAAGACTAGATCGTTATAGGTGCCTCGTATATTGCGTAATAAACAGATCTCAGTACAAAACTGGTCCCTCATCCTATACGGAAACCTGCCTATTCAGCTCAACAAATCTTGCCACGCCAAAATTACTGATAAATGGCTTTCATTTGAATGATATCTCAGCAGAATTTCTTCCATAGACATAAAATTCAAGGACACTATAGGGAAACAAAATAACGACATCTCAGGAAAGTACTTCTCA
>OX421453.1:4980105-5070105 GCA_949126865.1 Montipora capitata
TTAATTACTTTGGTTTCACATTGTATTCCATAGCTCATTCGGAAAAGACACATCACTCCACGGATGTTGTTCTCAAAGTTGAGGCGGATGCGAGGCCAATCAAGGCTGGCAAAAAACAATCTTTGCACCCAGCGTCACGCAATACAGTCAAGACTGCGCCAAAAAGAGTGACCCCAAAAACTACGTTAGATGTTGCAAGGACACTCAAAGAAAGGGTAACGCGGAAGACTGCTTCTGCTGTTTCACGCAATCCTCAGATGGACAGTTGCGTACAAACAACTTCAAGCCTATCATTCCTTAATTCGAAAAGTGCGCCACAAACGTTAACCCCCATTAGGTCACGCTCTCCACGAAATGACCGAATATCAGTATCGCAATACCCTGCGCACTCCTCACTTGTAACCAAGGCGATCAGGAATCCTTCGACTCAATCGGTGACCAATGCGTCACGGGGCGCCAAGCTGTATCCCAGTCCGTGGCAGTTGGGACACCAAACCCATCCTGTGAACTTCAATGCTTTGTCACGAATTCTGGTATCTTTGCCAAATGTGGCTTCTGGTCCAGAAAGAACGTCTGTAGCCTTTCTAGCCAAATCTAAAGCACCTTCAGTCACTTTGCATTCTTTAGTAAAGATGGAACCTTCTACAATGAACAACAACAGAAAATTACTATCTAACCATTCTACTGGTCTACGAATGACCACCCACATTCCACATTTCAAACCGTCCCCAGTTAGAATTCCATCGTCTGTACTCAGAGTAAGATCTGAAACGAGCAGTTATTCAAAGGGAACCGCACATTCAAAGGGAATCGCAAGTACTACAAATGATCTATGGTTGTGTAGGGTAAGTCCAGTATCCCATGATGTCTCTCCACCAAGTGGTACATCTATTGCCCTCGGACCTGTTCCTGACATGCGCACTTGCATTCACTTGAGTTGTGACGTAGGAGGTGGAGACGTTGCTTACATGCTCAGTTTACAGTGCTTCTTGATCACGTGTGACAAGCCGCAAATGTGTAAACCAGGGCAACTAAGTGCCGGTGGAATAGATTCAAACGTTACTCAGGTGGCGTTTTTGAGAAAGAGAGATCAAATCGCGAAAGGTAAGGTTGTAATTATTAAGATTGACCTAGCATTAAGGTCACGAACTCATCAAGGGGAGGCTCTATCTCCCATCACTTGGCCTAGGAGTCAAACCTTTTTCGAGTAGATTTATTTATAGAGCGCCTCCCTCAGGAGATTTAGCACGCCCACTGTTGTAAAAGCCAATCAAAACAAAGTTATCTCAGCGTCAAGGAAAATATGATTCTTTTGCCGCAAAAACCCGTTCCTAAAAGTAAATTTACTCGGGAAAGGGTTGACTCAAGGAATTAGTGGAGATAGAGGTTCCCCTTGATGACCTCCTATCACTTTAAAATGTGTCCATTAGTATCGAGAATCATTAAATTCTCAACCTCGGATAATGCATTTCGCGTGCTCTGATTGGTTCACTCAATCTCGGCTATCAGCTCATATACCTTAGTTTGACCTTATATGGTAAATAATTGCGCAAAACGTTGCTAGTTTAAAATTTTTTTGCCGGAAAGCGAAATTTCTCTCTGAATAAAGTCAAAAAAGAAAAAAAACTATTTTTGTGGAGATTTGGGTCAATTCCGACGTTTAGAAGTACGCGAAAAGGAAAGAAATGTTTTTGTGATGAGCCTACGTCTGTTTGTTACACATTGCATCTTCATCGAATTTTTTCGATTTCGCTCGGATTTTCTCGCTCGTATTTCGTACTTCCAAATTTTTGGACTTTAAGGAATTTAATAAAAAAAATTATTACATTCGCGCCTGTTGGATATGAGACTGGTTATAGCAAACACGGCGCTACGCGCCTCGTTGGCTATTTACCATCTCATATCCAACGCTCGCTCACGGAATAATTGTTAATTAATCAACACAATTGATATAAGAAAAATAGTCCTCGTTACTTATGCTTTAGTTGAAATTACTCATGTAGAGATAAAGGGAAAATATATTCATTGCACGTTATGCCTCCTGGGAAAGACGCTAGTTTGATAAATGAGAGGTCCTGGGTTCAGTTTAACTGCCCGGATCAACACCCAGGGTCTTGAAATAATTGAGGAGAAATTCTTGTCGTTCTTATGGCTACTGTAAATGATCAAACTTTCAAGTCTTGTGAATCAAGGAAGATAAATCGATAAATCGTGAACCTTGTTTCACAACACTTAAATGTTCACAAACTGTGCTCTTCAAGAGCAAGCACGGAGTAGCTTGCATGACGTTCTGGCCCTTGTTGTATCACATGACCTGTTTGGCATACGTGAAATGTTCTGTTTCATAATGAGATTCTTCTTACTTTGCATGCACGTTGCAATATGTCACAAGGTATCTTTTTGGCCTAGGAACTTCACGTATTACTTTTTGATATGGGTTCCGGTAAGAGGTCTTGGTTTAAGGGTCAATTTGTGACTCCTACACCAAGTAATTTGAACATCATTACGTCGCTATATTGGACAACCCTCATCACGGGTGTGCGCTACCTGAAATTGGAGGGTAGATAAACATACAAAGAGTGAATGAGATAAGATTGTTTCTCTATCAATTTGCGGTCGTGCCCCAGCACAGTCACAAATAGACTTATTTTTAGATAAACGTTACGCTTATAAAAACAAAGCGACGCCACTTTAACCAATCAAGAGTGGACATGTCACGCGTGACTGCTTCTGTCATGTTTTTTCAGGGACATGACAACTAATTTTCGCGGGAACGGGCATTCTAAAAATAGACTCATTTGACTGACTGTGCTGGGAAGCCCACCAGTCCCACAAGAACGCTCTCATCTAATTTACTCGTGAAGATACCTATTACATGACTTTCAATAGTTGCTTCGTGTTGTTTTTGTCTTAGATTAATATGCCAAATAATAAACAATTACATTTTCCATCGTAAGTTCAGATATATTGTCTTTCTTTTTCCTTTAAAAAGATCATAATTTATGAACTAAATACTTACATTACTGATTTTATGATCATTCATCTTCAACCGTCAAGTTTTCTTTAACACAATATGCGATGTCCATCTAAACAATTATGTATTTGTTAGAGTTGATGCGAATTCTTAACCAGATATTTGCTTGTATTTTAATCTAATTTAGAACAAACTATTTTGTAAACAAACGGCTTATTCCAGGAAAGGTCTGCAGCGACCGCAACAGGCTTTGTATCAGAAAGGATTGGCTAAAAGATAGCATATTTTCACTTCGTAGATGGTGGGTGGTATTGTAAATTACTAAATGTTTCGGATAAGTTCATCATTTACTTTCCTACGTACGAGATAAAGACTTCACAGGTAACCTGTTATAAGAAAACAGCTTTTACTTCCTGTCAATCGTTTATTGGTCTGTATCACAAACCACGACGGGTTATTTACAGCTCTTTCATTTTGCTTGTATTCGTTTGGTGAATGAATCTGAATTGACCACCAGCAGTTCTTCAAATATTTCTTGTCACACTCGCGATTCGTGGTATTAAAGAAAGCAGGGATCTGTAAAGTGATTCAATTTGGAAGATATTTGATATTAAGGGTGAAAGGAAACTGATGCCTTCGAAGGTTTTCGTCAAATTCGCTTTTTACTCTTTAACCGACGAGTTGATTTTAATCCTGTGCCAGGCAAAGGCAGTGGAGGATTAGCCGATTAACAATATTCAGTTGAGGTTCGTTCTTTAACTTAATGGTCTTTTCTCTTTAAAGTGAAGCAGTTATGGTTGTAACATCGTTTTTATTGCCCTGTAAAGCAAAAACGTTTTTGAACCAGTTACTTTTAGACGTTGTTTGAAATAGTTAGAGAACGGTATATTATTTTGCTTTCTTCCTTTCGTGCTTTCGTAACCAATTTAGTTTTCGAAATACAAACTAACTTCTCTTGAATCAAATTTTCAATTATAAGGCAAAATATTATTTTTTTTGTCATTTTTGAGGTAGTTCTTTCACATGGAATATAGTTACAGAGCAGTGTACGTGATTATTTTCCTTGCTTGCATGTATGCTCTCGTAACCTACTTTGTTAGTACAAAGTTGCTGACTTTTGTTAATCCCAGTTTTCAATCTCGAAGTGAAATCTTTTCTTTTTAATGTTTTTTTAAATCACTCCGCTTCAAACAACGGCTTTTAGTATCGATTTCTTTAAGTTAGGAATATACAATAGAGAAGAGGTAGTCAGTAAGAAACTCGCCCTCTTGTGAGAATTTCCCAAATCGTTTCAAATAGAACTCTGTTTTCATGTCGTTTTGGTTTTTTAAAGTTCTTTTAATAAGTTTGCTCTAATGTCTAGCATATTTACGCCCTGCGGCGTACGGGGTTCACTTCATCAAAGAGAGCGCCCATTGCCTCAAAGCGCATGCGAAGTAAGCGATAATCATGAACTATAAATTCTTAATTATGACCTTTCAAAGTTGAGGAATAATGCGGTTTACTTTTCGAAACATCTCACAACTCGGGATAATCTATACCGAAACAAGAGTACTTCCGGAAATAATGGAAAATGTATTTTCATCTAAGAATGAAGCAAAGATGCTCATTCCACGTTCTGAAGACTTATATGACTATGAAATATAACCAGAACGTAACAATTTAGCTTGATTGGAATCCAAATATTAGTATCTCGGCTGAATCGTTCAGCCTTCATCGATCTGTTTGAATGGGAGTGGTTACACAGCACAGATACATAACTCTGTACTCCCAGCAAGGGGCCTCTATGAACAAGTGGTTACAGAGCTTAGTGCTGTGTAAGGCTGACTCGATTAAGCCCGAAATATTTCGATTCTATACAGTCGAACTATATTGTTACGTTCTAGTCATCTTTTTTGTATATGATATCTTTATCTTGTTTATGTAATATCTAAGTCACATAACTTTTTTCGTTAGGTCAATGGATTAGTTATGACAAATCCATCTCTCTTAGCCATGGCTCAAATGTTTTTGGAAGAAACCGTTCCATATCAAACGTACCCCAACCAGAAAAGTCCACTCAACCTTCAAGAGAATCCAACAAGTCTTCGAGTCACGCAACATCTACATTTTTACGGTCCTCGCAAAGCGAAGACGACACAGACGAGCTTTCAGGTTTATATCGACTCTTATCTTCACAAGAGGTCGTCAAATCAGGGAAAAATGTTAATTATCTACCGAGTCCCACGATCGCGGTCCCTTTTCGTCATGCTGTAAATCATCGTCACCAAGATTTAGCGACCATGCTGGCCGAGCTGGCTGGGACGAGTAACCGCTTTTCTCCTAGTGTTTCGTCGCCAATGCTGGCCGAGCTAGCTGGGACGAGTAACCTCCGCATTTCTCCAACTGTTTCGTCGCCAAAATTGATGAGGGCATCGAAGGTTTCGACGACGAACACACAGAGCACTGCCCTTAGTGAAAAAGGTAAACTCATAAGAAAAACAAGCGTTTGCAGGTAGCATAGGTAACGTTGGGATACGGTAGAGGCTAAAATTTACGGAGCTGACTTCACTAGGTGCTGGAGGAAGTCGTGCGAGCAAGTCATAATAGGAGTCCAGGAGTCCATAAGTCCATTTTCAGATTTGTTTTCCTGCGAAGCTAGGGACCCGTTTCTCGTTTCGTAATTCCCTTTATATCTTAAAAACGTCTCATAGTAGTAGATTTTTGCAAGAGAAAATGAGGATTTTTGATATACATTTCAATACGAAAATTAACGATAAAAGCGAAGTTACCTTACGTTTCGACGACTTCATGTCATCATTATCAAATGTGAAATGTGAAGAAATTAACATAAGTATTTAGACAGAAAAAGAAGTGTGAAAAAATACATAAAAAAAGGGTTCGCGCGAGTGGAGTCAGCTTGAGTGATCACGTTGACAGCAAGTACAAACGGTCACTTCGGAGAACTGTGCTAGATGGTGCTAAACGCTTGTCATATATCATATCATATCATATCATATCATATATCTTTATTTACCCTCGGATTTTTAGAGTAGCTTGGTGTGGCTAATATCTCCGAGCATTTACCCTCCCAACCATGATACCCCACAGAAGACAGACCACAACACCGGGAACTACATGCCCTGTCGTCTACACAAGAGTTCTTTTCGAAAGAATGTAAGAGCTTGAAAGAGATATTTTTAAAATTAAAATATCCACAAAAGTTCATCGACTCGGCTATCAATCATGTCCATCACCCTCCAGACCCACTTCATACACCATCTGACAGCCCCATACGGATCATTATACCTTATAAAGATCTGGGCCAGTTGTTGAAACGATGGATAGCGCTATCCGCCGGATAAGTCACTATCCACTGAAGAACTCAATTGGCTTTGCTAGTGTTTATCCGCTGGGTAGTGGTTTATCCGGTGTATAGCACTATCCATCGTTTGAACAACTGGGGCCAGAGATCCGCTGATGGGATTCGCAAACAGCTTCGCAACCTCGGAAGAAAAATTCGATCTTGAATTGCAGTCGATTTCTACAAGCAAGGAGATCGTTGATGATTTAAGAGTAACGGAATTGAAGCCTCCCTTAGTTAACCAGCAGAGTGTTGTTTATAAATTTAGATGTGATTTGTGCGATACAAATTATATCGGGTACACACGCCGCCATCTGCACCAACGTTTTGAGGAACACAAACATTACGCAATCGGAAAACATCTTAAGGACCAACATAATTTGAGACCTTCGAACCTCCGTGAGAAATTCAAAGTACTTAAGAGATGCCAAAGCAAGCTTGATTGTTTAATCTTTGAAATGTTGTTCATCCAAAAGAAAAGACCGAAACTGGACACTCAAGCTGACGCCCATCATGCTTCATTACATTATGTATTTTTCACACTTCTTTTTCTGTGTAAATTCTTATGTTAATTTCTTCACATTTTACATTTTATAATGATGACGTGAAGTCGTCGAAAGATCATGTAACTTCGCTTTTATCGTTCATTATTTTAAAAACGGGAATTTTTTAAGTCATCAAACTCCACAATTATTTACCTTTTTGTTATCTTGAAAACATTTTAAAAGATAAGCACGTCAAAAGAAGCGGATGGTAGTTTCGTGAATGGCTTTTCGGGTCCAAAAAGTTATCGAAACTTCGGACCCCGGGGAGGGGGGGGGGGGGTGTTCGTACCTCTTGTTGAACACTATATTTCATTGGCTGTATAGTGTCGTAGTTCCTATTGTTTTCTGCGCTAAAACCATTGTTATCTTTGTTTGTTCTATTGTTCTTTTGGCCAATCCAGTAGCCTGTTCAATGAGGTTAGCCAATCATGAGCCTAATTTATTTAATTTGTACCCTTGGGAGAGGTTACTTGTGCAACCATGAACTTACTTAATTCGTCTAGAATAGACTCCGTCGCATAGACCTAGTATGGGAATTGCGGGCTTCTTGTAATGGCCCTCTCTGACTGTCTGAGACAAAGGTTTAAAAATTTTCAGCCATTCAACAAGCGTAGTATTAATTGCAAATCCAAAGCAATAGCGAAATGCTTTTGACACAAGAAGTACAAAACTGCTGTGAAACATTACCCGTAAAAACCTAAACATTAATTAAAAGCAAAATAGATTAACGGCGAGGAAACCTGCTAGAAACCACGATTGCTCGTAAGCCTTCAGATTAACGGCTGTAGCTAACTATTAGTTGGCTCAGCAGCCCAGTTTAGAGCGGTTTTCAATTGAGTGTCGAAAGTTATACGCGAATTGCTTTGGTTTTGCATTACTTCACCCAATGATTGCGTCAAAGTTCACGCGCTACTTTTCAACCAATCAAAAGTGAAACCAAAACCAATCGTGGCTCGAGCGTGCACATTTTCCCGCGCTTTGTGTCGGCTACATGTAATTACTTCGTGTTTTGATTGGTTTACTGGATTGTCTCCGTCCTTATTGATTGGCCAAAGCAATTACTTTGGTTTTGGTTTTACGACACTCGATTGAAACTCGCTCTAACGGCAATAGCTAGCTATTAGTTGGCTCAGCAGATCCAACTTATGACCAGAAATTCATGTAATTAGATGCACGCCCAATTTTGATATCCCACATGAAGTGTTCCTTTAAGTCTAAGCATTTGTAGGTGTAAGGGTTAGCATTATGTTAGTTGCCTCGATTTCCTGACGTGGATGATGGCGGAGAAGAGCAAGGGGACACTTCGTGACGCTTATTAAATACAGGCGACATGCAATAGACCCTTCTCCAAAATGGCAGCAACGGATTTGAATGAGTTAAAATTGAACTGAATGAAAAAATGACACCAGAAATAGAAAGAGCACCTTTACTTTAGTAACCCTGAAACGTTTCAGTATATTAGGTGTTATATCAGCTGAGAAAATGTAACTTGAAACTGGACAAATTTACAGACGTTTGTATGACTGGGAGTATACGCCATACCCCCAATCACACAAACGTCTGTAAATTTCTCATTTTCCAACTTACATTTTCTCAGCTGATACTACACCTGATATGCCGAAACGTTGCAGGGTTACTAAAGTAAAGGTGCTCTTTCTTTTTCTGGTATTAGCTTTTAATTTCAACTTGCTTGAATTTTCGGCCGCCGTTTTGGTGAAGGGTCTATTGGAGCATACAACCGAAATATTTCTCTTAGGTCTGGATTTTAATCAGGTCTTCTACATTTGGAGCGGAAGCTCTGGCCAAGTATTGTCATCTCAGCCAGTCAATGTGCAATTTCTCTACCTCGTCGCTTGTGCGTTTACGAAAACCACTTACTAACATCACTTACTAATACACTGAATTGCCTTTTTTGCCAGATAAGCAAAACTTAATGGCACGCACCGCTAAATCACGGCATACTGACTTCGCATCACACACTTGCCAAAATGGTCACGTGTTCTTCAATTACTCGCTGTTGTATGGCCGAAGAGCGGGGAACTTTACCGACCACGGTGAAGTCAGAGACATGGATGAATGTCTTCGTTTATGCTGCAGCGAACTGTCCTGTAAATTGGCGCTGATGCTAAATCGCAACTGCTACTCTGTGGCTTGCGTTGGAAAGTTCTGTCGAACAGTTCCCATACGACCTCAACTGCTCAAGCTAAAAATAGCGCATGTCATAAGGCTGAGAAGTCAGTTTGGCGCAACGCGACAACACCCTTCCCATCATCCTCCGGGAGCAGTCTCTTACAATGTTACGCTACACCATCACCATGCTCCTCCCGGAGGACAAGATGGGAAGTCTGGACAAAACGAATTGAACGAGACAGTTGGCGGCAAAAAACTAGGGGAGCGTAATCATAGTGACAAAGGGTATTCGGAGAAAATGAGTTCGAAGTTTCCGTATAGAATATTTGAACTATCGGACAACGAGAAATCACAAAACCAATCACAGAAGAGAAACTCCTTTGCTTTCCAAGAGTTTGATCAATTAGATACGCTGCTGAACTTGTCAGTCATTCACAAAAAGCGTGCTGTTGACGTGTCTAAATATTTGGTCGATATTGGAGAAGCAACAATCGAAACTGGTTTGAGGATGGTACAAATTCATTTTAACCACGAACCACAAAGCCAGAACGACAAAGATGCTGTCAAAATTGGTCGCCGTTTGATTTCGGCCGGAGAAAGGATTTTGTCTCGTGCAGAGACAGTATTGAAAGCGGTTACGAATTCCAAACGAGGACTATCCTCGGTTTCAAAGTCACACGTTCCAACTGTTGGCGTACACGTCGTCACACCAGTCATCAAGATGATCTCGCTCTGCAGTCACGGCCCTCCACACTATGGCGTGACACTACTGGGGGGAATTCGAGCAGGTCATTTTGTTGGTCATGGAAAGGTGGATAACATGCAAGCTTGCATCAAGATGTGTTGTGCAAATCACGAGTGCGATTTAGCATTTATGGTGAAGAAAGATTGTTATTCAGTAATTTGCTATCACAAGAATTTGTGTCGCAGCGTGCGCGCGCAGCACGTCAAGAGATACCGCCCACGAATTGCGCACATATGGAGAGGTACAGACAAAGGAACACCAACTGAGTCTAGTGACGTCAAGGCACGTTCGAACGTTCATAGCCAACATTTATCGACGAGAAAGATGTCTTCAGCTAATGGGGAGAAAAAAGGTAGAATAATGACTACCCTTTCCAAATCACGTTCGCAGTCATATGGTTATGAAAGGCCAAAGGTAGCCAGCTATAACCGCAGCGAAAGCGTGGCTGATAAAATCAAGACAAATCCGACGGCTGGTACTTTAAGAAATAAGACAGTATCACTTCTAAAAAAGAAGGCAAGTCTTTTTCGTACACAAAAACAGCAGCAGCAAAATGTATCAGAAAGGGTATTGAACGCGAAAAATGGAACTTACTCCCTTTTATCTACTTACCCCAAGGGTGAAAACCCAAACTTAAGCCCGGCTATCTCCAAAGAGGACAATGCAAATGGATATCAAGGTAACATGGGAATCCGCGTGGACTTTCGTGTAAAGGACGTGACACATTCTCGTATAGAATCCTCCACAGTCAAAATCCATCCTCATCCATCAACTACGCAAAAGACTCATTCATCCGCAATTATTTATCATGGAATACTAAACAATCCAAGTTTCTGCCCCCATACACCTGTCAAGCACAGCGTGGGTTTAAAAAGGGGTTTAAAAACGGGGAAATTCACATATATTGGAGAACTTGTGGATATCAGGGCGTGTCTTGAAACTTGTTGCCGCGATTCAGACTGTGATATTGCCTTCATGCTGGATCAATCGTGCTATACGGTCGCTTGCGCTAGCGAACCCGCTTGCAGTAGTGTTCCGTATCATCAACACAAGTATTCTACAGCGGCCATATTTGTTTCCAGGCGCTTCAACAAGCATGCGTATTTGCATCCTAATTTCCAGTCCTTTCCGAATAAAAATACTGAAACAGCTCACAATCCTGTCTTGCTACATCATGCAGGAAGAACTCGCACCTTAGGAAAACCCCCGGTACAAAATATCGTCCAGAGGGATAATGCCTCTATTGGTATCGATGACCGCGGGTTCACGCACACGAAAAACCAAGAACTTGCCAATACAGCTCACGAAAACGCTTTCATTTCCAACAATGCCAGAAAACAGCCGACCCATTTTGCAATCACCCACGGAGAGGATAACAGCTCTGAAAAATGGATAAACGAAAGCATAAAGATTGATCTGAACGGAGGAAAGCAATTAGGGGCTGATGTTTTGGAAAATGAAAGAAATTCAAGTATTTATGAGCAATGGCAACATGAGAAATTTGAGATTAATTTTACAAACTCTTGGAAATTGAGAGATAAGTCGACCTTGAGGGAGAAAATAAAAATTAACTTTGTTGAGAAGCCGAAAACCTCGCGAAGTGGTAAAGAATCCTATTCTTTAAAACATGGAAAGATTAGAGATAGAAAAGCACAAAATGAGACAATCAACATTAATTTTCAATCGCTACCACGTGAAAAGGCCAAGCCAGTCTTTAAATCTGAACCGAATAAATCGGCCCCAAAGCAAGGGGATAAATCATTGGCTTTGTTGTCCACCAATGTTGACCAAGGCTTAGCTCTCGAGCACGAGGGCGGCCATGAGAAAGAGACGAAGAGTGACGCGGTCAAGAGCACGAATTTGAAGACGAAAGGATCAACGAAGGTCAAGCTCGGTTCAAGTGGAAAGAAGTCTGTCATTCAAGGTGAATTCGATTTTTACGAGCAAGTATCAGGAAATGGTGAGTCTGTTGATCGGAATACTGACTCGATAGGAGAACAAGATGAAAACGCGAATAGTGAGTCGGGTATGATTGGCAGTGTTGCACTTGGAATTAAAGCGGACGTAAGTGATGATGTTCAAACTATTCAGGGTGAGCCATTGTATTATAGCTATAAGCCACTATCTGCTATAAACCATACCAGCAACAAACCACTATCTGCTAATCCCGGAAAGGATTTTGAAGCTCTTCAGCAAGTTTATGAACAGAGTGGAGGTTCCCAGTCTGGAGAAAGTGGTTCTAGCTTGTTTGGGAGTGGCATAGACTTCGACTCTAACGAAGCAAGCAAAGATTTCACATCCTCCCAAAACCCAACTAAGAGAAAAGGTGAGAGCTTCAACTCGGGAAATTGTAGCACCAGTGAAACCTTGTACAACGTGACTTTTCGGGATGGCATAAAAGCAGGCAATTTTAGTTTCGCCGGAAGAGGTTTATCCAAGGTGGAATGCGTGACCCGTTGCTGCTTGACACGAGGCTGTGATGTGACATTCATGATCTTAGATAGGTGTTTTCTAGTTCATTGTGACGACAATAAGTTATGCGATGTGGTTGAGGCGAGGAATGCCCATAAGTTTAAGCCCGTAATCACGTATGTAAACTTGACTGTTCCAAAGACACTTGGAGCCCAAGTTAAACAAAACGGTAAAGGTTCAAAGTTTAATACACTACCCGGGTACAAAGGGAGAATGTCATCTGTGAAACAAAACGAACTAAAAACAAACATCGATCTAGGGATAGCTCCCATTGCCAGATCGAACCATTCGCAATGCAGTTTCAGTCACTCATTGCACAACGTATCCTTTCGACTTGGACGAAAAGCTGGGATATTTAGAAGGCAAGGACGGGCTGTTAACATCGGAGAATGCGCTCAACGGTGCTGCAAGACGCAGCACTGCAACATCGCTTTCATGATATCTCAGGGTTGTTTCTCCGTGCGTTGTCATAGCAACAAAACTTGTCAAACGTTTGACATTCATGGCTCAAAGCTCAAACCAACAATGATGTTTGTGGCTCATCAATCCCAGGTTCGCAAGAAATTCAGCCATGAATCGACAGATAGGCTCGCTAGTGGGTCACATTTGCAGTGGGATGTAAGTTCACCATCGAGTACAGAGTTTTACCCAATTACAAGTTCATGGATATATTCTGAAGCATCGAGTTCAAACACTGCATCGAGTTTACAAGCACCTGATAGAGCAGAATTGTTCTCATCTGTCGTGTTTCCAAGCAGGACTTCATCTTGGAGTGTCAAAACAATCATTTATGACGGAACTGGTCTTAAAACCCCTGAATTAGAACAGTCAAAGGCGTTCATGGATAACTCGTCTGAGTTTGTAGAGGTCAAAACTAATGGTTCGGAGTTTTGGTGGCAGTACTACACACCTGAAGAAGAGCAAGTCACAAACTCGAGCTTTGAATCAGTAATACCAGAAGCCAGCGGCGATACCAATAAGTCCACGAACACCATTGCAGATGATTTGTCCCCGAGTATCATTACTGAATCAAGAGCTCTTGCTCAAGCGAAAACCAACAATTCAAAACACTGGCGACAATATTTCGCTCTAGAGGAGAAAAACTTTACAACTTTAGGCTTTCAAAATACGGTATCTGATACCTTAAAGATTGGTAGCAATTCCACAATAAGTTCAAGTCCCTCTTCACACGGCTTAAGCAGCAGTCCTATCTATGATCCTAGCTCTACCACCAAATTTCCTATCCCGAGCAAAGCGTACAGTCACTCATCGAACAGCGCCTTAAAGCGAGTTGAAAGCCATCGGGATTTCAACAGTTCAAACTTGCAAAAAAAAAGCGCAATAAAGTCCAGAGGCAGAAATGATTCACGAGAAGAGCATGAAAAAAGGCGACGAGTTTGCACCGATGCTGAGGTTGTAACTGGAGTAACCTTGAAGGGCGGATATTATGCTGGTGTGTTTACCAGGCAGGATAATGCCACAATTATGAGCGACTGCACTTCCGAATGCTGCCGTTTGTCCAAATGCAATCTAGCCATCATGGTAGCTAATATCTGTTATGCCGTTCAGTGCTTCAGCAAAGACAAATGCAAGAGTGTTAAGGCATATTTTGCCAACAAGTACCATCCTATGGTTGCTTACGTTCGCCCATTTAACGAAAAGTCGTGGGAATACTTCAACGCTAACCTGTTAGACCATGACGTCACCACGAGAAATCTACGTTGTGTATTACATGACATCAGAGAACCAAAGTACAAAGTTAAACGTGGATCATTCATTGTGCATCTTGCAGCGCGAGATTTAGGCGATTGCGTAAAATTGTGCTGTCTTACCGACGGCTGTGATGTTGCCGTGCAGGAAAATGGCACTTGTTATTTGATGAACTGTCATGGCGGTCTTAAATGTCCTGAGAATCATATGTCAAGGGCTTCGTTGTCGATGGGTGTGATAAAGGAGTTATTTCAACCAGAGAGAACATCAGAACGCTTACCTTCTAAAGCTTGTGACTTCAGTCAAGTGCTGTGGGATGTTGAGTTGCGCGGCGGATCACATTCGGGCAAATTCAAGTACTTGGCAGTTGTAGAGAACATGGAGACTTGTATCAAGGAATGCTGTAAGAATAAGTTATGCGATGTTGCGCTCATGCTGAAAGACGATTGCTTTTTGGTCTCCTGTTACAGTGAAGCGTTGTGTGACGCGGTGTCGTCACGCTCCTCAGGATACCACCCACAGCTAGCGTACAAGATAAAACATGGAAAACGAAGGAATATCGGTAAGCACTAGCACTACTGTAATTTTTATCCCTATAGTACCTTTTGACTAGGAACTTACAATTTCTATACGTTTGTGTCACTGAGCCTCCCTTGAAGACCAGAACTGAATTTTTCACGGGAGATATGATCTGCAAACAATCAAAAAATAGCTCAGCCCTTGTAACGCTGTGATAGAGACCCATAATGGGAATTGCTCTCACTTGGTGAGCTACTGGATGTGTTGACATGACACAGTTCATTTATAACTATCTAAAAGAACTTTTGACTAAATCGGAAACTGTTTTGTCTTTTTTCCATCTGGCACCCATTGGATAACGGGGAAACGTGAACAATAGGCCTTAAATGCAATTTAGTTGAAAAAATTCAAATTACTTCGCAAGGAAGCGGGGCTCACCAACCACATCTTTGCATTGATCCAACTAAGCCAAGGGTGCGTTCGATTGACCCTATTCCGGAATAAGAATACGTGGAGTGATGATTTAAAACACTATGTATGGCGTTTTGCAGCAACAAGAATAATAACGCTATGTTTAAAATTGCATTTTAGCAGATGTTTCACAATATTTATGTGAATTCCCGCACAAAGGAAGGATTTCCAACTTCTATTCCATGTATTCCTATTCCGGAATAGGGTCAATCGAACGCGCCCTAAATTTCGTGTAACGAAAGACGACCTATTGAAAAAAACAGTCTTCAACTTAAAATAGCTTAACCCATTGACTCCTAGGGGTTCCCCATTGAAGAGTAAAATCGTCTGGCGTTAGACAGAGTAAAATACTAAGTGAGGCCGGTTTAGGCAGGTTTGGGAGTCAAAGGGTAAGGAAAACAGAAGCTAAAGCAGCTACAGGACCCCGGACCAATCATCATCATCATCATCATCATCATCATCATCATCATCATCATCATCATCATCATCATCATCATCATCTTCATCATCATCATCTTCATCATCATCATCATCATCATACCTTTCTTTACCCTCGGATTTTAGAGGAGCTTGGTGTACCAAGTATCTCCGTGCTTTTGTCCTCCCGACTATGATGCACCACAGAGGAAAGAGCCACCCGTGAACCCCATGCCCGCTCTTTTTGAATAGTGTGCGGGTTTTTTTACGTCCCACAGGGTTATGAACATTGAAGGTTTGTGGGACAGGGTCTACGGTTTATCATCCTTATCCGGGAAGACCAGATAGCCATTTAATTTTTGTTTCATTCTCAAGAGGGTGCTTTTTATTTTTAGAGATGTTTTAAGGTAAACAGCAATGGGGGAAATAGCTTTCAACCAGGGTTAATTGATCCATGTGATATAAATGTCTTTATGGCTAGAACGCTTCTCAGTTCATGTAAAGAGAAATCAGTTTATGGGCTTTTAATTGCGTTATTTCTTACAGGTTTAAAGTTACACAAGGAAATATCCCCGCCCTCCTCCGCAAAGAACCTTTCGACAGTTATCTTAAACAGAGGCACAGAAAACGTTACATTCAAAATGGGCAGCTACTTCCCGGTTAGCTCTGTCAAAGTAGGAAGCGTGAATTCAAACAAGAGTGGATTCATGGATATAGCAAATAATAGTAAGGCTGATGAAGAGATGACTTCGAATGACACTGTGCTGGTATCTAATGAAACGGAAACCGATATCTTTGCAAACGAAACAACACCGCAATACGTTCTGATGTCGCAGCCATTGCTGACCTTGAAAGAAACGAGATCAAGTCTTGATGGAACCTTAGCGCCGATTCCATCGGATACGAACAGATCTGTTAGAAAAGTGGAGCGTTTTTCAGGAATTGCCAATAAAAGGAAACATTTCTCCCAAAACCACAAGAATGAAACATGGGAAAGCGCGATATCCAGCTTTGACATTGAACTAGAAAGTTCACCACATTTCACAGACCTTACAACACAAACTGAAAGCGTTGCTACCCCTCAGGAGCAATTGAACAACAGTAAACGATTAGCAACACAGTATATCGCAACCTTACCCAAATTGCTGACGCCAACGACATTTAAATTTCGCTCAAACGTTGTTGAAACATCATCCAACCTGTTTGCTATCGCTCCATCAAAGTCTGGAAATCCAGCTAGAGACTTTGTACAAAATACTAAGGCAAATTCCTCCATGGAATTTCAATTAAATGCGCTGATGACTTCGAAAAACGTTTCCTCGCCCAATTTGTCTAAGGGTCTGACTTCTACATTTGGAGCAAGTCCAACGCTAAAACTTAAATCACCCTCACCAGTCATGTTAGAATCCAGTACATCTCGTAAATCCTCTGTGTTGGTAGAGAAAAAAGTGACTGGAATAAAGAAGACAGAACAAGCCCCTGCGTTGAATGTTGCATTGGAAAAAACGAGAATAACTGCGTTACCTTTCGCCGCTGGAAGCATGCCAGGCGTCGTGAATTTGGACAGGCTTTCACAAACGGACGTCAAATCTTCATTAGTGACTAACGCTGTACTGGAACCATTCAGTAGTGTTGGTTTTCCCGAAAGACTAAAACTACATTCATTTGGAAGGAGAAAAGGCTCTCTCTTGGCAATCTCAGGGAAAGACGCCGAACTAGCGACGATTTCAGATATCCATCTTAGCTTAACTGCCATGTTAGGTGAGCCTAGCCCACGACTGACAATTTACTCGCCCTCGTCTACTCCAGACAGCTCTGTTCTGCAGAGCCCATCCGCTTTGAACACACAACCAACGGCTCTTGTAGTAACGCTGAAGGACACACAAGGCATGTCACCTTTCGCAGCAGGTAATGGTGAGAAACAAGTACAAGTAGAGACAATGTCAATTGTAGAAGACTTTTATCTTAGTTTGGGATTGTCATCATCGAAACAAAGTAGTGCTTTTGGATTCAAGGAGATGTCCCTTTCCAGTATCGAAACTCCTATTGGTATCCAGGAAAACATCTCGCCCAGTTTTGAACCGAAATTGAAGACACAACTACAGGAGGAACGAGCTGGTATGTCTGGAAAAAATGATGGGTCTGTAAGGCCTTCTCACGTTTTGCTCAATGAGAAACATCCATCGCCTAAATTTGTAACCACTAGTGCTCCTACTAAACGTCATTTAACCAATTGGGCTGTACAGAATGCGCGATCGAAAGATCCTTTCCCAGTACAAATAGAAAGAGATCAGATTCCTGTCGAAACACCAAGGCTGAAAGGGCTTCCTGAGTTGCTGGACATCGGTTACAAAGGGTTTCATTCGCCAAGTTCTATTCGAAATAACCACAGCCATATGGCAGTACAAAATGTCGTCGAACCCTTTGATCAAAATTTACAATCAAGCCTTTCTGTTGCTACACAAGATGCTATAGATGATGCCTCAAACCTGAACGGAACTACCAGCCTTAGCAACATTCACACTAAACAGGTTAAAAGCTCATCTGCCATACATCCAACCTTACAGCACAACGTCTGGCTAAGCGCTCCTTACAAGCAACAGAAAGAGGGGGATAAAATCCCAGTTATGACGGCCACGTCAGAGAAGCTTGCTACTTTACTAAACTTCTCCCTTGCAAGTTCTTCAACTGATGATATCGCAAGGCCAAATCTAGGGCAAACGACGTTGGTAATTTCGTCTGAATCCCCCAAGTATTCAAAAGAGCAAGGTGAAATAACATCAAGCAGTATGGAATCTATAATTTTATCAAATACCACAACTAGTATGGAACTTTCTTCGGTTACACTGACTCGCAGCCGAGAAGCTGAGCAGTTCAATTCTCAATCATATGATACCAATCGCTACAAAGCAGCGTCGATACAGGCAGAAAAGCTAACTCAGAGCTCAAACCGGTCTGTCACTGTGTCAAAGAAAACCAATCCTTTTCATAAAATGGACGATATGACTGTCACATTAGAGTCAAAAGATCAAACCAGGCAGTCGAATCCTTTCAAGGGTTTGCCTTCTTTTGCCCCAAACCCCACAGCTGCTCTACGTATCACCGTTTCATCGTGGATGTCGCCATTATACTCCGTTCGAATTTTTCCCTCGACGATACAATCGTTTTCACAGCCCCATCTTACGGGTTTCATCAAAGGCAAAGGAACTTCAAGTTTGTCAACGAGTTTTAATATCACGATCACGAGTTATAAACCAAGTTACACTCGGCAACGTGCCGCTTCGATATCTACATCAACCAGAACAGAGCCTCCTTTGATGTCTTTTTCAGATGAATGGACAACGCCGATTATAGGTAAAAGTGAGACAGTTATAACAAAACTAGGTCATCCTTCATCTTGGCATATCACACATGGGCATGACACATTGGTCAGTCTACCGATACAGCTACAACCCTCTGTTGAAAGTATTGTTAAAACGTCAAGAACACTTCACGATGTGAAAAACAAGATCACCATTAAATCAGCAGGAAATGTCGGTCCGGTGGTGCCTTTACACCAGCGAAGAGACGACTCTCTGCCATCCGACAATGTCTTAAACTTTTTGGACTCGTCGAAGAATATCAATAACAATTCAACAGAATCTTTAAACCAAGCCAGTTTACCATCACAGCTCTTGGAAAGAGAAGCTATGTCAAGTGCATCCACAATATCAGAAACCACGACCTCCACAGCACGGGTGAAGCTAAGTGCAGACAAAACGCGAAATGGCGTTGTTGGAACACTGGCGGTAACTTTGCACTCTTTGAATGCGTCATACTTGCCTCATACAAAGAGCTTGCACAGCACCCCTCTGAAAATTACATCAACGATAGAAATTTTCAAGAAAGTGATCAATAACAGTTCTCCCCTCAGACCAGGTGTACAAGACTTCCAGGAATTGGCGAATGGTACATTGTTTTTGCCTTCAGTGAGTGTAACGTCAACACCACTTGAAAGAATTCTTAAAGAAACTCTAAGAAAAATGAAGGAAAAAGAAAAAATAGTTCGTAATCTTGCAAGTGGAATAGTTTCCAGCCCCGTCTTTAATCTCGCCTCTCGTCGCATTGCAGATATTTTAAAGAATGAAACGGGCCTATTGCATTCCGTTTCCAGACTTGAGAAAATGTTGGGTAATCTGCAGACACATGTTTTGCGCGCAACAGAACTTCATCTCGGAAAGTCAGCTATTGTGTCGTTACTCTACAATGAAACTAAAAATACGGAGTCTAACACGAGCGAACTAGCCAAACACGTCGATTCAAAACTAAATGGTATTTCATCCAAGCTGAAGCGGATATCTTCAGTTCTTAAAGCATTGGAGTTAAAACGGAGCATTCAAAACAGAACTGTAACAGATAAATCTGAATTATCAAGACGAGAACATGTAGCGAAAGATAACGATATGCATAACAAGCTTATAGGGCTTCTCTTAAATCGATTCAGTCGGCTGGAAACTTTGATTAAAACCAAGCAAGAATCTGTTAACAATATGACTGCAACTGTCAAATCTTCTAAAGCTGAGAAAATCAATTCCCAGCTCCGTCTTTTGAACACAGCATCTTTACACGCAAAAACAAGCGAGTCCACGATACCACGAATGGGCCCTGGAAGCCATAATAAATCTGTGAAAGAGGAGTTTCACCAGAGCAAGACTATGGCTTCATTGCTTAGCACATCAACACCCGCCTTGTCCAAGTCGCCTTTGAAAGGAATCCCACGTTCCATGACCATTGACGTGAGTACTCATCCAAAAAATTTAGTGGTCACGCCTTCTGCTCATGCCACTAGCTGGAATAACAACACCCAAGTGGAGAGGAGTAAGGAATTTACGTACGTGACTTTCCGGGGTGGTCTAGAGGCTGGTGTTTTCACCGATCGTGGTAAAGTGGAATCGATGGAAACGTGCGTGGAACTATGTTACAATCATTTGTCATGCCACGTGGCATTTATGGTTGGGAAGACTTGTTACTCCATACAGTGCTTCAGCCAGAAAACCTGTGAGGTGTTACCAGTTCACACTACCGTTATCAGTACACGTGTGGTTTATCTGAAGGACAGAATGCTGGGATTGCCTTATAGTGTTAGAAGTCATCCAACGGCTTCTTCGCTGGTGAGGAACAGCAACTTTACCATCAAGAACTGTGCAAGGAACATTACAGTGCTGAGGAATATGACATTTCTAGCTGGAATGAGCGCTGGAAACTATACAGACTACGGTACCGTTAACAGCATCCAAGCTTGCTCCAACATTTGCTGCTCCAAAAGGGTTTGTGACGCAGCATTCATGATACTAAATAACTGTTTTACAATTGATTGTGCAAGTGACAAAGCTTGTCATGCAATCCCATCCAAGTCAAACAGGGTGAACACAGCCATTGTATACTTTCGCAAAACGCTTTCTGATAAACTTATCCAGCCATACCAAATGAAAGTTTCGAATAGTAAGAGAACGCGGTCCTGTCGTCTGGCCAGCGGTGTGTTGAGAGGCGTCACCTTCAGTGGAGGGATAAGTGCAGGAAATTTTACAGACCATGGATCTGTTGACGGATTCCCGTCGTGTGTGGACAGGTGCTGCTCTTTGCCGTACTGTGATGTTGCCTTCATGGTGGAAAAGAACTGTTACTCTGTCACGTGCGCTGAAAACAAGAAACTTTGTTACCCAGTGGAAGCAAGACTGACAAAATTCAAAACGTTTATGGCTTTGAAGGAAAACGTGTATTTTGAGAACTTGGCACTACCAGGTTCAGAGAATGTTAGCTGTGTTCAAAATGGGAATTTTCAGCAAGGTTTTGCATTTCAAAAGGGCATAAAAGCTGGAAACTTTACTGCGCACGGTAAGGTAAAGAACATGAACGTTTGCGTGGAAAGATGCTGCAGTACTTCATGCGACGCAGCAGTCATGATTGGAAATCGTTGTTACTCAGTTGTATGTCCCACGGCAGAAGACTGCAAGACGGTGAAGCCAAAGCGAGTGAACTTTACAACGGTGATCGCTTTTGTGAAGCGAGCCAAAGAAAACGTGCCTGATAATGAAGACTATAATCCAGGGAATCAGTTCACAAAGAGCATCTTAGGAGGACATTGTGACGTCACTGATGAGCAACAGAATGTGAATATAACTGGGGGATGGAAAGCTGGTAAATTCCTTCGATTGCCAGACATAGGAGACATGGCGAGATGCACTGAAGCTTGCTGTGATTACCACGGCTGTGGAGCGGCAATGTTCATCGAAAAGTTCTGTTACAATCTAATTTGTTTTAAAGCGAGAGGATGCCAGTTGATTGGGACGAAGAGGTCTTTTATGATCGACAAATTTATTGCAGTACGTAAAAATTTGGGCCGAGTACTTCCGGCTTACAAGAAAGCACAAATACGGCTGCTCACACAGTCCAGAGAGTATATTGATCACTCTAGTCTCATGGAAGATGTCATAAGCGCTATCAAGGTTCGAAACCATCCGAATAACACCCAAAATAAAACAAAGGCACATTCAATACTACTGGACACAAGTTTCAATATAAAGAAAGATGTACTCATGTTCAGGAAGGATGAAATACCTTCACCCATATCATTACAAAGTAAAAGCTTGCAATCATGGTTTTCAGTGCCAAGGACAATGTTTTCTTCAGAATCATCTGTGGTTAGTCTGACTGGTAGCCTAAGAATTGGGAAGAGCACAGTGTCGTCTACGAATTCCAAAAGGCATCTGCAAAGGTCGGTGATGGCGAACAATGTAGCGCATTCGATTTCTGTAACACCAATGTTGTCGTTATTACCTGATAGAAGCATATCAACTGCGCCTTTTGCAGCTGGCATCACGAGACAAGCCGAGTTTGCCGAGGGTGAAGTACCGTCAATCAGTTACGGCACACCAACGTTGGGGTCTTTCACAAACCGAGTTGATTCGCTTTTGTTTTCACTATCGAGTGTCTCAGACAATGCCAAAGAATCTGACGCTTCTCAGGAGCCATCTGGAGAATTTCCCTTCTTGAGCGATTACAGCCTTTTGAATGAAAGGAAAAACCAAAATAGGAAACGTTCTTATTCATGTACTCACACATTCGTATTTAACAACTCGACGTTGCGGGGAGGGCTCCAAGCTGGAGATGTAAAGAATGAGGGAAAAGTTGAAGGAATGGAAGAATGCGTGGAAATATGCTGCAAAACTGCAGAATGTAATGTAGCATTTTTGTTGACAGAGACATGTTATATCTTGGCTTGCACCAACAAGAAGAGCTGTGAGGCTATTCCTGTTAAGGACACTGGAAGTAAAGTAAATTCAAAGGTTGCTTATGTGGCACGCAGCAAGACGGAGACACAATTCATTAAAAAGCTTATCAGTCACCATGAAACAATGAAAGGAAACGATTTGCACAACTATAGGACAGCAAGCAACAAATCAAGACACGAGTTGCCGATCGTCAAGCAAGGGTCCTGTATACGCAGTCCCATTTTGCGTGATGTTAGGTTTAAGCTTGGAATGCGCGCTGGCGACTTCAAGTCAGTTGGGACTGTAACCGGTGTGGATAAATGTGTTGCGTTATGCTGCAAGGCGAACGCATGTAACGCAATCTTCATGTTGCGGACCAGATGCTATCTGGTGTCGTGTTCCAGTGAACATGATTGCCAGACTGTTGCAGCGAAATCGGAATTCTACAAGCCCACTGTTGTATATTTAGCAAGAAACAGAATTGAAGCAGGTTATTTCTTAAAATTGATCCCAAAGGAATTACTAAATAAAATTCAAGCTGATGGTACCATCGATATAACAAGTTATAAAGATGAACCAGCAATTCGGAGGTCTCAGCTCGGTAGGACAGGACACGCGGACGATACCGAAAAAAATGTAGCCAATTCCACCTTGTTATCGCAGAGACCTTACTTCAGCTCAAGGTCACCTGGGACTGTGAATGTTTCTGTTGCAACAAGTCCTGCTCCGATAACAACAGCCTCCCGTATCCAGAACGAAATTATGCCATCTTTCAACGGCTTGGAATCTGCAATTTCATCAACTTTATCATTTATCATTTCTGGTTTGTTTCGACCCGAACTTTCTCCAACCAAAACGAGTTCCTTATATGAACAGAAACGTTCAGTTTCGTTTCAGTCCCGTCAACAAAATTCAGGGACAGCAAGTTCTGCAAATGATAAAGCAACCTCAACAGCTGAAATGGGATCTAATAACTTGTCCAAGGAACATGAGCCATTGCTTCGAAGCTCAACTGCTAAAAAGACTTTGGTTCGAACATTGCAATCGTCCAGTTTCCTCCCACCTGTTCTTGAAAAAACGACCAAATCAATTAGCCTTTCAAATATCTCCGCAGTCTCACTCCATACAACGATTGTATCATCTGCACTTATAACATCAAATTTAAGTTCACGGCGTCTGTCTATCTATGCGTCAAGTGGAACTCCAGAGAATTTTACTGAGTCTATTTCCATAAACGCAAGATTGAAAGGCAAAGGCAGTCCACCAGTTAAAACTGCTCAAACAAGATTACCAAAAACGGCTACACGTTTTAAAAATACAACTAACCATTACTATCCAACAGATTTGCTAGAGACATCCGCTACGCTGCAAACCTGGTCATATCTGTCCAGCCCGGTGATTGAAGGGTCATTTGCTGTTTTAACACCAAAGGTTCCAAACAGTTCCTTGATTGTCAGTGGTGGCACTACAGTGGAACGAAGGAGAAGGCCAACCAGCATTAGCTTCCATAAGAGTGTAATCACAACTAAGATAAAATCGAGTGTCGTTTCGTCACCCCATTCGTTATTCAAATTGGATGCTGTATCAAGCCCAAGTCATCTTGCCAAGATACAACCTGAAGGAGTTGCGCTATCCAGTCTAAAATTCTCTATGCATAAAAAGCATTCATTGGCCACAACAGTCGCAAATGCAGATGCATCTCTCTTCAGTATGTCAGAAATGGCGTCCACTCAGCTTTCGTCCCGCCTAAAGGCTCTGTCCGGTACTACTGCCTTTTTAAGAAGTGTCACCCGGATTTCAGGGATGCCTCGAACAGCCAACATTGAAGAAATATCACCCACTAGGTTGTCAAGTGCGAAGAAGCTTCAAAGTGCTTTCACGAACTTGGAATCAGTACGCAGGTACAATATTGTTGATTCTCTAATAACCCCAGTAAAGACATCCGATGATGGAATATCAACAGAAATTACCCGTTTTGAAGAACATAAACGCAATTTTATATTTCCTTATAAATCGTCAATACCTCTTCATCCGTCGTCGAGCGTTCTACTGGATTCAATTTCAAGAAATGGTAGTTTTCTGTCAACAAAGGCATTTAATGCCACACCTTCGTCCAGCCAAACAAGTCTGTTCAGTACAACTGTTCTTTTAAGAAGTGTCACGCGGATTTCAGAGATGCCTTTTCCTCAAACTACGAACATTGAGGTCTTATCACCAAGCAAGACGTCAAGTATAAAAAACATTGATTGGAAAGAAACTTTCAGGAGCTCTGAATTAGTACGAAAGTACGGTATTGTCGATTCTCCAGTGCCCTCAGAGAAGACACCCGATGATGGGATGTCATCAGAAATGACTCTTTTTGAAGAAAGTAGACGCAGTTTTATAGTTCGTTTAAATTTATCAACACGTCTTAAGCCCCCCTGGGCCGCATCAGCTGTACTGGTGGATTCATATTTAAGAAATACTAATTTTCTGACAACAAAGGCATTTGATGCTACCCCTTCGTCCAGCCTACGGAATCTGTTCAGTACAAATATTTTTTTAAGAAGTGCTACATGGATTTCAGGGATGTCTTTTCTTCGAACTGCGAACATCGAGGAAATATCACCCAAAAAGGCGTCAAGTGTGAACACTGTTCAAAGTACTTTCACGAACTCTGAATTGGTACGCAGGTCCAACATCGTTGGGTCTACAATAACCCCAGAGAAGACATCCGATGATGGAATATCGGCAGAAATTACTCTTTTTGAAGCACATAAACAGACTTTTATACTACCATTTAAATCATCAACACTTCGTGAGTTGTCTTGGACTACATTGGATTCAAATTCCAGAACTACTAGCTTTCTCACAACAATGATATTCAGTGCTAGCCCTTCGTCCAGCCAAACGAGTCTTTTTAGTACAACTAGAACTTTAAGAAGTGTCACACGGATTTCAGGGATGCCTTCTCCTCGACCTACGAACATTAAGGAATTATCACCCAGCAAGGCGTCGAGTGCAAAAACCATTCAATGGAAAGAAACTTTCACGAGCTCTAAATTAGTACGAGGGTACAGTGTTGTTGGCTCTCCAACAACCCCAGCAAAGACGGTTGATGATAGGAAATCAAACGAAATTACTCTTTTTGAAGACCATAAACGCGATTTCACACTACCTTTGAAATTATCAACGCCTCTTCACCCCTCCTGGGATACATCGACCGTGCTACTGGATTCAGCTTTGCGGTCAACAATGGCATTTAATGCGACTCCCTCGTCCAGCCTACGGAGTCTGTCCAGTACAATTGTCGTTTTAAGAAGTACCACACGGATTTCAGATGTGCCTTTTCCTCGAACTACGAACATCGAGGAAATATCACCCAGTAAGGCGTTAAGTGTGAAAAGGGTTCAGAGTACTTTCACGAACTCGGAATCAGCACCCAGTTACAATATCATTGGTTCTCCGGCAATGACCTCAGTCAAGACATCCTATGATGAGATATCAACAGAAATTAATCTTTTTGAAGAACATAAGCGCAATTTTATACTACCATTGAAATCATCAACACTTCGTGATTCGTCTTGGAATAAATTAACCACCCTACTGGATTCATCAAAGTCAAGAAATACTAGTTTTCTGAAAACAAAGGCGTATGATGCGACTCCTTCGTCCCGCCTAAGGAGTCTTTTAAATACAACTGTCTTTTTAAGAAGTGTCACAAGGAGTAGTACATCTAGCCACCACAGAAGTGATAAGCTGAGAGAGGATGGAGGAGTTAGTTTCGGCAGTGGAAAGATAGCAATAACCACAAAGGCTGCATTTCCGGAATCTCGTGAGACTGAGTCTCCACCAAGAGCATTGAAAGCCAACAGCAGCAATACGAGCTCTTTCTTGAATCCTAATTTCCTCACCTCCTTGATTTCCGCAACTATGACACGTGATGACTCACCCGCGCGTGACACGAGTGCAGGGAAGTTTTTAAATTCCTCAAATGACAGAAACCACACAGGAGTGGAACAAAGTCCATTTAGCCTCATACAAACATTTCAATTGCGTCCAGTACATTTCATAGGTCACGCAACGAGCGCTACACCGACGGCTCCTTTCACTGGATTGCCTTCCAAACAGTTACTTACTAACGTCTCAGTTTCCTTCAGCCATTTATTGCCAGCAAGAACTCTTTTGTCATCTTTCAGGTTGTTTCCGTCGCCATCGTCTTTTCTTGAAAGAAATTCACTTACGGTTCCACCATCATCAGTCATCAGTCGCCAAGCAAAGACCGGAGCTTTAGAAAACCTACTTTCCTCATCGAAGAATGTTAAAACTGGGTTGCATGATTCCGACATGAAAACAGGGAACAAAACGATGACCACTTTTTTCCACCAAAACGAAACATCAAATACGCAAGTGACGCCTTTGTTGTCTGCTGGTTCTGCTGCAAACATCAATTCCTTGAGGAAATTTGAAACCGGCAGCAATTATGACAGCAGAACCGGTGCCTTGAGAAAAACAATTGGAAAGACTATTGTACACCGCACTTTATCGTTAATTGCCTTTCCACCAACAGTTAAGAAGGGGCCGACAGTGTTCCAGTTAAGATATCATTCAAATAAAGGAAACCTAACAAATCATCTACCTTCGGATAGAGAAAAGGAGAAGCGCGTTGAAATACCCGACGTCAAGCCGTTTAGTGGCGGTTTTCGTGAGCAAACTGATGCACTGGAGCAACCCAAATCAATAGGGTATCAGTCTCTAAATACAACCTCAGATTCTGCGTCATTATCCGAAGATGTCCTAAAGCGGATTAGGGTTCCTACGATATCATCTTCTGAGAATATCTCATTTTCCAAGTCTTCTCATACACAAGGAAATATAGTCGTGAACGTAAAAAGAAAATCCAGTCTTGCAGCTTCACTTACGCATTTCCAAGGAACAGATCAATTTGCAAAGCATATGAAAAGTGAAAGTCAACCTAGGTCACGGCTTGAATCAAAACACTTGAGCTCTTCCTCGATAGCTACGACTAGTAAGTCCCAAATACGTGGACATCTTTCCTCATTAAGTCACTATCAACAAGTGTCACTCTCCAAAATGTCTCTCATCACACCATCTCCGGCTTTCTTGCCTCTCTGGGACAAATTTACGGTATCGTCGCCACAGGAGCACGCTCAACCTGACATTGTCAGTTACCCAACTCCATCAAACAGCCTAAAATTGTCCGCACGCACACAGGGAAAGACGTCCACACCTTCCTTGTTCGACACTTCTGCTTCGTCGGTGTTAACCGTAGAGCATACCCATTCTCATTTGTTTAACAGTGAAGAAATAACAGTCACTAAGACTAATGCTGAAACCTCTCAATCAAGTCAAGTGAGAACAGTCAGTACACGGTTAGCAGGAGTAACCGGCCACAATAAGGAGCAAGATACGTTTGGATATTTTTCCCATCTGTTCAAAAGTATCAAAGACACCCTAACTAAGAAAAACAGCAATCGTGAAATTAAATTTTCTGTCAATGGTTATAAAGGTGTCAGCAACAAAACGATTGTCATATCTGAGGGTGTTACAACATCATTTCCTGCTACGCCTAAGTTAGGGTTTGGCACTGATGAAATGCACGATTTGAATTCTTTGTCGCGTTCTCTATTCCCTGGTATCTCAAACACCGATATTGTACTTGCTAGCGACATGGCGGGAACTGGTAGACTATCCATGACAGCGTCAACGTCCAAGTCTTTTCCAGTCACGCCAACAAAATCTTCCCAACATACGGCTTCTGTTGGCTTGGACATTTCAGAGGCGATGCGCCCTTTGCATTGGTCATCATCTTTGTGCGAACATTCAACAATTAACTTTAACTCAACATTGAGAGGCGGAATTCAAGCGGGTGTTTTGACAGAGGTTGGAGAAGTTAGAAGTGACGCCGAATGCATCAACCAATGCTGCCTCTACAAATCTTGTGATGTCGCGTTTTTGATCTTGAATAGATGCTTTCTGGTCGCGTGTAAAAGCAAGAGACTCTGTGAAAGTGTTCCAGCCAGAACTCTCGCTTTCAGACCGAGAGTGATTTACAAGCAGAACAGAGTGACTATGCCAGAAGAACGAAACAGTAAGACCACGAACAAGCCTTTCAATGTCACTTCCAGAAAGAAAGAGATATCCTCAAGTCCTTCTCTGAGCTATTCAGGAAAAAAGAGAGCGACTGTAGTAACAGATAAGGTTAAGAACGCCAAGGCGGGATCTTTATGTATTGCGTCGATTACTCTACAAAACGCTTCCTTTCGTAATGGCATCAACAGTGGATTTTTCAAGGATGAAGGAACTGTTATAAGTATGGAAAAATGCGTTGAGCTTTGTTGTAGCAGAAGCAACTGCACTGTTGCCTTCATGCTTGTAAACCGCTGTTTCGCAGTTTCTTGTCACAATGAACCTTCCTGTAAGAGTATTCCAGCTCGTCGCTCAATTTTTCAACCTCAGTTGGCTTATGTGCGAAGGAATTTAGTTTCCTTTTTTATTAGATCTACAAGTTCTCTGGAGACGATTCCGATATCTCCAACGAAAGCCGATTTGTTCGCTTCATTGACTTACGTCACATCGGCGGAAACCAAGAGAAAGATTCCTCAATTCCATAGAAGCTGTCGTTATGGTAACAAAGAGAAAAAAGTCACTTTACGCGGTGGAATTAACGCAGGCTCATTCCTTGACAGTGGTGTGGTGACAAACATTGAGCAGTGCGTTACTCAGTGTTGCCATTCAACCAAATGTGACGTGGCCTTTATGATCATGAGGAGGTGTTTTTTAATCACGTGCTTTAGTTTTCACCTCTGCGAAAGTGTTCCTGCACGAAAAATAGATTATTTTACAGAGCTAGTACATGTGTCTAGAGAAAAAACTGCTGTCACTCGGGATCTTCTTGCCAGTCTGGTTCAGCCGTCTTCGCCGAGTGTCAAAAAGAGAAATAATGTGGAAAGGCTAGTGGCACCTACATGGCACCCTTCAAGTATGCTATCAACTCTAAATTGGAAGACAAGTGGCTCACTGAACACTTTAATTGGGAGCAAACACTTGCCATTAATAAGTCCCTTTATTGATTCATACATGATGTTTAGGTCACCAAATGTGCCACCCGCTGTACCTGCTAAGGGGGCGTTAATCGAATCAACGATTGAACCAATCAAAGTCAATACGCGAGAAGATGTTCGATTGATTCAAACATTAAGTATGTCAACACTTCGAAAGAGCATTCGTCATTCACTTGAAAAGACAATTACGCCATCCTCGTTGAGAGTAAAATCACTCTCCTCGAAATCAGGATGGGCTGAACATGACCGAAAAGGGACTTTACGGAGGAAAACATTTGAAACTGAAAAGGCTTTTGTAAAAGATGAAACATGCCAGAGCACGATTGTTTATTACAATGCAACCATGCGGGGAGGCATCAAAGCTGGGATTTTTAGAGACCAGGGAAGCGTGCAAAATATGCGGAAATGCATCGAACAGTGTTGCCGTTGGCAATTTTGTAGTGTAGCTTTTATGGTACTGACAAGATGTTATACTATCGCGTGTTATAACGAACACTTGTGCGATCCAGTTCCGGCTAGAAATCTGACTTTCACACCCAGGATTGGTTTCGTTTCTCGCATACGACGAGATCAAGGTAATTTGACCAACACTTTGGAAAACAAAACTCTGCCGTCTAACCAGCCATTAACTGGCGTTAATGCCTCACTAACAACGATGAACTCGAGTTTTAATCAAGCTACGGAAAATTTCGCTCCGTCTACAACCACTAAAATGGCAGCAAATCTGAGCTCAATAGAGATTAGACCTTCTCCAGCGCATTCTCTGTTCTCCAAAGTATTTACAGAAAGCTGGGAATCGCGTCATAATTGCACGAGTAGCGAGCAAAGACAGAACGTGACGCTTCGCGGAGGATTAAACGCGGGTCGTTTCAAAGACAATGGAAAAGTTGCCAATGCACAACAGTGCGTTGAGTTTTGTTGTAAGGAACGTCACTGCGATCTCGCACTGATGTTGTTGGATAACTGTTTCACCGTCCGATGTCATAACAGACACCTCTGCGAGAGTGTCCCTGCTAAGACTTTAAAGTACAGATCAAGAATCATTTACCTAAAAAAGATTCCTGGAGGTAATTCTTCGAATGTTAAATCAACCAAAACAATCTCTCTACTGGATGGGGCTCTTCTGGCAATGGCAGATCAAAATCAGAGTACAGTAGTTGAAACGGATGTTAAATCTACTCCAAATGGAACTGTGTCATTCGATTCTGAATCGCTTGCGCAAATATTGATGCCTTCCCCGTCAATTATTAATAGTAACGCTGAGCTGAAGCACAGCATCTTCGATTTAAGAAAATGGAGCTCTGCTGAACGTTTAATTAACCAGAACAAGATTACAAGTATTCAAAAACGTCTAAATCCAACGACGATCGCCTTTATGTCTTACAATCAAATTCGAGTCCTGCCATCATTGTCCAGCAACAAAAACGACAGCATGGGCTTGCTGTCTTTATTACAAACTTATGCTTCAAATCATTCTGAGCCAAGGAAATCAGCTTTTGTGGAAGGAATGATATCAAGAGCTTCTTCTGGGTCGTCGAAAACTTTAGGGGACCCCTCTCGACGCCTAACCCCTCACCCCTCCTCTTGTCTCAAAAGCCCGATCTCTTACAATGTTACGCTGCGCAACGGTATCCGATCGGGTTATTTTCGAGACCAGGGGAGGGTTGAGAACATGAGCGAATGCATTCGCCAGTGCTGCGATTTTGACACCTGCGATTTGGCTTTCATGCTTAAACAGCGGTGTTACCTTGTAATGTGTTACACAAAAACAGGGTGTCAGACAGTGAAAGCCAGGCAAAGTTTGTTCAGGCCGCGTGTTGCTTATGTACAACGGACAAACGAATCTCAACTGAGGACTTTTATGGACGGACAAGTTGAAGAGTCCCGCAACTCCGTAAAGGTTATCCATTTTACACCGTCCTCTACCCTCCCCGTGGCAGTTAAAACTCTCAATTATAGCAACAAGATCAGTAACAAAACGAAGGGATCATATGGTAAATCAATTAACTCGAAAACACTTCATACTAAAGGCGAATATCACAAAACGAAACACAAAGTACACAGAGGAAATTCTGGCAAGCTAACAAGGCATCATAAAACAAAACACGTGACCAAGGTACCAGAACAGGTGACGTCTGTACCAAAGCACGTGACGGGACTCGCAAAGCACTTGTCAACAGTATCAGGTTTAAAAGAATGGAAAAGAAGAAAGCCTATGAAATCTCGCCATGGCAATGCCAGAGCAATCGGCGTAAAAGACTCATCTGTGACGTTCAACGCCAATACAGAGCAAAACATCAAACGTGAATTGGATAAGAAAAAGGACAAGTGGTTGTCACATAGTGACTTAGAGAAGTTATTTCGCCTGATGAAGGTGAATGGTACAACAGGGACAAAATCATCTTTCCCAAAAAAAGGAAAAGAAAGAATTACAAGGAAAAGCAAATCGCATTACATGACAGATAGTAAAAGGAGGTCTGAAATTGTAAAGGGGCAGCTGTTTGACAGGAGCAAAACTAAATCGACCAACACTGTGACCTTCGGAAAAGCGAAACACAAAAAGACTGCAACTGCTTCAACAGTCCGAACAAGAAAAAAGCAGAAATTACGACAAGGAAAAAAATCAACTGTCCCTTCGTTACCAACGAAAGCACCACATGCTGGCATTTCAAACTGTAAAACAGGTCAGGTTGAATATAATCAAACACTACTTGGAGGGCTTTCCTCAGGGTTGTTCCACGAAATTGGCCAAGTAAATGACATCAGCACATGCTCGCAGCACTGCTGCTCTAGTCCAATATGCGACCTGGCCTTTATGGTGCTACAGCATTGTTTCTTGGTAACGTGCTCGACTTCTAATCCAAGCATGTGCGATAGTACACCGGCCTTAGCCACGAGCTTTAATCCGATGATATCTCGTGTTTCTCGGAATGAGGATGAAACTGTGATACAAGAAACTGTAACAATACCGAAATATAAGTTTTCCCCGTCTACCGCATCATCAACTAAGATTTCCCTGCAGCGACCGGAAATATTAGCCTCAGTGGCTGATAACAAAACTACCTCTACATCCCCGTCTGAGATTCCAACAAATCTTCCTACAGTAGCCATGCGCACTTCGAATGGTCCAACAGTAAACGGAGACATTGATTTGGTTCATAACACTAAAATGACTGTTGCTGGTTGTATCTCCTCCGTCACCGAGCACAACGTTACTCTCAGGGGTGGTCTCCATGCTGGCAAATTCACTGACGCAGGCCTTGTGAATGGATCGTCAACTTGTACGGAGTTTTGCTGCAAAGAGGACACCTGTGACGTAGCTTTTTACGCGTTTAATCGCTGTTTCCTTGTTGACTGCTTTGACGAATACCTCTGTAGTTTTACTCCCTCTCTCTTACCCACTTTCACCCCGACAGTGATTCATGTTTACCGACATCATTCCAAACCAACGCCCAAACCAGCAACAACAATACCACCGGTCAACATCGTGATGGAGGAAATCGAGGACGAGACACAAACCAACGTGAAAGCACGTAGAAGAGAAAACAGATCTTGCGCTCACTCAGAAGTGTATCAGGAGGTCACTCTCAGAATGGGCTACAACGCTGGAAATTTTACACCTCGTGGGAAAGTCAACTCCACAAATGAATGTGTGCGGGAATGCTGCCTGCAACAAGGTTGCGACTTAATTTTCATGTTTCTAGATAACTGTTATACCGTTTCATGTTTAAGCAGCTTTGCGTGTGAAATCGTCCCCGCGAGAAAATCGACATTTAAGCCAAGGGTTGTTTATTTTATCAAAAACAACTCTAGTTCCGTGATAAAGCCGTCTGACTTTAACTCCTCTCTTTACCGTCTGAATTCGACTGGAGAAGGACCAGTTAACTTAGTTCATTATAAGGAGGTCCCATTGGAACAGAGTCACAGTTCCGACAAAAAAGACATGAGTAAACAGAGTTACATCACGCGACAAAAGGACGGAGAATTAAGTAATGACACTCAAACAGTTGTGGAAGAATTTGTGGTATTTCCAAGCGCCAAAACGACACCTCACAATGTTTCGAAGACTACTGGAAACGGCAGTTTGAATGTTCTCAAGCATAACGCTGGCAACCATTCTCTGGTTAAAAATGGCGTGAAAAATCGCACGAAAAGCCGAACAGACAAGGAAATTGATGTCTTGATAAACAAACTGTCTCATGTCACGGAGGAAAATAGACATCTCGAATCAGAAATTCACTTTCTCATGTCTAAGCAAGATGAAATAGAACAGACAAAGAACATCTCACCGGATTCTACTCGTGGAAGTTTCAAAGGACAGAAACGTAGGCCACGTTTAAGGTCAAAAAAGGGAACTGCTTACATGGAAAACGATGGAAAGAGTAGAACGCGGAACAAGAAGGCAGGGTCACCGGTGGATTCAAGAGCGACCAAACGAGTTGTGCTTGTGGATACTGACAGGCCACCCGTGTACCCACCAACCGATGAACATTACATAGGGGAACACAGCATTCAAAGAATTCGTGAAAAAGTACATAAGGCGACACATGTTGGATCATCACGAGAAATGCGTCTAAGAGACAAAGGTTTGAAGAGTCCTGTACGAATGATTTTGAAGAGCAAGGCTAGCGAATGGAGTCTCAGGAGCGAAAACAGGCATTACGGATCCGGGAATCCAAACGAAACGGACAGCCGCTTTGATGTCGGAGTGATTGATGGCCTTGATGGGAAGAATGTACCATCTGGACTCGACAACAAAAATCGAGAGTTAGGCAGAATAATAAATTTAAACCCGACCATGAAAACAAGAAAGAGGCCAGAAAAACCAGCTTTGGAAACTTTAGGCAGCAAAGTGAGTGATAATGCGGAAATGCCTCATAGAAACAAGGACCTCGATGCATTTCAATCTGAAAATAGAATGGAGCCAGGAGAGACAGTGCAGCAAGATTGGATTGACTCTGAGAGCAAAACCGGAGATAGCACGAGCAGCTTTAATGGAACGATTGTAGAGAAAAAACCTGAAAACCAAGATCATTTTCAAATTGAAAGACCACTTGAGTCCAGTGGAATCAAGGCAAAGGTGGATACGAGTTTCCCAGGTAGAAACGCAGATCACGTAGAAAGCTTGCATCGCCAAACTGATCACGTGCATGGATCAACCAAGGCGTTTAATGAGAATGGGATGAACGCGAAGGAAAATGAGGATAGATTCGTCACTGATGTCGCAAAAGGAGGAAACGAGCCCCTTGAACGTGAATTAGGAGGGTTTTATCAGCAAATGCCACCAAGAAATCGATCACGTTTCCGAATAGACGAGCAGGCAAAAATCAGCAATACACGTGGGCATCGATTGAATCTTCAAAATGTAAGAAATCGAGAAGAAGAAGGTCTGATCAATTTGGAAAATGAAGTAAACGAACACAGGAAGGGAAAACAAGAGGAGATAATTTCTGTACTTGAGCCAAATCTTCATTTGGATTCTCAGAAGAAGAAGAAGGAGAAAGACTTTGGAAACAAGGGAGAAGTTGAATTTGAAAACGCTGAAAATGATAACAAGGTTCAAATGAAAAGTTCATCTCTTAGACGTAAGACACAATTTGAGAGCCAAAGACAGAGTAAAGAAGAAAAGGGAAATGATTTGCACATGGATACCCAGCATAGCGAGGTCAAGGACGTCTTTGATAAGGAGGAATCGAAAATGATCCAACCAGCTACGAATGCTACTAAATCTCGGTTCGTCACTTCTGAAGCCTACGCCGCTCATCTGGAGGGAAATTTAGGGGCAACGCACCCAGGTGAAAAAGAGTTGAAAATTGGGCTCTTGCAGGATCACAAATCGGTGTCAAATGATGATGATGATGAAGATCAACAAAGTTTCGCAAATGGGGGTAAACAAGTTTCTGTTGAGAAAGAAGATGAAACGATCTTTCCAAACTCTGGCGGTCATCATGGACGACCGACTTCCATTGACCGAGCGCAGGCAGAGACATCTCATCTTCGTAGACGGCATGACTTTGAAGCAATCTTTGATAAAATCAACGTGATATACAACCGCTTGCAGGATTTAATGAGACTTCATGATCAAGAACATAACGAAACCGCTGAACATTATTCAAGAAGGCACGAAGAGCATATTCCCACTCCTTCAGTGTCCTCAAAGTCCACAATCAAAGTATCCACAGGGAAGCCAACTCGAGGAATGACTTTTGGGCAGCCTTCTGGAAACAAGGTAACAGTTGTGAAACAATATGTATCAGACAAGACTGAAGGGTCTGGGAAGCTTTCGCGTCACCATAGAGACCAACTCATGGATTATGTAACAAGAATTTATCGCCGTGTGCAGGAAATATACAATAGGAATACAAAAGGATCAGCCCCCAAGAAAAAACATATTCACAAGACCAAGAAGGTTAATCGCAAACAGGAGATGGGAAGAAAACCAATTAGAAAGGAAACTCGGTCTAGTATTACGAAAGCGGTCCACCAGAAAAGGACCAGGAAGAATGAGTTGGTCTTAAAGGAGATGAAGCTTATTTACAAAAAAATGAAAGAAATGTACCGACAAGAAAAGATATCTCGGAAAGCAGCAGAAGATATGGCTCACAGGGAAGAACGACAACGTCAGAGGTCTTTTATTCCCACTCGGTCCACTGAACCTGCGACGAGACTGAGAGATATGAGGCCTATTCATGAAGGCGTACTTCCGCTGAACGGCAGAAACGGAGGAGAGCAGAATAAGTCATCACAGCACAGTACCCGTAAGTACCTGTCATTTTTGCTTTGTTGGTAGAGTTAAATAAGAATTAAGGGCGCAGGTAAGAGCAGAAGAGAAATTCATATTCTTTTGTGTTCTTTGCTTTTAACCTGACTTGGACGTGACGATTTCAACTGAAGGAAAATTATCCTTGGCGTCGATCTCTTGAAGATTTCTCATTTTATTATGGCAATGGATTTTTAAGCAATGACCTTTGGAGCTTACAGTACGGTGAAATCGATATATTGTGTGCTCAGCAAATGACACGTCTATTTTTCTTTCATTACTCAAATATCATTGTATGCTATTTTTCGTAAGTAATGTTAAATTTCACGGGAAAATGGTGGACAAACTGGTAGGATATTTAACTTTGTATTTTGACTTTTGTCGTTGGATGGATCGAATCCATAATGAATCACATAGCTTGGAAATTTAAACAATTCTTTTACATTTTGCTTTTTATTACGGATATGAAAACTACACGTGTCTTTACCCGCGTTTTTTTTTTTATTTTTAGATGATGTTCATCGAATTGCTCACGACCAAAGCGAAGAGCAACCATTTCTTGGGACTGCACAGAAGAAAAAGGGAAAAGAAGGCGGTAAACTGTTGAGTGGCTCAAATAAAGATGGCCATGTTCTCGCCAACAACTTATTTGCGAGACGTCCCACAGTTAACCAGTCATTTATTGACAAGATTGTCGCTGAGATCGCTGCTAAGAATTCGTCTGTGATGACCCCGCTTTTGAAAAAGAATCCGTTCGCGACAAATAAGAATGATTCCATTGAAGGAAGGAATCTAAATTCAGTAAATCCGCTACAGCGATTGATTGACAACGTGGCAGAAAGCGTCGTCAAAGAAGTCACCACAGAACTAAGAGGAGAAAAATATCAACCTTCCAAACGCGTTGTGGTGCCAAAGGCCGCTACGATGACGCAAAAATCTAACGCTTCTTTCCCCCTCGACCACAAAGGGAGTAAATCGCTTGCCTTAGGGACGTCTGGTCTTCCTCAAAGTTCACCAAATCCTTTGCAAAGTGAGGCAACAAACGACCTTCAAAACAAGGATATCCAACCGCTTTCTTCATCGCTCCAAGAGAAGTCGCCAAGCTCAAAGCTCTCCTTATGGGGAAGTGACCATTCCCGCGGGACAGCTTCCCAGCGTGGTGGTCTTGAGGAGATAAGAGAGCTTTTAAATTCCATGAATCGATCCAGATCAAGAATCAAGTTGGAGTCCAAGGATCTTTCCAGACCCAAAGCGCGTACAAAATCCCATGACCGATCAAGACCAAGAGGAAATAAAAAATCTAACAGTAGATCAAGATTACGAGGCTTTTCGAAATCTAGACATGCTTCAAAATCCAAAACCCATGTAAAGTACAGAAATCGGTCCAGCTCCAAAAGTCATTTAAGATCCAATAACTGGTCCAGGAGCTATTTGAAGCCGAAGAGACCCACCACGGAAACTGCAAAGAAAAAGCTGACTATTCCAGCTACAACCGAAGGTAGGATAGTTTTAAATTTTAGATTTTAAATTGACGCTGTTGTTAATGTTTATACTACTAGGATGACTAAAATAATAGTAATTAAACTTGTTGATTATAGTTATTTAGTTATTTTCATAATTCTTTCCCTTATCCTATATAGAAAGTAAACCGTGTCTGCACTGTGGATTGGCTTCCCCGTTCGTCTAACTAATATTAGTATGATTATTACTGGTAGTGGTATTATCCGAATGATGTTATGTTACCAGTTTAACTGGATAGCATAACATTGTAAGAGATCTTTTAAGGACTCTTACACTGTTATGCTGCCCGGAAAAACTGAACAGACTACCTCTACGAGAGAATAAAATGGCAGGTAACCTCAGTCTCCCTCAAATGTATTAATAACTTAATAACGATGATAATTAAAATAAATGATTAAGAAATTGCGAAAACGCGCTATAGAAGGAAGTAGCCCCGCGTCCTACTTTTGTATATTAAATTCGTTGATAATCGAGAATAGCCCGTACAATAGGTCATAAACAAGAACATTTCAAAAACAAGAAAGAACTAGTTACTTGTAATCCCTACTTACTGGTATACATAAATTTTTGACGAGAACTGTATGCTTGGACAGTTGATTGGCAAGCAATCCACAACCACTCAACCGCCAAGATTCATTTCCTTCGTGGCCCGTTTTCTTGAGTAACACTACAAAAAATTATTTACTTCTAGTCAGCATTTAGGTTTAGCTTCGTTGAATTTCTTATAATTTTCAATGAACGGATGTATTGGCACGTACGTTAGAAGTTTTACTCAACCAAGAATAAGCTAAAGCTGTTTGACGTAATTTTGAAAGTTATGAACTACAATGATAATTAGGATTTAAGGCTTGATAATGACAATGCGTTGGATAAACGTGTGTTTAAAATTAGATTCCTTTTTCCTCTCCCAATTGTGGTATATTTTTTGTATAAGAGTATGAGAGTGGTTTTCAACTGAGTGCTTCGGCTAATCAGGACAAACGTAGCTGTACACAATGAATTTAGCCAATTATAAGGCAAAACTGTGACTTGCAACCTTCGCCAATGGAGGGAAAACGTGATCAATTAGGAAGCATTATAGAGCAAAACCACAGCAATCGGTGTTTTTCTACGCTCAATCTTGAAAACCACTGTATGTCTTAATTAAGGTGAAACACGAACGATCCACTTCTTTCCATCCGTTAAGAATCTTTTAAGAATGAACTTTATAAAATAATTAGGATAGTATGCACACTCTCATTGGTCAATAGCTGTGTTTAGATGAGAGTATGGAAACACGGCTGTGACATCACACGAATTTTGATTGGTTATATGCCGTCAGACACGCGTTTTGATTGGCTGGTAGAAAATAAGCGTGTATCAAGAAGATTTGTTTCAATCAAGAATTTTCCTTCATTTGTGTACTTCATTTGTCGAATTATCTTTGAGAAATATTTTCTAAAAGCAATAGAGGACTTTTTTCCGTGTTTCCATAGCCTCATCTAAACACTCGGGGAAGTTGGGAGAATTCGAGACAGTTATGCAAACCCTCGACTGTGTCTCGGGTTTGCATAACTGTCTCGAATTCTCCCAACTCCCCCTCGTGTTTAGATGAGGCTATGGAAACACGCAAAACGTTCTCTGTTGCTTAAATGTATATAGCTTGTTTTTACTAACAATTCCTGAGAAATTTCTGCAGTTGGGTTTGCTAAGAGCAGATATATTTTGGCAAAATTTGAAACGCCCGGTAGGTGTAAAAATTGCAGTTTTCTAGGGTAGCAGTAGAATAAACAAATGATAGGCTGACTTCAACGTGAAATAATTCTACTCGTGGTATTTTAACATTGTCTCAAATTTCACTCGCTTAACGGCTCGTGAAATTAGGAATACGTATTCGAAAATATCACTCGTGGTATTCATGCCAAATATTGCTAGAAGTCCGGCTATTACCTATGCCAATAAAGCGATAAACTTTGACCACAAATATACCATAGTTGACTATTATTATTAATGGTTTTGTTGCAAAAGGTAATACTGCGTACCTGATACTTCATATTGGCTTCGAGACAATCGAAAATCGTTCAGCAATTGACAGCTCTGGTCATGATAACAGTGCCGTTCTCAGTCCGGAAGTGGGTCTCTCTGTCACCGAAGCCAAATGCGGCGCGGCTCTACGCATGCGTGGTGGACACTTCCTTTTTGCCAGTTTCAACAGTCGACCACGTGAGGGCATCACTATCGCCTTGTGGCTAAAGCTCGACTCAGTTTCCGGAATTGCCACCCTATTCAAAACTACGGGCTCTGGAGCCAAGTATACTTTGCAAGTCACCGACGGAGTCATCCATTGGTCGCATGTTGATGACCTTAGTCATGTGATTTTTAGCATGGAAACGAGGCATACTGTGGACTCGCTTGATTGGGTGCACCTTGGTGCAACGTATGACTCGCATATCAACAAAAGCAAGATCATCCTTAACGGGGATGTACTCGATGAAAAGGAAGGTCATGGATTGCTTTCTCAGAACTGGGACGGCGAAGTTGGTGTCGGAATTCCCGAAGGCATCCGAGGGCTTATTGATGAGTTTTACATGTACAACCACGCCATTGCGGCATCAGACCTTGCTGATCTTTCGGAGGAATGCAATCCTGGTGCAGGTAAAACATTAAGTACATGTCGTTCTTATAGAATCTACGAAGTGATGACGACAAGCTTTCAAGCCTCAGTTTTTTAAACGTCAGATTACTTTATCCTATGCACAATTCCGAGTCACTATCCGACAATTGTAATGTGTTCAAAGATTTCAGAATTTGCTCACGAAACCGTGAATATGCAAAGTCAAAGCACATCTAAGCGACGGCGTGTACGAAAACCTTGGATAATAAAGTGGAGTGTATTTTACACTCTGAGAACATGCTTATCCACCGGATAAAGTTATCCAGCCATTGAAGAACTGTGACCTGTTGTGAAAGATGAGTCAATAATGAGATGTACTCAAATTAACTTCTGGACGTATCATTAAAAAATCTGGCAATAAACGTAATAAAGTATTTATCGAGCACTCTAAGCAGTTACTTAAACCCTAATTAACCCATCGCCTGGCGTTAGACAGAGTAAAATCTGTAAGTGTCACTCTCAGGAGGGAGAGGGTGGAAGGGGAAAAGGTGTTTGAGTGGACCTAGCTGTTATTAACCCATTCCTCCCTGAGCCGGCCTCCATTGGCGTGGAAAATTTGCTGGAGTTAGAGAGAGTAAGATCTTTAATTCTCACTTTCAGAGGGAACGGGGTTGAATAATTTTTCAAATATTTTTTTTAAAATTTTCTTATTGTTATTTAAAGGTGGCGCCATTCCTATTAACGAGGGAAGTTATGATGGCCTCATCCCTAAGCAAATGGTCGAGGATGCCATGAGGCTGTTTCATCCTAACGACACTTTTAACAAGGATGGAAATCAGCCAAGTTCAGCCCAGGCAACACAGATCACAACCACAAACAAGCCTTTGACAAATTCCACAACACAACAAACTCCCACTAAGGCTCCTTCGACCACAACGACATTGACAACAACAAAGACCTTAGCAAAATCAACTATTTTACCCACCGCACTTCCCAGTTTGGCATTAACTTCACGCAAGCCAACACTTAACGGACCGCCCACAGTATCTCGTGTCAATCAACCTGAATTAGGTGACGTTTCACCAACGATTACCTTACAGGAGGAGCCAAACTGTCAACAAGGGATGTTTTACTTCAACAGTGAGTTAAGAGGTGGAATGAACGCAGGGTTGTTCATAAACTTAGGCAAAGTGAAAGGCTCCACTAGTTGTCTAAAGCTTTGTTGTGAAATTGGCTCGTGTGATCTTGTCTTTATGACCCGAGAGAACTGCTATGCTGTAGACTGTTTCAATAACAAGCTTTGTGAGCCTGTGACAGCGGTCCCCTACAGAAGTGACATGCCCAGTGTACACTATGTTACAAGAAGCGGGAAGTCTGTTCTCGATGAGAGTAAGTAGGTTTCCGTACTCATTAGCGAGCTTAGAAACAGTATTGTATTCTGAAAATATCAATGTGCCATCTCGATGTATCAAAACCACTTTCTCGCATGGGGATAAAAGGAAACGATTACCCCAAGTGCAATTTCCTAACAACTGATAAGCACCCCCAGACCTGACTAGCGACGCAAGTATAAACACAAGCAACATAAGCAGGAGTAGTAACTAACAAAGGTACACTACTGAGTTTGCGCAGTGGCTTATGCTCATGGTTTCGTCGCCAGTGAGGAGGACAAGGCACTAAAGTTTCGTAATTTGACAAATATTTAGAAACATAAAATTAAAGTCATCCATGCTTCCTTATAATTGTCATTATTTGGAAAGTGGGGGCGGGGGAGTGAAGGGAAGTGGATCACGTTGTTTCATTCTACATACCTTGTACTTTATTCTGGCCAATCATACAACAACTTTGTCGACTGAAACGGAGAACGAGACCCATTTTGTATACGTTGTCGCCCGATGCCTTTGCTCTATCATGACCCCCCTCCCCCTCCCTCCCCCCGAGCCATCTTGTCAGCATGTGTATTGATACTCCATGCTCAGAAAAGCGTATTTCGAAACTGTCTGCGATCATCTTAATGAGACGGAATGTATTCCTCTTCTGTTAATATTACAGAGCTGCACAAGTTGGCGGATGAACCAACCAAGCTTCCAACTACCCAAAAACCGACTGCACTTCTCCCGTCAGACATAATAACATCGAATGACTTGATGCTTGAATACCAACGAACCTCTTCTCAGCCCACGTACGGCCCATCCCCGGCCACAAAGCGCTTTTGTGCTCAGGGTATGTTCTTCTACAACGTCAAACTCCGCGATGGTTGGAATGCAGGAATGCTGCTGCAAGTAGCCCACGTGGATTACATGACGGAGTGTATTGAATTGTGTTGTGATGAGCCTGCGTGTGATTTTGTCATGATGAAGAACAAGAAGTGTCACACGGTCCGATGCAGAGGTGGTGATACCTGCACTGTTGAAGAAGGTGGAGATTATCAAATTTCGTTTGTCAGTCGTCAAGGTAAGACAGAATTCTAGGGTTGCATTGGAGATAAGGCCCAAATGGAACTTTCTTCCCTTTTTCGTTCGTAAAGGCACCTTTGGTACAGGTCGTCATAAACTCAAATCTTCGACCGGACCTCAATCTTTCTTTCTTACACTTGTGAATTTTGAGACTTGTTGGTCTTCTCGGATGAGGACGGTAAAATGTAGACCCCGTCTCACAGCACTTGTTCATTAACATTGTTAGTCAGTAAAGGATCCACACGCTCTTCGCCAAGAGACAGGTTATCTAGTCAGTCCCCGTGGTTGGTCTCTCTCTGCCGTGCATGCATTCCATTTGCACCCGCTGTCTTTGGCTTCTTGCTGTTTTCGTAACCCTGTGCGTTTCTGCTAGGAAAAAAAAAATAACACATTACATTGCATAGTGTTTGCCTCATTAGTCGGCACTGGCTGGTAAAGACTTTTGACCCAATTAAATTTAAACAAATATGGCGATGCAAATTACATGAACGTAAAGCAAAATATTTGCAAAAATACTGCTCTAATACACTGTAGCTAATTGATTTTCAAAGAATCCATCTGTCATTGAAGTTCTTTGTAGTTGTCATACCTTAAGACTGCTAGCGTAAAAATTGTTGAACATTAATTCACCAATATCAGAAACCCATAAGGGTTGAAACGTGTAACGCGCGTTCACAGCTTCCGAATATTCAGTGCGAACTGATTGGTTGAATGTTTCAGTGATAAGTACCATATTTGGAAACCCCTCGCTCTTGTTGTTCCAAATATGGTACTTAGCAAATTGAATATTCAGAAGCTTGTTTCCCAGCACACAAGGGGTCGTTACACGTTCAACCCTTATGGGTTTCTGCCAATATCCAGTCGGGTTCGACCCTTGTCAATCGATTTAAAGCCACAAAAGAATTCTTGGTTTGCATCCACGTGATGAGACAGCCATGTTGGTATACAAAACAATAGAAAATGGCCCCTCAAGTTTTGCATAAAAAAGAGTCAAATTCCCAAAAGACATTTTACTGCATTGTTCTGTACACCAACATGGACGCCGTGACGTCAGATGAAAACCATCAATTCTCGCTGTATAAATCATTTTTTTTCGCTAAATTCTGTTGAGTTATACCCAAGCTGACCTGTCCTTATTTCCCATAGCTTATATGACACGAAAACGTACTTTGAATAAGGGAACTGGTCAAAACTACTATACTCGAACAGGGCCCACCTTTGGGGTAGGGGGATTCTCAAAGACACCACCTATCTTCAAACTTATCACATGAACATTACCGACAACATTTTATTGGCTTTTAATTTTGAGTTGACACAGGAATATTCAGCTAGCAAGAGTCGGCATTACTAGACAAACAGGAAAAGTGAGGTTTGAATCTCACTGTAATTTCTTACTGCTGGATAGAGTGGTGGCTATGCAATATAGACACCATCTTTTGACGTTAAGCAAGGGGGGTGCAGGCAGACACCACCATCTATTTTGTGGTTTGGTGGGTCCTGTTCGAGTGTAGTAGTTTTGACCACTTCCCTAAGTAATTTCTCTGCTTAATTTCTGTGTTCACTGTTTTCAGATATGTTTGAGGACGAGGACATGGTTACTCCCAGCCCCACTCCACTCCCTCTTAGTCCACTTGGTGGAGATAGGGCTGATCTTGCCAGTGACCACATCCATCATCTCTCACTCTACATTGGGTTTGATCATGTGATTGGCTCTGTGGCCGTAGACGGATCTGGGCTTAACAACGATGCCCGTTTGACTAAAGGTGACTATGTTAGATGAATTGTTTCTTAAACATGCATACTTAATTCAAAGGTATAATTAACGGAAAAAATTTGCAATAGTGGTACCGTAAGAGGAAGTTAAACCTTCAGTACAAAACTTCCTAAAACGAAGTTTACAACATACTGCAGGTTTTTCGTATATTTAAAAATGTAAAAGACAAAACTTATAGAATAACCATCTTTGAAACGTCTTGCTTCCAAACTCGACTTTTCTTCAAAAATTGTGACAACAGAAGGAAGTTGACATTTCAACTTGCCCTTGACTCTTGTGAAATTGAAATTGGTTTATTATAATGGATAGCTAGCTATTCATACTTAAATATATATGCTCCATTTCGACAATTTAGATCCTCACATTATGGCGAGACAATAGACTCTTCTCCAAAATGGCGTCAACGGATTTGGATGAGTTAAAGTTAAATTGAATGAAAAACTGATACCAGAAATAGAAAGAGCACCTTTTCTTTTGTATCCCTGCAAAGTTTCAGCGTCTTAGGTCTTATGTCAGGTCGTATGTTCGACTTCTGCAAAAAGGAGCACTCAGATTTATTCAGAGTGTTCCCGAATCACCATTGATAAATAGGATATTACATGGCCGCGCGGGGATACGAATTTTATCTTCGAGTGCTGCAAGTATCATGTGAAAGATAAAAATGATATGTTCACTGCGCGCGGTGAAGATATGATTTTTTAGTAAAAGGAGAAATCCTGGTATTTCATCAATATCTATATAATAAAAATAAATCTCTTCATATCTTGGAATACTTGCAATTGTATCTTGGTAGGCTCCGAAACAAATTGAAAAAAAAGAAATCACACTTTAGTCTGGCACACTGAAGTAGCTTGTCTCCTAAACTGTGTCTTGCTTAGTCATAAGCCTCCTGTATCGATTAACCCACATGGTAGAAACCCATAAACAGAAGCCTTGCTATGCAGCAGAGTTCGGCCCATCAGATTACATTAATTATCGACCTTCGGATTGGAGTACGAAGACGACTACGAGTTCGAGTTCTCAGTTCTGAGCATGCGCATTTCGAAAACTTTTGTTCTTTAAACTTAATACGCGTGCTCAGAACATAAACCTTGTATTCGTAGTCGTTCTCGTACTCCAATCTGAAGGTCACTATGAGGCTTATTTAGCAACAGAACGGGAATGTCAGTCGCGACGGTGCGCGTAGAAAAAATACAATAGAATACAAGCCACTCTTTTCTTCCCTATTCGGAATTCTCATTGCTACTTTTGCTGCGCGTGACGTCGACACTGACGTTCTGTTGCTAAATAAGCCTATAAACCATTTTAGAACGGTCGCTCAGTGCACGTTTTTTCGCTTTTGTCCGCCATGATTTTGCATTTAGCACAAGCAAGCCCTTTTGCGGCTTACTTCATTGTGGACCAGTCGGAAGTGTTTTGGTCATTTGGCTCAATTTGATTGGCGGGACCTGTATATTAAATTTAGATCTTGCTGTAAACTAGTAGGCCTAGACCAAGTGACCAAAACAGATCGAGACTTCTTCTTGGGAACTCAAATCGTGTAAGGATTCTTTGTAACTGTTTTGTGAATGACTAAAAATCTGTTATTGTTGTTGTCATGTTGAAGTGTAGATACAAATAAAGATCCATGGCCTTTACTCTCTCTAGTGTTTAATCGGATGGATAATTCGGAAATAATTTGCTAAAAGAGATATTGAAAAAAAATATACTAATTACGTTTTCTCATTTGTTTCCTCCTAGGTACTGAGGTAGTGAGGCCAGGTAAACGCGGTGCCGCGATCAAACTCAATGGCGGCGACGTTTTGCTGGACGGAGAGCACTTCCGGGAAAAACCAGAAGAGGCAATCACTATTGCATTATGGGTAAACCTCTGGAGGACGGATGGCGAACAATCTATATTTGACACCATAGGCGGACATTCAATCGACCGCAATAGGCAATATCATTTTGAAGTCCTTAACGGCCATTTGAGATGGCTCCATCGAAACGAATACGCTGAGGAGATCTTTCATGTCAAGACTTTGAAAACACTGCAGCCCAACGTATGGTACCACGTGGCTGGAACATACGATTCCCGGACTCACCTAGCCAGGGTGTTTGTCAATGGTGACTTAGAAGGGAAAGAGCACGGCAGTGGTTTGTTGTCCCTTGACTGGGGGGCTAGGGCAGGGTTTGGTTCTAACTTGTTTGGATATCTTGATGAGATTTACATATACAGGCGTTCCTTACTGGAGGGAGAAATAGATCGGTACTTGGACAGCCCGAGTGGAAATTCTTTCCTTCACGCAGCATCAAATTCTGCTGACATTGAGAGCTTCACCGAAACCCCTTCCACCAGCAGTTTCTCGGACTTGAACACCGATTCGGTTTGGTTTTCGCAACCAACCATTCGCGTCACTAAGGAACCACGCCCGAAAACACCGCACACCACCATACACTATGTGGTGGAAACCAGTGAAAGTTCAAACGCTAGACTTGAAACAGGGACAGGGAAGCCGGGAATAAATACTCTTGGAACTCCCCTTAACTCGTCAAAGGAATCGAAAACTACACCGATTACGACAGTTGCGACAACAGAAACAACTGTGACTCAATCGACGGAGAAGCCTACAACCATGACGACAACTAAACCTACCACAGTCACCCCAACTTTGCCAACGACAAAATATGCAAACTCAGATTCCACGTGCAAATTTGGGGACGTATACCGAAATAGAGACCTCGTTGGTGGATTAGGTGCGGGTAACTTTACCGATAAAGGAGTGGTTAATACTATTGAGGATTGTATGAAAACGTGTTGTGCAGTCAAGGACTGTTCCGTGGCGTACATGGTGGAAAGCAATTGCTTCGCTATCAGTTGCAAGGAGAGGGAGCAATGCGAGACGTTTGTTAAAAGTCCTTTGGAGAACAGTCCTGTCATTGGCTTTGTTGATCGCCTCAAACCGGGTGGTAAGTCGCATTTGTTTTAAAAAACACTGTAAACGCGTAAAATTGAAATTGCAATTGACGTTTCGGCTGTGCTGGTCATGACAGTCTTCATCAGAATGGCAATGAAATTGTGTGAAGTGCGATATGTAAATAGATGAAGACAGATATTTACCTTTTACGCGATACTAAAGGTCAAAGAGACGCGTAGCGCCGTAGCGCAAGTTGGCTCCTTGACTGTAAGAAAAGGACAAAAAGTCGCGTTTTTGTTTTAGTACAACTCAACCCAGTTTGTAATAACGTTAAAGATTTTAGGTTATATGTCCATATGAAAAAACATGACAGCCTTACTCTTTCTTATTTTATTTGAATAGAAGTTAATTATTTTGATATTTTCGAGAATATCAGGTAAGGGAGAGGACCCCCCATATTTTGGATCAATTCCGTTGATAGTTTCTTTGGAGTGTGTTTTAGTTCCTTTGACAAACTGCGTGGTTATTTCAAGGACAACACCTTCAAGGTCAGTTGGTGTGAAAATAGACCGTGAGGTCATGGGAACAACAGATAATTGTCACAGGAGTACAGGGATTCGCTCTCCTACCTCATATTCTCTTGGTACTACCGACCCCTCCCATATTTAACATTTTTGTTCTTGTTGTTGTTAAAGTTGTGTTAACGACACACTCTGTGTTTTGTTTGTAGAATCCACTCTGGTTAACATTCCTGTGGAGGAAACCAAGCATTTACCGACTTCTTCAGTTCTCGATTCCTTTACAAAGGAGTTCTATACAGAGGAAGACAATGATGAAGCTTTGAAGTTAATGAACATGTTATTTTCCACAACACCAACTCCAAGCACAACCCCTACCCATGCGAAATCTAGTTGTACCTACAGCAAACTTTATCATCACGTGTCTTTGGTAGGCGGGCTTCAAGCGGGAAACTTTTCACGGCTGGCACAGTTTTCCAATATGGCTGAGTGCGTGCGCAGGTGCTGTGCTCAGAGGTCATGTGATGTTGCTATCCTTATGAGAGACACTTGCTTCGCATTGCAATGCAAAACTCCAGAGCTTTGCAGTGCCAGACCTGCCCGGTTGAAGAACTTTTCTCTCCAGATTGTATATATGTACAGAAAAGGAACAGAAGGTATATTTGTCAAACGCAGATTTATTTCTAACATCCGGTAGATTACAAGCGAAAACGGTTTTAAAATGGAATGGCTGGGTGGTTCTTATAGTAAAGTTGCGCCTCTGTCCCGTCCCGTTTCATCCCTAGCCCCTTCCATGCAAACAAAAGCTATAGACAACAGCTCCTTAGAGAGTCGAGGAGTTGGTATTTGGGGGATGAAGAATCGTTCAATGTATATAAATCACACCCAAAACAATTCAGACAAAAACTGACATCTAAATACTCTTGTTCTATCAAATTATTGGATCAAAAAGCCTCTATTACAACGGCCCTCAAGATTAGTTGGAAAAGCTATAGACAAAATGAATATACAACAGAAGCAAAGGACTCAAACTATAATCTAATGTAATCATCATGCCAATTGTCTTTACTTGAAAAGGGTGATCTAATAACCTGATATCATAAGTTTTCTAAGTGGCGGCCCTCTCGAAATCTAATCAAATTGGATGTTAATGTTTTGATGAGAGAGGAAAACCAGAGAACCCGGAGAAAACCTCTCGGAGCAGAGTAGAGAACCAACAAACTCAACCCACATATGGCGTTAAGTTGGGGAATCGATCCCGGCCCACATTGATGTAAAGCAAGTGCTACCATCGCTTCGTCAACCTTGCTCACAACGCATCTCATTCCTATCCAATGAAAATAGAGAATGTAAAAGGGTTACGTAGTATCTGAAACTATTATTTTCATTCCCTTTAAAGCTCCAGTAACGACCACTCAAGCACCCAAAACAACTGAACCGTCACTGAAGAATCTTCTCGGTGAAGTAAAACCCACACAATCTCCTACAACGGCGCAGAACCTGAACAACATGCTTGGCTTCCCACGCGTGGATGCTAGTCATGTGACCACTTCCAGGCCTCCAACTGAGTGCTCGCAAGGACTAACAGTCAACAATGTAATACTAAATGGTGGGATGGGGGCAGGCCAGGTCGCTGAGTTCCCAAAGGTCAGCGATATACAACTGTGCATCGAAAAATGCTGTTTGTCCACGACGTGTCATGTGGCATACGTCATACAAGATGCTTGTTATACCATAAGCTGTTTCAGTCGAGATCTCTGTCGAACTCGACCGATTGAAAACATGTCGGTAAAATCAATCATTTCCTACGTCAAAAGAGAAGGTGTGGCTATGTTTAGTAACGCTGATGAAGCCAAAGTGGGAAATACGGGAAATCTGAGTTTGGAGAAGTCAGCGAGACCAACAGCATCTCCACTCCATTCCTCTCTTGTCGACAGCGACATCTGCCAGAAAGATAAAACATTCTACAATGTGCGGTTGAAGGGAGGTCAAAGTTCAGGACTGTTCGCTGAGAAAGGATTGGTGCCGGATATTAGCCAATGCGCAGGTGTCTGTTGTGAAGATCCGTCATGTGATCTGGCTTTTATTGAAGGTCCAATGTGTTACAACGTAAAATGCTACAATCAGACAACGTGTCAGCTGATAGAAGCCAATCACCTTTCAGTGAAGACTGCATTGGTTTATGTGATCAGACTGAAAGACAAAGATGTCATTCCAAGAAAACCGCCTTCAGGTACTTGAATTAATTGTGCGATGAAAAAATTTATCACAGTTTTGGTTTTGATGTAATGAATGTCAAAAGCGTTCCAATTTGCTTCTTGTGCAATACTTGAAAAGCTCGCGAATCTTTCAGCACCTGTAATAGCGATCTCTGGCCGTTCTCAAACTGTTGATCGGCCCTGCGCTGTAGGGCCGGAAGTCCGTGATTCGCAGACTTCTCTTTTGGCTCAGAGCCAACCAGAGATCGTTATGTTCGGGAAGAAAAAGGGGGAGGCCGGACAATTCACGGCTTTTGGGTTCACTTGAGAAAATATACTGCTCTAGAAACGATAATCAGACATTTTTATATCTCTTAGTATGCTTTCTATGATTGGCTAGTTTAGAAGAACTTATTCCACAGCACGGCCCGCGAATTTAAAACTTTGTCTTTGTTGCTTGTATCAAAGGTCTTGGTAATAATGAATATCTTGCTTATGTTCCGGCTAACGTAAGTTACCTAAGTTACTGCTCCTCGTATTTTTCAAGTTTATGTCCCGAGTGTCAACAAAAAAAACACAAAAACAAAAATAACGCGGTCTTAACTTCGAAAATGGTCCTCGAACTTGTTCATTACGATGTATATATTCAGAGAAATGTTGAGTCCATCAATGGATCGGTCTCGACTTAATCTTTCATTTTATTATGCAGTTTTTCTGCCACCAACTCAGCTGACCATAAGAAGATTAGAAACCACGAAACAAGTCCTAACAACCACCCCGACTCCAAGTACGACAGCTTCACACGGTAAGCATATTCATCTCTATTATTATTATTGATTCATTCCTCACGGGACCATTAGAACCCACAAATGACCAGCTCCCAACGTCAGTGGCTTCATAGCTCAGTTGGTTAGAGCGTCGCACCGGAATCGCGAGGTCACGGGTTCAAACCCCGTTGAAGTCCTGAATTTTTCAGGCTTCTCTACGCAATTGTATAAATTGCGTTCATAACTGCGAAGATCATAGCTTCACTTGATTATTATTATTCTCATTTTGGTAATATCTTATCACCCAACTTGCTGGCTCAGTTGATAAAGCATTGGATTATCGCGAGGGGAGGTCGTGGGTGGAATTCCGGTCTGACCAACACTCAAGGTATTGTAATGATATCTGCAAATCTCCTCTGTTAACGACAACAAACCGTAGCACCCGGCTTGCATCTTTTGTTAATTAACTTATTGGGGCATTTAAATAATATTCACACAGTTCTCAAAGAATAGGACACGGTTTTCATGGTTTTGTGGTGTCCTCTGCAGGCACACTTAAGTTGGGCTTCGCTTTCTTATGCAATTCCACCGTTGTGGCAAATCTCTGTTCATAAAATATTTAAAAAAAACCCGAATTGCCCTTAAAACATTTACAATCGATTCTTCATTTCGTACATAATAAGTCAAATTCACCTTCAGCACAAAACGTAATATTTTGTATTCAATGACCGTCCTTTGAAACGAGAGTATGCTACTTAAGCAGAAAGAACATTCGAACGAGCAATTGGAGAGTCATTGGTTCGAATCTTACCACGAGTAGTCGGATTTTTTCCTAGTATGCTCAAGGGATAACCAAAATTATTAAATTTTTTCTTCCTCGAATATTCGGTTTCTAGCTTTCTGACTGGTCCACTCATTCTCGGTTATCAGCTCATGTACTGTACGAGCTAATATGAAAACCGCTGATTGCAATAAAATATTTGGCTTTAATTTCCAAGTGTCCGAGCGCTAGGAATTTAATAAAAATTTATTCCATTCGCGCTTGTTGTATATGAGCGCCACGCGCCTCGTTGGCTATTTACCATCTCATATCCAACGCGCGCTCATGGAATAATTGTTGTCGAATTCTGTTTTTTGTATTAAACAGGTTCATCCAGCAAAGACAAAGATCATGTTCGGGAACACGAACAAAGAGCAGGACCAAATGTTAAGCGTCCGTTTCATCACTTTAAACACAAATTACACAAGGGACACCGACACCGTCTGAAAGGTAAAAAACGCCTTCCTTTTTTCCTAGTATTTTTTCTTGTAAGACGATTGCAGATTCTCGTGGTTTATTTTGAAAAGCAAATATGATACGAATGTGAAAAATTGCTCATATTTACTTGAAAAAGAGAAAGAAAGTAACGTAAGTAAGCCTCCGGGAGAAGGGAACTAAATCCCGGAATCTAAAATAGCGGAAGTTCCGGGGGGGGGGGGGGGAGGAATTGTGGGAGTATACCCTCTCAAACTTTTCGAATTTTGGAAGTATCAAAATAAATTTTACCATTTCAATTCCAAATGGAGTTTTCATTAATTTTTTGTAAATGGTTAACGAAAAATAGTACCGTACGCAAATCATGCCCAGTACGCCCTGAAAGTTCCTGTGGGACATTTTGTTTTTGTTGGCCTTTGACCGTTGTAAACATTTATCTTAAGTGGTAGCACAGTGAGTGAAGTAATCACGACACAAGGTTTACTAATTAAAATATATTGGAAAAATCGCGAAGATACAACACTAATGCAATTTTATATTTAGAGATAACATTATGAGGGACTTCAATGATGGAAATATCTTGGGGACATTCTTATGAAACTATTCTGTTTTCACCTACATATGTTTAGGATTAAGGGAAAGGGTTTTCAAAGATACTCTTTTCTCGTTAAAGGAAATGTCTATTACCTATAAGGAAATGCTCAATGTGAATGTGATCTCGATTCCACTTTGCAGCCGGCGGGTGACTCCGTAGATTTTTCGCGCCAAAATAATCCCAAAAGAACCTGTATTCTGTGTGTATTTCTAGTGACCTGTATTTTTCCATATATATATACGAAGGGTACAATGATGAATGCCCAGCAAGAAAATATGGCTGCCACCATTATTGTATCAACCTCCCGGATGGTGGTCACCGCTGTATGTGTCACCATGGTTACACCCTCGCATCAAATGGCCGACACTGTGAAGGTATGGTACCCTTAATTTAAAATTTATGAGTTCCCTATTTATATGCCCAGAGCCCTCTCCAAGGCCTCTTATCTCCTGCTTCAAAGGGACCGATTTTCTTTTCAGTTGTTAAGCAGCTTTCATATCCAGCTGTTTCTTTCCTCTTCGCTTCCCCCTCCCTTTGGGTGTTGTGTGATTAGTGGTATTGCAGGGTAACATTTTGGAGAATCCGTCGAAAAAGAGGTTGACATTGTGAAGAAGAAACCTTCTTGTTATTATGGATTTCAATAATGTTGATGTAAATGCTGAATAAGTGCGATGCCCGAAAATGGAAATTGCTCTGTTCTGCTAAATTATTAGAACGAAAACTCTGCAACCAGTTTGGTGCATTCAAACGTTAACTACCCCCCTTCCATCTTCCTTTTCCTACCCGGTGTCGATCTGGGGCTCTAAAACGCTGCTTCTCATTTGGGGCTGTTCAGCCAAAACTTGCTGGGGCAAGGGGATTTCAAGATTAATATTTTTGTTTTATTGAAGATCAATACATTGTCATCATCACCATTTTCTGTCCGTTTTTGGTATTTTAGCAAGGAGTTTTGTTAAGACTGGGTTGTAAACTCTCTTATTGGAAGTCACTGATTGGTTCCAATTTCCACTTAGATGTTGACGAATGCAGTGAGAACAGGCATGGATGTGAGCAACATTGTGTTAATAATCATGGCAGCTATCTTTGCAATTGCCGGAGTGGATTTATGCTAAACAAGGATCGGAAACATTGTGATGGTAAATAAATATATGATTGCTTTTTAGTTTTTCTTTAGCTATAAGCTATCTGGCGTTTTTCGCCGCCATGTTGTTTGATTGAAAGATGAATAGGCCTTTTGCAGCTTAGTGATCACATGGTACAAAACTCGCCATACTTGAACGCAAATTTCCCTCTGGGGCATCTAAACCAAACAAACTTTAAATTAAATTGCTTTGTTTTAGATGTCCCAGTACGCAATTTGGGTTCCACTATGGCGGGTTTTGTGTCATGTGATCACTAAGCTGCAAAAGGCCTATTGTGCAATATAGATTTTTATTCCCAGAGAAATCATGTTAACATGACGGTCATGACGTCATAGTGGTCCTTTAATCGAAAGGTCCAGAACCCGTTTAGCGTCTGCATGTTGATAAAGCTCGAGTATGCCTTGCGGGAATTCGTAGGGTCGAGCCCCGTGGGACAAACGGGTAAATTGCTCAACCTCTGAATCATATCGGGCTTCAAGAATTGATCTATATCTGGGTGTCGGTTATAAGTAAGCATTACTCCTCAAGCCGTATAGTGCTTATACCAGCGGGAACAATCATGTCGAGGTTCAATAAACCAGAAAATTAAAAGAATATGCATGGTTATACCTTATTTATTTCAGACCTTAACGAGTGCTTACTGGAAATACACAGCTGTTCACACTCGTGTCACAACACTATTGGAAGCTACGAGTGTTCATGCGACGAAGGGTATCAACTGTCATCTGATAAACACCATTGTTTAGGTTAGTAATGATTCTTAATTATCCCTGGATAAGTGCAATGGGCTTTCGTGCGGGAGGTCGCATATTCCAATTCCGGCCGGGCCAACAGGCTTACTTTGTAATTCCATCTGCAAATGATAAGACTGTCAAGTCTTCTTAATTAAGGATTATAAAGTCGAAGATGGAAATGCATTTTCAAAATGACACTTCCATGCAGCTATCGTTAGGAAATCGCTTTGGCGTTGTACGATATTGACGATATGCGTCAGTCAAATCGCACATTCGGTTATTTGCCGTAGTTGTTTTACAAAGTACGGCGAAGATATGCATTAAAAAGCGTACCGCACGAAAGAACAATTATTTTGCTTAAAGACTTCTCCTTAATAATGTTATTAACCTCGTCATAAAACTCATTTATTCCTTAAACGTTTCATTAATTTGAACTCATTTCAGTTGTGTATTTCTCATTAAAACCTCATTAATTAAAGGGAAACTTCACTGTTCTATCAGATATCCCCTAAAATTTTCCATGTGTACTTACTGAAAGATCTGTAACAAAAAAATGCATTTCCTAGTAAAATATATTTTTTATCGTCTTCCAAAGAGCGGCCTCAACGCTTCCCGGTGCCGCCATCTTAAATGTCGCGCAATGCAAGTGTGGTACTGATGACGTTTCGTGGTTGTTTCGCTCTAAGTCACTCTCCTTGCTTTGTTTATATTGTGTATATTATCGTGACGAGATTCACTTTGATGGAGAAGATGCAGGTTCTTCCTGTAGGGATCAGTTGGAACCAGAATACTCATCAAGCAAAGAAAGAAGAGAAAATCAACGCGAAGAAGAAGAAGAAGAAAAAGGAGTTTTCTTGCAAATTTAGGCACTCACGATCGCCTTTCGGTCTTTGTGATCGATGCCCTGTTATGCCGGCTGAGATGGAATATTTTGGAAGAATCATCCCTCAGATAGCTTGAATCGACGCATCTTTCGGAAAAAAATGGAAACGTATGCTAGCATATTTTCTGGTTTTCGCTTGCTTTCTACAACGAAACAGATTTTGACTCAAAGTTCCCGCGAACCCGACATCAACCACGAAACGTCATCAGTACCCGACTGGTGCATTGTGCGACATTCAAGATGCATAGCGCTACCGGAAAGCGTTGAGGCCGATCTTTTGGAAGACTATAAATATTGTATTACTAGGTAAGGCATTTTTTTCGTAACAGGTCTTCTAACAAGTACAACTGGAACTTGGTGACATTTGTTAAAAGAGAGGAGGTTCCCTTTAATAATCTTATTGTTTTACGTTACCGTAACAGCAGCTGATTAATGCAAGTTTTTTTCATGTCCCTGCTCATGCACTGTCTGCTTAGCGTCGAATAGATCTTATTCGCTGTACATTTTACTTTCCCAATGTAGATAAATGCATGCTCAAGAGAGTTACTTTCGAAGTTTGTCACATTCATGATCCTGCACATCCTTTTAACGAACACCATAAAAATCAAATCTCCTGAATATCGTCAAATTATTTGCTCAATAAATAAATAAATAATTAATAGACATTAATTGAAATGCGCTCGACTACAAGAGCACGACATGCAGGACTTTCTCGCTCATGATGGACTTTCACCTCACTCAGACCAGGATCAGGAGTGTTAGTCCACATGGAAGAAGACTTTTAATGTCATGGTCTTGGCTCAGTTTTTCTTTGTCACATGATTCCCACGTGTCAAAAGTGTGGAAAACCTCGGTGTCATGTCAGTATCAAAACTCCTGGCCCCAGTTGTTCAAACGATAGATAGCGCTATCCGCCGGATAAATCACTATCCACTGGATAACTCAATTGGTTTTGCTAGTGTTTATCCGCTGGATAGTGATTTTTCCAGTGGATTGCGCTATCCATCGTTTCAACTACTTGGGCCTGGTCTGTCAATTTATCCTTCCATTTAAGTCGGTAAATGTTGTATTTCAATTTCCTCAGATATAACAGAGATGGGCTCCAAAAAAGATGAAGATCACCCTGTGGTAGCGGGACTGGAGAGTAAGTGTAACAGAGGTCTGACTGAAACAGACATTTTCTAGTCAAATAGATTGTCGAAAGCATTAATATCACAAGTTTATTTTACTTTTTTGCGAGTCTATTCTAGTATAACCACCTTTCTCATTTGATTTTACGACTACCTCAAAGTCATAGTTAAATGTTCTTGCAATGCACTCTTTCCAACTCATTTTAGAAATATCACATACCAGGGCCGGCTTTTTTCTGATTAGAAAAAACTCAAATGGACCTGAAAAAAACAATGGTGTGTTTATAAGATAACTGACTAGACTTGATAGAAGACTGTACCCTTTTCCTTTCTTTGTCATTTTTAATCAAACAGTCCCTACTGCAATAACCCAAGCGCCGAAAGACCTCACCAAAATTCAGGGAGAATCTGGGATATTTTATTGCAAAGCACGTGGTCACCCGGCTCCCCACATCGCGTGGGCGTCAGGACTGAATGGCGACCTTCCCATCCCCTCTGAGGAGCGGTTCAGGATCCTACCAAGTGGATCCCTCGTTATACGTCGCGTTAATTTCACTGATGAAGGGATGTACCGCTGCGTGGCGTCAAATCCCGTGGGATCGGCCACAGCCTCAGCGCTCCTCAAAGTTACAGGTGAATAGCTTCAGGGGTCACAGGTTGGATTAGTAGTACCTACGCTTCAATGGGCTTCTACAGTAACGAATTTCTCTCAAATCTTGGCCATATTCCCTAGTTTTCTTATGTGTCTCTTTATTCTCTTTTGTAGAAAATATAAAAGTTTAATTCTCATCAACTATAGGTATTCTCACTAGAAGTTTTCATTTCTGTCAGATTATGATGAGTGCAAAACCCGCAGTGATGATTGTCAGCAGGTGTGTGTCAACACGCATGGCAGCTTTAGGTGTGAATGTCATTCCGGGTACATGCTTGAGAAAGACAGGAAGGCGTGCCAAGGTAGATTATTTCCCATCATTTATCTGTGCTCACAATGAGTAGCCAACGTATCAAAGGTTGGCAGTAGTAATGACGAGGGATACCTCTCGACGATTACATGACCGAATATTCCCTTTCGTATGGAACGAGGGCATCGTTCAACTGAAGAGCCTGCCATTGAACAACATTTACCACACAGTTAACCACTGATCTACAGTATCGAGGTCTGAACACAAACAAAGAAAAATAAATTGAACAGTTATTTTGAAGTTGTTGTGAGGATCTCCTTAGTGGCAGTACTTACAAATAATAAACTCTCCCCCCACCCCCAACCCCATCTTGTCCCATTAGCCTAGTGAAAGTTGACATTAGCACGACGAAATTCTGCAACTCTAGGCTCGATTCCCGCCTGGAATCCGATCGAGTATTAAGGCGAATGCTACGTCGTTTAAGATGAAGCAAAAGGAAAAGTCAGTTTGACATAAAGAAACAAGTGCTATCCCATTTTAAAGAGGCTTTTTTACACAGCGCAAATCGCCAAAATCGAGCATGAACGAGCGCGATGCTTGAGACGGGATGGAGGGAAAACAACGATCTTGTGTCATTCTCGTGTCCGGCGATTCGCACATGGCTAAATATTGTTGATTCTTACCATTTCATGACATAACAGTCGTATTTGATATTTATTTAGCTTTCTTCTTCTTCTTTCTTTCCTTTTAGATGTCGATGAGTGCATTTTGGGAAGCCACATGTGTGATCACATTTGCCACAACACTGCAGGCAGTTTTAGATGCAGCTGTCAATCGGGATACAGGCTAATGGCGGATCTCACAACTTGCATGGGTAATTTAATTTGAATGTTTAAAGTGCTACTATGACCAAAACAAGTCAATTTTTCTTGGATTTCAAAACTGTGTTAAATAAACACTAAGTGACCCAAGTTTTTAAGTCTTGTTTTTGAAAAGACACCAGTTTATTTTAACTGGAATTTTCCCATTTAATGTCCGCCATTACTTGAGAGAGCTGGATCAAGAAGAAAATCATGACGTCAAAGACTCAACAGTTTAAGAATGCAATGCGTGTGTACACGGCCTAATTAATATGCAGCACGGGAGTTTCGGGGCTTTCAGACTTTTAAACTCGTGTTTTGCATATATAATAAACTGCATTTACGGGATGAAATTTTAAACTTGTGAGTAAATGATGCCTCATTCCCTTGATCCAACTCTCTTTGGTCTAATCGGTCAGCGGTCAGTTTTGAACGTGAGTAACGGCGGACCGTGAAATCCAAAGTAAAAAGCCTTTGGATAAAAGTCAAAGCTCACTGAGCTTGAAAATTTTGTCAGTCACTGAGGTGTTAAGCAAACACACTTTCAAAATCAGTAAAAAAAGGAAGTGACTTTTTGATAATAATAATAATAATAATAATAATAATAATAATAATAATAATAATAATGATAATAGTAATAATAATAATAATAATAATAATAATAATAATAATAATAATAATAATAATAATAATAATAATAATAATAATAATAATATGGATATTGCTAAATTACAAGATGGGTCAGTAACTAGAAAATGCATAATAGCACGAGATTGCAAAACTTACAAGGACAAAAATAACGGTTACCCGTACTTGAAAGTAATAAACCTATCAGTGCACATAAGTCTGTTGTTGTTGACGCACTGCCTAGCTGTACCCGAGCGGAGACCGTATCCATGGCTGACGCTTGATCGTTCAGGGAGCAGACGAGCATTGCAGGGAGACGATGATGCCGATAATGCCTGAACAAAGCGTTCGCAAGCTTGACCTCGGCGCTCTAACAGTGTCTGTAGGCCAGAACGAACAAGCGCTTGATCATAACTTAGATTTGGCAGAATAATGCGCAGTGCTTCCCTTTGAACGGATTCAATTAGATCACTTAGGTAATCGGGCAAACCAGCTCAAACAGGGGATGCATATTCCAACACAGAGCGTACTAGGCTACAGGAGACTACTGTATCCTTTTTGTGAGGAGTTACTTGATTAACAGAATAAATGGCTGGCTGACAGCCTAACTGGCTGACTGAGTGACACTGAGGGAGGAAATTTTTGTTGTTGTTGAATTAACTTAATGGATGACTGGCTTGCTGATTTCCTGTGACTGGATAAATGACTGTCTGGTTAAACGACAGGCTTAACCACTGACTGACTGATTGACTGGCTTTTTTCACCCACTAATTAATTATTGGTCTTCTCTTTTTGACGCAGATATTGACGAGTGCACAGAGCCTGGTCATGGCTGTTCTCAACTTTGTAACAACACCGAAGGAAGTTACAACTGTTTCTGCTTAAAAGGCTTCTTCTTGCAAACAGACAACAAAACTTGCATTGGTACGTTTTGGGGAAGTTAAGGAGTCTTTTTGGCTTATCATGCTCCGTTAGTGAACGGTTTTTGGAGCCACAGGTAGCACCTCCGATCACTGGTGATTTTAGTGGTGGCTTTCGACTTATTTATTTGATCTGTATAGCTGTGGCTTTAAATACCCGTTGAACGAAGCGCTGATTGCCCGAGCGAGGGGCGTAAATGGTTCACCGTGGGACTTTTTCTGTTACCAGCCCTTCATAGCACAGGAAACTGTGACGTGAAATTGAGTTTCTCTTATTTTCCACATTCCAGACCACAACGTCATTTTGGACAGCTCCAAGCCGACAACGCTCTCAGCTGGATTGGGAGCGTTCGTGGCTATGGCGGGTATCACTGTGTTTATTATTCTTGGGACTGTGATGTGTGTAATACGCTACAAACGAAAAGCACGAGTGCGAAGCGCTCGTTTGGCAGAGGTATGCATTTATCACGACTTTAAATACGTTTTGCTTAAAGCACGACAAGGAAAACATTAATGATCTTTTTCGTCAAATATGCAGTCATGATAAAAAGAATTCAGTCAATAATATTTCGGACAAATGTGCACATTACTGCTTGAAATGTGAAGTAGGGGTACACGTTCGTAAGTTCTCTAATTCCGGGGCCACTTAAAGGCTTACTTGTAGAAAGAACGTACCTTTGCAATCCATAACATGTACTTTTAAAAGGGTTATCCACCCAAACAAGAAAAAAGAAAGCAAAAAAATGAAATGACGGTCTCATTGGCATCCCAAACAAATCCTTTATTGTTGTAGCATACTTCATTTTAACTATTTAATACTGTTTGTTTTTATGTTTACACCAGGACGGAAAGAAATCACTGTTTTCATGGACGGAGTAGCAGTTGAGAAACAAATGCAAACCTTTCGAAACCAGAGCTATGTCGTCTTTTTTTCGATAGTATCGACACCGAAGTATCAAAAAGGAAACACCCTTGAAAGCAAACCCTTTTAAAATCGGTGCCCATACCTACAAACCGTAGACATACATATTTATTACATCTAATCCCCAACCTTAAAACTGCTTCGTTTTCAGGGTGCTTAATGTCTCGTGATTTAATATCGCTTTTCCATGTGTTTCGTTATCGGAGCTGTTTTGTAACATTCTTCCCAAAGTAGAAATTAAGCTACAGATCTGTACCTCTCACAAACTTATTTTGTAAGTACGTTTGGAAGACACACTTTTATGCATTTTGTAAAATAGTTTTATAATAAATTTATATGATAAGCAAATGGCGAATGAGTTGTCTTATCCAACATTACATGGTTTCCTTACGTACTTGACCCTTTAAGGCACTGTTACAATTGGCAATTTTTCGTGCAAATTGTCTCTCAATTTTGTTTTTACCAGAGTTATCACCTTGCAAAGCTATTCGCGTGATGGTTGTTACACTAGACAACGTTTCTTGCAATTTGTCTTGCTTTCGATGATCTCATGAGGTTAAAGGAACATTTTCATTGGCTGACGACACAAGCCGTTGCGACTCAAGTTGCAGGACAGATTTCACAAGTTGCATAGCTTAAAAACTTCGTTGCTAATTTGCGTAAACCAATGCGCAAAGTAGCAATGGATTCTACTTTCTGCGAAGGGTTCTGCAATTTGTCTCACCTTGTTTATGGCAGTTGTAAATTGTGTAACTTCCAACTTGTCTCGCCATGGCGTTTCAAGAGAAGTTTCATAAAAAACCGCAAAATGGAACATTACCTTATATCAAATTAGGGTCTCTATTTAAAGCGTAACATGCAGTTTCGTTACATGACCCGGATATTCAAATACCGTCAGTTTGGCCCTTGCAACGGTAATTTTCTAAATTAAAGACCATAGTATAGGCTGCCTGTAGCCTGTCTTTCCGTTCAGGAGGCTCAACCAACACTTTCAATCAACTGTACTGTTTGGAAGGATTGAATCTACCCAACTGTTTCACTTAACAGCAAATGTTATGGTACCAAATAAAATACCAATAATTTCTTAAGAAGAAGCACTTACTAAGATGACTTAATTGTTTACCATAGCAACGAAAAAGCCTTCTAAAACTGCCCTATATTTTTCCTTAGAATGCTTTATTATGTCTGAGAAACGAACTTGGTGAAAGCTGAAAAGTGGGTAGCAGGCTAATGTAAAACTCTTTGTAAAGGTATAAAAAATTCTCTGGCGCCACCTTAAAATTTTCCAGTTGTGAAGGTGGCTATGAATTTGCTCCAGATAATTTTTCCCAACTTTCCAGTGGATTTTTGGTGCCCCAACGATTATTCCAGGAATTGAACTACTTTCGGCGGAATGCAAACACACTCTTTCTATTTGCTTAAAAACGCCACCGATCATTCGAGGGAGTAAGCCCTATTAAGAAAGAAATTATTAAGAAAATAAAAACGATTTCTTTATAGGCCATTTCGGAATTGCGCAGGGAACTTGGGCGAGTTTCAATTTTCAACTAATCGATAAATTGACACCACCACATGAAAGATAACTTTGAGATTGGCCATCTTGCCAAGTTTGATGCTCTTGGGTTGAACAGAGACCAAGTTAAAGCTTAGAAGCATAGTTAAAAATCCATACAAACGGCTCTAATTGTGAGGCTGCGTCCCCCAAAACCACATAAACTCTGAGATATTTTTACGATTTCTGTAATATTCATAAAAATAGGCAAACAAAGGGGTTTTCACCTATTTCCAAGTAGTAGGCCCATGACAGGATTTTTCTAGTTGTTTTTTTGACAGTTTAAAGCATATAAACTCTTTTAAAAAATTATCAGATTTGGGACAACTGAAAAATCCTGTCATGGACCTACTATTTGGAAAAAGGTGAGGTGAAAACCCCTTTGTTTGCCTATTTTTATGAATATGACAGAAATCGTAAAAAAAATTAAGAGTTTATATGGTTTTGGGGGACGCAGCCTCAAAATTAGTGACGTTTGTATGGATTTTGAACTTTGTTTTAAAGTCCGTAACTTGGTCTCTGTTTGACCTAAAAGCATCAAACTTGGACAGATGGCCAATCTCAATGTCATTTTTCATGTGAGGGTTTCAATTTATCGATCGGTTCAAATTTGAAACTCGCCTCAGTTCCCTGCGCAATTCCGGAATGGGATATTGCTGATGATGTCGTTTCCCTTCTATATTGTGATCTTTGAATGTTGCAAATGTGTCTCTTTTCTTCATCGTGGTAAAAGCCTCATGTTAAGGGTCATCAGCAGAACTGATATCTTTTTTCTTTTCTTTCGAAACTGGCTTACACACGTACAACAAAAACAGTTTCAAAGAAATAAATCAAACATGAGTTTTAGCAACTCAACTACAGCACTATGATTTTGATCGTCATTGGAGCAAAACCGCCTTATGAAGTTGTATGAGAAACGTAATATCGAAATAATGGATAAAACTAGCTCTTTACTAAAGATCTGACCTTTCTGTCATAATTATATTTCACTTGCAATAATCTCAGTCTGTTGGTTTAGTTAATGCATTAAACCCCTACTAAACCTTTGGAGCTTGTTCTACTGGCATAATCATGATTATTAACCCGCTCTACCTATTTTGTACAAGTTCTGCAGTCGCTGAAGCGTCAGGTTCTGCCAGGAAGTGTTCTTGCATCTTCGGCAACGATTCTTGAAGAAAAAAAGAAATAATAATAATAATAAAATAAAAACAGCTTTAAATAGAGCTGGTTCTTTCGAGCACACACAATGCGCCGATACGAATGGCTACGAGCAGGGCGAGGCTGTACGTCTTCAAATTACTTGCAAAAGATGACGATCCATACTGCAAAATCCCGACCGAGAAAGAACCAACCAGGGCGCTGGGATTTGCCCAAGACTGGCTTTGCCATATAATAATAAAGGGATACATTTCACATTGGTGAAAAAATTGTTTTTGTTCAGCATTCTGGCTTTTTGTTAACTGGTGAAGATGGGTCATGTATCACCTTATGATGTGTCTCGTGGTGTCCTCGTTCCCAGGACTTTTCACCGCCCCCTACTCGGTGGAGAAAAGTCCTGGGAACGAGGTTGGGTGCTTCCGTTCTCGTTCCCAGGGCTTTTCTACACCGAGTAGGGGGCGGGGAAAAGTCCTGGGAACGAGGTTGCGGAAACACCAAGAGACACATCATAAGGTGATACATGACCCATCTTCACCAGTTAACAAAAAGCCAGAATGCTGAACAAAAACAATTTGTCCACCAATGTGAAATGTATCCTTTATTGTTATATGGCAAAGCCAGTCTTGGGCAAATCCCAGCGCCCTGGTTGGTTCTTTCTCGGTCGGGATTTTGCAGTATGGACCGTTTTCAAGCCGTGTAGTTTTGTTTCGGAGCAAAGCCAACAAATTCATAATTTGAAACAACTATTTGAAACCAAAACTGCGAAAAAACTGAGAATATTGTCATTCTTCACAAGAAATCAGGAAAAAGCTAAAATGGTTGATTTTATTGCCGATTTCAAAGATGGATGATGACTAGACGAACATTTAAATTTATTATCCTGAAGAGCTGGGAACTTTTGATGAATAAACTGAAACAAGCATCATCCAAAGCCAGGAGGCCATAGACGATTTTATCAACCAACAGAAAAGTGCAAACACAAACAAGAAGACGATTATACTGATATGAACACTTTTCTCCGCTGTATGGAAGCTAACAGTAAGAAAAATGAGAAAATTGAAAAGCTTCCTTGAGTCCGAGCTTGAGCACCTTTTGTCAAAGAAACAATGCCATATAATAAACACCTTACTAAACTCACTTGCTCGAGCCGTACTGGGGAATATTGGCCCTCGGTCGTGGCAGTACAGACCGAGCGCAGCGAGGTCCGTACTGACACGATCTCGGGCCAATAGTCCCCAGTACGGGCCATCGCGCTCAGCTAGTAAGCAGTTATGTTTCTGTGCATGCGCGAAAGGCATGTGGAAATTGCATTTGTGACAATAGCGTGTTAGAGGAAACTTCGAATTGTTTACACTAAGAATATCGTCAGTTTTCCAATTTGAAAGTATTTTTGTTTTCAGAATTAAACTCAAACTTCACTTATCACAAACTATAGTTTGTGTATAATATATATATAAAAATCCACTTACCTTTTTTTGGAAATTCCAGCGTGACATCATCGCCAACTAGCACAAATGGCGCCCAGTGCTTTATAGCGCGATATTGCTTTAACCCTCGGAGGGATTTCATTGCCTGTTGTAGAGCTGCACTAGCACTTTTTCCATCTACCAGGTGCTGGTAAAAACTCCTCATGAACAGCAACGTTACCTCGTCATCAATTGCCCACAGTGACACCAAAACAGACCGAGCTCCAGCACACAGGAAAGCCCTCGCTATTCCCACCACTCCCTCAGACATCACTTCTCCCCGGCCACTGTGACAACAGCTCAGCACAACTAGTCTTGCTCGAAGAGAAATTGCCTGAACTTCGCTCATTTTCAATATATAGTCGTCATCTTTGGGAATTGGGGATTTCCGTTCTGTATTTGGGGCTAAAGCAATCTCTCCAGTTGTTGGGCATCCATGTGCTGCAATGTGCACTAAAGCAACTGACTTCATTCTTTTCAGCACCTCAGCTTTCGTGGCATTTCTTTCAATCAAGGGCGTGGTCTGCATAAGTTCTCCAATCATCTCTACTTCTTCTTTGGCGCACGGTAGCTGTGTAAAAATGGGCTCACCTTTCTCGTTAATGACTTCCTTCAACCACGGATCACCTACAAGCAGTGCTCCAGTCTTACTGTGGAAGTCTTCAGGTGCACCAACGATCACATTAAAAGCGCTCAACGAGGGAACGGTGCGGATCCTGATAGATTCACTCAAAGCAGAATATGGAGCCAAGCAAAATGGTCCATCGGGAACAACGATTAACTCATCTCCCTGGAGCAAGTCTGCAATTGGCCCGAGTAAGAGATCATACAACGGTTGTAACGAGTTAACAGATGGTAAAGATGGTTGAACTGTTTCCTCACTAGGTGTTCTGCTGCAAGACAGGTCACTGCGTAGTGGATCCAAAGAACGATCCTCGCATCTGACACGATCCCCTATGCCGATCCCTTTCAAAAAAGGTTCCATCAACAAGTCAGCACTTCCACTTGCGATTTCCTTTTGTCGAAAGTTGATCTTGCTGGCCTTTCTTAGCACCCAAAACGTGATCTTGTTCTCGTCAAGTGCCACAAAAACTGCTTGTGAAGGTAAAAGCTCGAGTGCAGCTGAAAGAGTTTGCTTCGGAGCAAATGCAGAAAATGACTGAGAGTCAATGCCGTATTGTTCTTTCAAAATATCCATCAAAGCCTGTGCTCGACCTTTCTCAGCAGCATACAAAGCTTCTTCAATCTCTCCATTCATCAAAAGTGTCCTCCACAGAGCAGTGTATGACGCGCGTAAAGAATGACGAAAACTTATTTTCCATTCATCTTTTGACTTCAGACTATGCCTTGTTTCATCAAAATATTTTATACTTAAACGATAACAATTTAGTGCATTACTCAAGGAACCTAACAATTCATGATGATGACCTAGCATAAACCACGCGACTCCTTCTTCAAGACAGTCTCCAATTTCTTTTAAAATACTAAGACTGTGTTCATGGCACTCCATTGCTTCCTTAAAATTACCTAGACTAAGATAGGAAATTCCCAGACCTCCATAAGCTGATCCCTCACTAGCCCTATCACCTACTTCTTTAGCAATACTAAGATGTTGTTTGAAGTACTCAACGGCTTGTTTAAAATTACCTAAACTAAGATAGGCCCTGCCCAGATTTCCATAGGCTGATCCCTCCGACGTCCTATCCCTTACTTCTTTAGCAATAATAAGATGTTTTTCGTAGTGCCCAATGGCTTGTTTGAATTTACGTTGACTACAATAAGCAACTCCCAGTTTTCCATAAGCTAATCCCTCCCCATCCCTATCCCCTATTTCTATTGCTATACTAAGATTTTTTTCGCAGTACTCCATGGTTTGTTTATTAAAATTACCTAGCTTAAGATAAGCAGTTCCCAGAGCTGCATAGGCTCTTCTCTCCCCAACCTTATCCCCTACTTCTTTTGCAATAGTAAGATGTTTTTCGTAGTACTCAATGGCTTCTCGAAAATTACCTAGACTGCAATAGGCGTTTCCCAGAATTCCGTAGCCTAATCCCTCCCCTGCTCTATCCCCTACTTTTTTAGCAATACTAAGATGTTTTTCGCAGAACTCAATTGCCTGTTTAGAATTACCTAGTCTGTTATAGGCATTGCCCAGGTTGCCAAGGGCATTTCCTTCCTCAACTTTATCCCCTACTTCTTTTGCAATACTAAGACTGTTTTCATAGCACTCAATAGCTTGTTTAAAATTACCTAGACCACGATAAGCATTTCCCAGATTTCCATAGCCTTTTCCCTCCCAAGCCTTATTCCCTGCTTCTTTTGCAATATTAAGAAGTTTTTCGTAGTACTCAATGGCTTGTTGAAAATTACCTAGATTGCAATGGCCGTTTCCCAGATTTCCATAGGCTAATCCCTCCCCAGCTCTATCCTCTACTTCTTTAGCAATAGTAAGATGTTTTTCGCATAACTCAATGCCCTGTTTAAAATTACCTAGTCTAAAATAGACAGTTCCTAGACTTCCATAGGCTAATCCCTCCCAAGCCCTATCCCCTACCTCTTTAGCAATACTAAGATATTTTTCGTGGTACTCAATGGCTTGTTTATAATTACCTATACTACAATAGGCATGTCCCAGATTGCAAGAGGCTTTTCCCTGCCCAACTCTGCAGCCTATTTCTTTGAAAATATGTAGTGCTTGTGCGTAATGTTCTATGGCCTGTTTATAATCAGGTAGGTTGAAGTAAGCGTTACCGAGATGAGTATAAGCCCTGCCTTCCCAATCCTTGTCTGCTATGCTTATCGCAATGGCAAGCTCTAGCATTTGCAGCTCTACAGCCTCTAACCTTCCATCTACCATTCTTCAATAACTAAATGACAATTACAGCTTTTTCGATAAGATGGTCCAATGTCACATCAAGGATAAAGCTGGAAGGAAAGAAAGGTAAAGACGCTTGATGTTTAATCTGCTTTTTAAAGTAATAAAAGATTATGGATTATCATGTATTCTTTGTTACCAAATCATTCTCTCGTAACGGTGAAATCGACGGTACTGAAAATTGTCCATTGCTGTTTATTACGCATCTTACCACTCAGAACGATTTTTTTTAAGATTTCAAACCACTATAGAATTTTTCCATGGAGATTTTTTTACTCCGTAAATTTTCATCCTTGCCAATTTATCTTTGCTTATTCTCCCCATAAAAGTTTAAACGTCTTTCGGCTCTTAGCCTTTGAAATTTCAGTGGGGAGCAAAATGTTTTTGTTTTGAAATTAAAAGTGGCGAAATATACCATTGTGTGCTTAGTATAGTTACCTGGTCTATCAATGAGAGTGAGGCTAGAGTTGACCTTGTTTTGATAGAAACCTCTCCTTTTCTTATGCAATTTCCAACTTATTAGCATGAGAACATCATTCACATAAGAAAAGCAGGGAGGTGTGAGGTCTAAACGTCACTTATCACTAAAAATCCAGCACAATGAGAACTTTAGCAAAGTAAAACTTAAGGGAGAGGACTCGTCATAAAATGTTCTATTCACATTATTTGATCGTAGTTGACTGGGTGTTCTCAATAAGTTCTAAATGCACGCCAAGGATCACGTGGTTCATTGACCAAGTCAAATAAATTGTTCATGAGCTATTGGAGCTTTAATGTTACAAACTGTGCCGAAACATCGTAATTCCATCGCAGATAGAAAGGAAATGGATGGCGTTGGGTTTAGAAAATGATACTTTATGTTCGAAGTCTTTTTAATGGGGAAAGGGCGGGGGCATTGAGGTCTATTAGAGACTGCAAGCCCCCTTCCAACAAAAAATCACCTAAAATCGCTTCTAAAACTGAATCTCTGAACCTTCCAATTAAAATGTTGACCCAGGCATGATAGGGACTAAACTTATTCTTGTTATAATGGTATTTTTCACTTTCATCGTCCCTTAGTGAATAGTCATACATCGCAACAGAGGACTGAAGGTAGTTAAAGACGACCGAAAGAAAGACGTTGCTACCAAATACATGAGTGGTGTCAATAAGGCGGGACTCTGAACTGTGACGAAAAAAGAATAGAGACAATAAAACAGTCAAGTATTGCTGGAGTTAGACACTAAATATGAAAGATACATATCTCGTGTAATTCTAGCATAACGGTTGTGAAGAGAATAATTTTTTTATACACCTGAAAAAATCGGGTTTTTAAATATAAACTTACATGGCTTATTGGACGCCTCCAAGACCTATCAAACTCGGGAAAAACTCATGAATCAAACATGATGATGAGCTTGGAGCTCCTTGCCTTTGCACCACAACACTTGATGACTGGTGAGGTAAAATTGCCAGATAGGAAAACTTAAAAGTAAATTAAGTGTCGCCCCTAATTACAAAAACTATTGTTTACAATCCTTGAGCAGGGCTTTTAAAGCTCACATCGATCAATGACTTACTTCGCCACTGCTGCAATAGATACAATTAACTGTTGCGAGCCTGAAACTTTAGTTCAATTCAAGCAGGCGTTGGGGTTGTTTTGTAAAGCCTGTTGGCTATGGATGTTGTTTATTCGTCCGGAATTCTAATCACAGCCCTTAGCGAACTGTAGTCAAACACGCAGAACTAATCTCTATCACTCTTGAAGTATTAAAGTATTTAACTTTAAAATTACTCACCTTTTTCGACCATTCCTGAGTCCCTTAGAAAAGCACAGCATTTGCAGCATAGCAATTACAGCGTAACCAAGCTACGAAATTTGGGGTCTGATAAAAAAAGGAAAAAGAGAAACACGAGTAATGAAGGGAAACATGCCTTTTTTTCTTGGAATGATCCGTGCCTCATAAATTACTTTCTTTGCCTCAATAATGTAATAGAGACATAACTTGGTTTCCGTTCCTTTGTCTCAGTGTGAAACTAATCTAAAAGATTTAGCATGAATTAAACTTTAAAGAAAACTAAAACAAGCAGTAATGGTGATAAAAGCAAAACGTAAGCGTTTTAATCTTTAAATCGAGTTCTAAGATATGGTGACGTGACGTTTTGATAAGCTTAGCAAACAGAAGAGCATCTTTTGAGCCAACCTGATCTCGAGTAACAACAATCTGACCATAAATGCATGGTTTCAAAGTAGCGATTTTCGGATAGAATTGATTGTTCCTAAATTTCTCTATAACCTATCATATGGAACGCTTTACTTACCTTTTTCAAATAATTTAAAAGATTGCGTTAAAACAATACAGAGATTACAGCAGGACGAGAAGACAGCAGTTTGTAAGAATCGTGTTCACTTGGCGAAGGCGCGGAAAGTGATTTGTTCAGTTGCAGTTTTGAATATAGCGGAAATCGTTCTATTCTAAACTGTGTGATATCACGTTGTTTTGACTCCTGCATCATCACAAATAAACGGAAAATGACATTGAGCCCGGTAAAGATAAAAGAAAAAAAGTCTCGACTTAAAGTATAACCGACGATTTAGATATGAGCCTTACTGCCGGTAAACATGCACATCTAACTAAAACAGCATGCTTATTTATCATGCTCTTTGAGCTGTACGGCAGAGAAAGTATCGAAAACAAACAACATAGCACGGAGCACCCAGAAGGTCGAGAACGAACTAAGCACCCTAAGTCGAAAACGAAGCTGAATTCCAAGTCGAAAACGAAGCATCCCAAGTCGAAAACGAAGCCCCCTATTTGCCGATTAGAAGATCGCTTTGACCAGAGGCAAAAAGACAAATTTGTTATTGTTAATTAGAATAAAAATCAAATTTTTACTAAAGATCGTTTTGTTGCTGTTTCTCACTCAGTACTTTATCCTTATGTTGAGAAATTAAGTTGGATACGCAGCGACAAATGCAGAAAGCCTTTATGGTCTTTAAATCCTTAAATGGTCTTTCACCCGAGTATTTAAGCGATGTATTTATCAATCGATCTGACGATACTAATTATTCGCTGAGGGACTCCGTGAACAAACCTGCTCTTCCAAATTTTTTGGAAAACAGGGGTTTTAGCTATAGAGGTGCGGTGCTTTGGAACAGCTCACCTTCTTCTGAGCTGCGGCAGGCAGAATCACTGAATGATTTTCGTCGGCAGCGCAACTCGTAGCACTCTATTCATTAACTTCTGTATTCTTAGGCACACAGTATTTATGTAAAGTAGTTTTTGTTTTAGGCTATTTTCGTTGCTTCTAGAATGTTAGGTTTAGTTAGGATATGATGTACTTATGTTTTAGTTTTTGTAACTGATGAATTTACGATGCCGTGTTAAAATAAAGTTAACATACATACACATACATCGGGAAAAGACAAAAAGAGCCTTGGGAACATGAGCGTGGTCAGATCGAGTCTTGTTCCCGGGATCTCCGAATCTCAAGAAAGAACCCAAATCACTCAGTCACACTGCCTCCTGATAATACAGTAGATCTGTCTTAATTGTCTTTTTGATCTAACCCTAAATTACATGGATTATTTGAAGCCCTAAGACGTAACATATTTCTGGAAATAACGGTAAGTCAGTTGAACACAATATGACGAGTTAGGAGCACCCTGCCTTTGGGGCCATAACGCTTGACTGGTGAGGTACAGTTGAGAGATAAAAAACATAGCCTTTAAGGTAAACTGAGGGCCGTTTTAAACGTCGCACTTCACATCTGCCGAATCTAATGCAAATGAATGAAAAGAATAGATTTTTCTCATTTGCATTAGATGCGGCACATGTGGCACATGTGAGTGTCTGGCGAACTGGAGTCAAACACACCGTGCAGTCTCAATACCCGCGAACTATGTTGTTCATTTGAAGTATTTAAGATGAAAAAGACTTTCAAATTACTTACCTCTTTCGGCAATTTCTGAGTTACTTAGAAACACAGCAAAGCAATAAGGGCGAGACCAAGGAAGGCTATCAATCTGGTAAAAATGAAAAAAAGACACAATAAATAAATTACTTTCTTTGGCACAATGAACTGTAAGAATTCACAATTGTTGTCGTTCCTTTGTCAAAGCGTGTAACTAATGAAAAAGGTTTAGCACGAATTGAATTCCAAAATAAATAAATAAATAAATAAATAAAGCTGTAATGGTGCTTATGATGTGGAAAACGTTTCATTTTAGTTTTTAAATCGACTTCTAAGACACAGTGATCCGACTTTTTTTTATAGCTTAGCAAACATAAGAGCACCTGATTCTCTTTCAAAGTTGCGATGTTCGGATACAATAAGCCGTTCTATAACCTATAGAGCACTTTACTTACTTTTGCAAGTAAAGATTGCGTTAAAACGAGACAGAGATTACAGCAGGACGAGAAGACAGCAGTTTGGTAGAATCGCCTTTTATATATACTTGGCGAAGGCGCTGAAAGTGAATATTGGTTCAATTGCAGTTTTGAATGTAGCGGAAATCTTTCTATTCTTAGCTCTGTGATATCATGCCATTAAATGAATGTTTTGACTCCTGCATGATCGCGAATAAACGGAAAATGAAATTACGCCTGGCAGGGACGAAAATTTCTTTAAGAATACCCGACGATTTAAATACGAGCCTTACTGTGTGTAAACACAACTTGAAGCCAGCATGCTTTTCAGTTTACTTTACGACGGTGGTAAGTTTTGAAAACAAAGCACTCGGAAACGAGAACGAAGCATTAAGCACCAAACAGATCGAAAACGAAGCACTCACAACTCGAAAACGAGGCATCCCAAGTCGAAAATAAAGCACCCTCAGTCATCATTCATTAGAATACCGCTTTGAACAGAGGCAAAAAGCAAATTTCTTATTATTGATAACAATAAAAATCAACTTTTTACTAAAGAAACGTTTTGTTCATTATCCAGCTTTTTGTCATTGTTTTGTTCCTCACCTTACCGCTGTTATTTTTTACTCGACGAGGCTGCATCGAAACTTTTTTCATATTTTTTTGCAGTTCCAGACAAAAACAAGGTTTGGCTCCCAATTTAATTGCAAAATAAATACGGCACACACCAAACCCAAGACCGGCAAGTCATTTTGGAGAGACCATAGCCGGGATCCCTCCTCCTCAAAATTCATTGGAGTTTGCTGGGCAGCCATGTTCATAACGGAATACGCGGTTGGTGTAAAATCTTCAACCGCCTTGTTCCTGGAAAGTGATCCAAGCTGCCGAGTTGGCTATTTACCTCTATTTGTGGGATACGATTAATAACATTAGTTCATTGCTTTGCCGAGAAACAAATGGTTACTGACAGTAAAACTCGTCTAGTTTCCTTAGCTCTACGACGCTCCGGCTTTCCCGCTGGCTCATCTCCACTATTTTCAAGTGAAAAGTTCATGATTTATTTCAAAATAAAATGCATAATTACCAATCATGATCAAGAACTCCTGTGAGCCAGCTCATGGATAAATTGGTCAGCAAAACATCGCCACGAAGAAATCGCTTACTTTCACACGCGAGTCAGTACGCGTAAGTATAAACATTATCTCCTATTATTGAAACTGAACTACGGATATCAGAGTTCCAGCATTTTCATTGACTCGCCGGACACAGGCTATCAGTTCATATTCCTGCTGTACTTTATATGGTCAAGGAACGAGTCAGCAAGAAGGCGAGCTGAAAATCCTGCTCGGGCTCGCTGGATATAAAATGATTATAACCAAATCGACGCTACGCGCCTCGTTAGTCATCTATTACTTCATATTCAGCGCACCCTCGTATAATAATTGTTAAATATACTTAAAACAAAGAATCATAACGAGAGACATTTTTTTCAGTGTGATTATTATGGTGTCACGCAAAGTGACAATTCGGAAGTCAAAATGGTGTATTTTCCAAAACAAGAACGATACGGAACAGGAATACTCCGAATATTTAAGCAATAGCCATAGCCTTATCTAAACACGAGGGGGAGTTGGGAGAATTCGAGACAGTTATGCAAACCCGAGACCCATTCGAGGGTTTGCATAACTGTCGAGAATTCTCGCAACTTCCCCGAGTGTTTAGATGAGGCCATGGAAACACGGAAAGAAGTCCTCTATTGCTTTTATAAAATATTTCTCAAAGATGATTCGACAAAGATAATTCGACGCTCATATTTCCTACCAACCAATCAAAACACGCGTCTGACAATACATAACCAATCCAAATTCGTGTGATGTCACAGCCGTGTTCCATACTCTCATCTAAACACAGCTATTGACCAATGAGAGTGCGCTTACTATCCTAATTATTTTATAAACGGTAATCGTGTTCTTTTCGGACCAATTCAGGGATTGGGAATTGGTATTCTGTGTATTCTTTTATTAGTAAACCCGAATAAGAATAAATGGAATAGTCCCAAAAGAATTTGCCCTTAGTTTAAGGTCATCTTCGACCTCATATTAATACAGAATCTATCTGTGCAGAATCAGACAGTTTTTCGATAACTATACTTTTTGGTGCAAACTGCGAAACGGCGAACGATTAGCATTCTTTCCCGTAGTTTATTCAGTTGACACAAGGTGATCACGTGCACCTTTATGGTTGCGTAGCACGTGATCAATTTATTCCTTTTGACAGAACATCATTCCTTCCCTTTGATTCATAGAAGTCAGAGACGGCACACTTTTTAGTGTTTTTACGACCGATTGTCATTAATCTTTAGATGAGAATTCGATTCAGAGTTATATATATAGAGGATATTACACGGTGGCGAGAAGATATGAATTTTAATTTTATGTTCGAGTGGCAAGAACATAAAATTCATATCTTCGAGCCGACGTGTAATGTTCTTTTTATTATACGGAGACTAAATATTGAATATTTCCGATTTTATTGTGTTTCAAAGTAGTCATGTTTTACAAATACGGCTGGGCTTTATAGCAAACAGAAAATACAAAAGTACTTGGTGCCAAGTATATAGAAACACTAAACCCAATCAAGCTAAATTCTGTGATAAATACTGAAAAAAATACTGACTTTGACTTGAATCATCAGATACAGTGATTTTCAGTTTCTTTTCACAACGAAAAAGGCAGGAATCGTGACGTCATTGAAGGATACGACACTCACAAAGGTGAAAATACGCCACTCGGGTCCCGGATGAAGTGGCGTATGGAATCTACGAGTGGTTTAGTTCCCAGTAAAACACTCTCCTCCATATAATAAAACAAATTATTATGTTATTTTTTTCTTCATCTGTCTTTTGGCTTACCTTTTACTGTTAACTACCGGCTTTTACGGTACTTTTTAGTGCAAAGGTAAAGCCATATATTTTTTGCACCTGGAATCAGATTAAAAGAAGAGGAATTATGAAGTGGAAACAACATCTTCAGTCCTTCCTTAGTGTGTGCAATAAACGAGTGACATGCCGGAAAACGTTTTTCAGAGCAATTTGCAGTTAGTTTTTTTGAAAACTATTTAAAGAAGAAACGAGTGAGTTTTACTCAAGACCGTGTTTTGTTTTCTCTAAAGTGAATTTGTTACCAAAGCTTAGAAAAACTAAAAGACCTCAAAATAGGACAGGACGTTACAAAATAATTAAACGTGTGATCCAAAACTAAGGGGCCTCTGCTGGTACGACGTCTGGGTGACCCCTCAAATGGTCTTAATGACCCCCCACCCCCCCCCCCCCCCCCATTGAAAAAATTAACTGGAATGCTGCAGTTCAATACCACCCAACGCAGTGCCTTAAATAAACCTCCTTGAATTCTGTTTTTTTTTATCAAACAGATGCATCCGGCAAAGACAAAGATCATATTCGACAACATGAACAAAAAGCAGGATTAAATATTAAGCGTTCGTATCAACCACTTTAAACTCAAATTACACAAGGGACACCGACACCGTCTGAAAGGTAAAAAACGCCCCCCTCCCACACCCTCTTTTCTTGTACTTTTTCTCGTAAGACGATCGAATATTCTCGTGGCTTATTTTGGAAAGCGTATGTAAAACGAATGTGAAAATTTTCTCATATTTACTTTCAAGAGAGAGAGAGAGAAAAAGTAACTTAATTAATCCCCAGGGAGAAGCTAAAGAAAGTGCGGAATCTAAAATAGCGGAAGTTCCGGGTGCGGGGGAATTGTGGGAGCCTACCTTCTCAATCTTTGCGAAATTTTGGAGGTATCAAAGTAATTTTACCTTTTCAATTCCAAATGAAGGAATTTGTAAATGGTAACAAAAAATAGTACTGTACGCCCTGCAAGTTTCTATGGGACATTTTGTTTTGTTGGCTACTGACCGTTGTTGAAATTTTAATTTAGTGGTAGCACAATGAGTAAAGTAATTACGGCAAAAGGTTTACAAATTAAAATATATTGGAAAAATCGCGAAGATGCAACACTAATGCAATTTTATATTTAGAGATGACATTATGAAGGACATGACTGATGGAAATATGTTGGGGACATTCTTATGAAACTATTCCCTTTTCACCTACTAAGTGGAAGGGTTTTCAAAGATACTCTTTTCTTATTAAAGGAATTGTCTATTATCTGAGAAATTGCTCGGTGTGGTCTCGACTCCACTTTGCGGCCGATGGGTGTACTTTGTAGGTTTTTCGCGCCAAAACATTCCCAAAGGAACCTGTATTAAGTTTGTATTCCTAGTGAACTGTATTTTTCCTTATGTATATACAAAGGGTACAATGATGAATGCCCAGCAAGAAAATATGGCTGCCAACATTATTGCGTCAATCTCCCGGATGGTGGTCACCGCTGTATGTGTCACCATGGTTACAACCTCGCATCAAATGGCCGACACTGTGAAGGTGTGATACCCCGGCTTAATTTAAAATTTATGAGGTTTATATTTATTAGCCCAGAGCCCTCTCCAAGACCTCTTATCTCCTTTTTCAAAGGGACCAATTTTCTTTTCAGTGTTAAGCAGCTTTGATGGCCAGCTGTTTCATTCCTCTCCTGTTCCAGGGCAGTAGCCAGAAAAAAATTCTCTTGGTAGATATTTTAAGTGTTTATGATGAGTTTCATTTTAAAGACAACACTGGAATCACGCTTTATTTTGAAAATTCACGAAAAAATGACTGAGGCAAGTGCCTCGGTTTGCTTCATACTGGCTACATCCCCGGGTTCACCCTCTCTTTGGGTTATACCGCGCGCCTTTAAGGGATTTCTTCGCCACTCACTGAAAATAGATTCAGTCGCTTTCTTCACAGGGTGTTGAGTGAATTAGTGGTATTACAGGGTGTCAGAGAGTCCGTCCAAAAAAAGAGGTTGGCATTGTTAAGAAGAGACCTGCTTGTTATTATAATAGCTTTTCGGATGGATTTCAATAAACAAGTTAATGTAAATGCTGAATTAGTTCAATACCCGAAAATGGAAATTGCAGTGTTCTGCTAAATTATTAGAGCGAAAATTCTGCAACCATTTTCGTGCAATCAAACGTAAACTACACTTTCCCCCTTCTCCTATGTTCCATTCCTTCCCGGTGTCGATCAGGGGCTCCAAAACGCTTCTTCTCTTTTGGGGCTGTCCAACCAAAACTTGATGAGGGAAGGGAATTTGAAGATTAATATTTTTGCTATATTGAATTTTATTTATATTGAAGATGAAGACATTGTCATCATAACCATTTTCTGTTCGTTTGCGGTAGGTTATCAACAAGACTAGGTTGTAACCTCTCTTATTGGAAGTCACTGACTGGTTCCAATTTCCACGTAGATGTTGACGAATGCAGTGAGAGCAGGCATGAATGTGAGCAACATTGTGTTAATAATCATGGCAGCTATCTTTGCAATTGCCGGAGTGGATTTATGCTGAACAAAGATCGGAAACATTGTGATGGTAAATATATAGGTAGATATTTTTATTTAGCTACAAGCTATCTGGCGTTTTTCGATACCATATTGTTTTATTGAAACATAAATGATGAATAGGGCTTTTGCTGCTTGGTGATCAAATGGTACGGCCATACTGAAACGCAAACTGCCCACTGGGACAACTAGGACAAATTGCATTGTTTTAGATTTCCCAATGTGCAATTTGCATCGCAGTAAGGCGGCTTTTGTAGTATGGCCTATTTCGTAATATAGATTTCAATTCCCAGATAAATTATCTTAACAGGACGGTCATGACGTCACAGTGATCCTTGAACCGAAAGGTCCAGAGCCTGTTTAGCTTCTGTTGATAAAGCACCAGAATGTCTTGTGAGAGTTCGTGGGGTTGAGTCCCGCGGAAGAAACGGGTAAATTGCTCAACCTCTGAATCGTATCGGGCTTCAAGAACTGAGCTATATCAGGAACCATAATCAGGAATGGAATCCCTGATTATGGCTCCTGGCTATATCTGGGTGTCGGTCTTCAATTAGGATTACTCCTCAAGCCGTATAGTGCCAACCGGAGCGAAAGTTCCGGGAACAATTATGTAGGAATTCAATAAACCTGAAAATTAAATAAATATGCATGCTTATACCTTATTTATTTCAGACCTTAACGAGTGCTTACTGGAAATACACAGCTGTTCCAACTCGTGTCACAACACGCGTACGCTTGGAAGCTACGAGTGTTCATGCGACGAAGAGTATAAACTGTCATCTGATAAACACCATTGTTTAGGTAAGTAATGATTATTAGTAATCCTTGGGTAAGTGCCATGGACTTGAATGTGGGAGGTGGCAGGTTCGAATTCCGGCCGGGCCAACACGGAAGCGAAAGTTCTTACTTTGTAATCCATATGCAAATGGAAAGACTTTCAAGCCTTCTCAGGAATGGATTATATAGTGGATTATATAGTCGATGAAGATTACACCTCCAGCTATCGTAAGGAAATCTTGGCGATATCCAACAAATCGCAAATTCGGTTATTTGCCTTTATTGTTTTACAAAATACGGCGAAGAAATGCATTAAAAATCGTACCGCACGAAAGAACAATTATTTTCCTCATTTAAGCCAGTAAAATCGTCTGGCGTTAAGCAGAATAAAATCTATCAAGTCCGACTCATAGGAGTCAACGGGTTAAGACTTCTCATTAATAATGTTATTAACCTCGTTAAAAAACTCATTTATTCCTTTAAACATTTCATTCATTTAAACTTATTTAAACTTTGTATTGCTCCTTAAAACCTCATTAAAGAGAACCTTCCCTGTTTTATCAAATGTCCCTTAAATATGTCCCATGTGTACTTATTAGAAGATCTGTAACAAAAAAATGCATTACCTAGTAATATATATATTTTTATCGTCTTCCAAAGATCGGCCTCAACGCTTCCCGGTGCCGCCATCTTAACTGTCGCGGAATGCAAGTTTGGTACTGATGACGTTTCGTGGTTGCCTTGCTTCAAGTTTTGTTGCCTTGTTTATATCGTGTATATTTTCTTGACGAGATTCACTTTAATGGAGAAGATGCAGATTCTTCCTTCAGGGATCAGTTGGAACAAGAATACTACTCATTAAGCGAAGAAGAGGAAGAAGAAAGCAGTTCTTTGCTTGCAAATTTGGGCACTCCAATCGCCTTTCGGCCTTTGTAATCGATGCCCTGTTATGCCGGCTGAGGTGGAATTTTTTTCTGGCTTGCTTTCCACAACGAAACAGATTTTGACCCAAAGTTCCCGCGAACCGGGCAGTGACCACGAAACGTCATCAGTACCCAACTTGCAGTGCGCGACATTCAAAATGGCGCCACCGGGAAGTGTTGAGGCCGATCTTTTGGAATACGATAAAGAAATTATTTCACCAGGAAAGGCATTTTATGTTCGTAACAGATCTTCTAAAAGTACAATTGGAACATTTTAGGTGACATTTGTAAAAAGAGTGGAGGTTGCCTTTAATAATGTTTTTGCAACTTGTTACGTTACCGTAACAGCAGCTGATTGGTGCAAGTTTTTGTCGTGCTTGTCCCTACTCGTGCACTGTCTGCTTAACGTCGAATAGATCTTATTCGCTGTAAATTTTGTTTTCCTAATGTAGATAAATGCTCAAGAGAGTTTCTTTCGAAGTTGGTCATATTCATGATCCTACTCATCCTTTTTAATGAACACCCTAAAAAAAAACAAATCTCCTGAATATCGTCAAATTATTTGCTCAATCAATCAATCAATCAATCAATCAATAATTAATGAACATTAATTGAAATGCGCTCCACTACAAGAGCACGACATGCAGGACTTTCTCGCTCACGATCAGGATGCACTTTCACCCCAATCAGACAAGGACCAGGAGTGTTAGTCCACTAATAAGACCATTACATGCAAGAATACTTTTAATGTCATGGTCTTGGCTTAGCTTTTTTTGTCACATTATTCTCACGTGTCAAAAGTATGGAAGCCTCGGTGTCATGCCAGAATTTGCTCCTCTTTCCCCCAATAGCATCCAAAAAGAATGTCATCAAAACTCTCCAAAACTCTCTGTCAATTTATCCTTCCATTTAAGTCGGTAAATTTCCTCAGATATAACAGAGATGGGCTCCAAAAAAGATGAAGATCACCCTGCGGTAGCGAGACTGGAGAGTAAGTGCAACAGAGGTCTGACTGAAACGGACATATTCTGGTCAAATGGAAATGTCGAATGCACTAATATCACAAGTTTATTTTACTTTTTCAGTTGCGATTCTATTCTAGTCTAACCACGGACCTTTCTCATTTGATTTTACGACTGACTACCTCAAAGTCATAGTTAAATGTTCAGGCAAAGCACTCTTTCCAACTCATTTTAGAAATATTACATACCAGGGACGACTTTTTTCTAATTAGAAAAAATTCAAATGGACCTTAAAAAAACAATCGTGTATTTTTAAGACAGACTTAACTGATTGGAGTGTAATGTGAAGTGCTAGGTTTCTACCTCATATGAACCATGTGAGTGTTAGCCCTACTAATGGAGATGGGCCCACACAAGGACAGAGAAAAACTCTGACCAGGGTGGGATAAGATAAGATAGCTGACTATAGACTTGTTAGAAGATTATACCTTTTCCTTTCTTTGTCATTTTTAATCACACAGTCCCTACTAAAATAACGCAAGCGCTGAAAGATCTCAGCAAAACGCAGGGAGAATCTGGAATATTTTATTGCAAAGCACGTGGTCACCCGGCTCCTCACATAACGTGGGCATCTGGACTGAATGGAGACCTGCCCATCCAACCTCGTTCCCAGGGCTTTTCTCCGCCGAGGAGAAGGTGGCCTTCTCCTCGGCGGAGAAAAGCCCTGGGAACGAGGTTGTTGCCTATCCCTTCTGAGGAGCGGTTCAGGATCCTACCAAGTGGATCCCTCGTTATACGTCGCGTTACTTTCACTGATGAAGGGATGTACCGCTGCGTGGCGTCAAATCCCGTGGGATCGGCCACAGCCGCAGGCCTCCTCAAAGTTACAGGTGAATAGCTTCATGGGTCACAGGTTGGATTAGTAGTACCTACGCTTCAATGGGCTTCTAAAATAACGAAATTCTCTCAAATTTTGGCCATATTCCCTAGTTTTCTTATGTGTCTCTTTATTCTCTTTTGTAGAAAATATAAAGTTTAATTCTAATCAACTATAGGTATTCTCACTCGAAGTTTTCATTTCTGTCAGATTTTGATGAGTGCAAAACCCGCAGTGATGACTGTCAGCAGGTGTGTGTCAACACGCATGGCAGCTTTAGGTGTGAATGTCATTCCGGGTACATGCTTGAGAAAGACAGGAAGGCGTGCCAAGGTAAATTATTTCCCATCATTCGTCTGCACTCACAATGAGTAGCCAACGTATTAAGGGTTAGCAGTAATGATGACGAGGGACACCTCTCGACGATTTACATGATCGAATATTCCCTTTCGTTATACTACTGAAAAGCTTGCCATTGAACAACATTTACCACTGATCTACAGTATCGAGTTCTGAACACAAACAAAGAAAAATAATTTGAACAGTTATTTTTAAGTTGTTGTGAGGACCTCCCTAGTGGCAATACTTACAAATAATAAACTGTCTCTCTCTCCCCCCCTCCCCAACCCATCTTTTCTCATTAGCCTAGTGAAAGTTGACATTAGCAAGACGAAATTCTGAAACTCTAGGCTCGATTCCCGCCTGGAATCCGATCGACTGATCCACAAGACGAAATTCTGCAACTCTAGGCTCGATTCCCTCCTGGAATCCGATCGAGTGTTAAAGCGAATGCTACGTCGTTTAAGATGAAGCGAAAGGAAAAGTCAGTTTGACATAAAGAAACAAGTGCTATCCCATTTTAAAGAGGCTTTTTTACCCAGCGCAAATCGCCAAAATCGAGCATGAACGAGCGCGATGCTTGAGACGGGATGGAGGGAAAACAACGATCTTGTGTCATTCTCGTGTCGGGCGATTCGCACATGGCTAAATATTGTTAATTCTTACAATTTCATGACATAACATTCGTATTTGATATTTATTTAGTTTTGTTCTTCTTCTTCTATCTTTCCTTTTAGATGTCGATGAGTGCATTTTGGGAAGCCACATGTGTGATCACATTTGCCACAACACTGCAGGCAGTTTTAGATGCAGCTGTCAATCGGGATACAGGCTAATGGCGGATCTCACAACTTAAACATTGGAATGTTTAAAGTGCTACTTTGACCAAAACAAGTCAATTTTTCTTTTTCCTTGGATTTCAAAACTATGTTAACTAAACATGACCCAAGTTTTAAAGTCTTGTTTTGAAAAAGACACCTGTTTATTTTAACTGGAATTTTCCCATTTAATGTCCGACATTTCTTGAGAGAGCTGGATCAAGAAGAAAATCGTGACGTCAAAGACGGCCTAATTAATATGCAGCACGGTAGTTTCGGGGCTTTCAGACTTTTAAACTCGTGTTTTGCATATATAATAAGCTGCATTTACGGGATGAAAGTAAATGATGCCTCATTCCCTTGATCCAACTCTCTTTGGTCCAATCGGTCAGTTTTGAAGGTGAGTAACGGCGGACCGTGAAGTCCAAAGTAAAAAGCCTTTGGATAAAAATCAAAGCTCAGTGAGCTTGAAAATTTTGTTAGTCAGGCAAACACACTTTCAAAATCAGAAAAAAAAGGAAGTGACTTTTTGATCCATGCACAGAAGTCTGTTGTTGTTGACGCACTGCCTAGCTGTACCCGAGCGGAGACCGTATCCATGGCTGACGCTTGATCGTTCAGGGAGCAGACGAGCAATGCAGGGAGACGATGATGCCGATAATGCCTCAACAAAGCGTTCGCAAGCTTGACCTCGCCGCTCTAACAGTGTCTGTAGGCCAGAACAAACAAGCGCTTGATCATAACTTAGGTTTGGCAGAATAATGCACAGAGCGTCCTTTTGAACGGATTCAATTATTCCAAGACAGAGCGTACACTACTGTATCCTTTTTGTGAGGAGATACGTAAAGCGAAGGTTACTTGATTAACAGAATGGCTGGCTGACAGTCTAACTGGCTGAATGACTGACTGAGTGACACTGAGGGATGATAATTTTTTTTGTTTAATTAACTTAATGGGTGACTGGTTTGCTGATTTCCGGTAACTGGATAAATGACTGTCTGGTTAAATGACAGGCTTAACCGCTGGCTGACTGATTGACTGGCTTTTTTCACCCACTAATTAATTATTCGTCTTCTCTTTTTGACGCAGATATTGACGAGTGCACAGGGCCTGGTCATGGCTGTTCTCAACTTTGTAACAACACCGAAGAAAGTTACAATTGTTTCTGCTTAAAAGGCCTCTTCTTGCAAAAAGACAACAAAACTTGCGCTGGTACGTTTTGGTGAAGTAAACGAGTCTTTTTGGCTTATCATGCTCCGCTAGTGAACGGCTTTTGGAGCCACAGGTAGCACCTCCGAACACTGGCGATTTTAGTGGTGGCTTTCGACTTTTTTATTTGACCTGTATAGCTATGGCTTAAAAATACCCGTTGAACGAAGCACTGATTGCCGGAGCGAGGGGCGTAAACGGTTCAATGTGGGACTTTCACTGTTACCCGGCAGAGCTTTATAGCACAGTAAACTGTGACTTGTAATTGAGTTTTCCCTTATTTTCCACATTCCAGACCACAACATCATTTTGGACAGCTCCAAGCCGACAACGCTCTCAGCTGGATTGGGAGCGTTCGTGGCGATGGCGGGTATCACTGTGTTTATTATTCTTGGGACTGTGATGTGTGTGATACGCTACAAACGAAAAGCACGAAGGGGAAGCGCTCGTTTGGCAGAGGTATGCTTTATCACGATCTTAAATACCTTTTGCTTAAAGCATGACAAGTAAAACATTAATTTGCTGTCATGATAAAAATAATTCAGTCAATAATATATCAGACAAATGTGCACATTACTGCTTGAAATGTAAAGTAGGGGTACCGGCGTTCGTATAAGTTCTCTAATTCCGGGGCCACTTCAAAGGTTAGTTGTAGAAAGAACGTACCTTTGCAATCTATAACAAGTACTTTTAAAGGGGTTATCCCCCCAAACACGAAAAAAGAAGAGCAAAAAATGAAATGACGGCCATATTGGCATCCCAAATAAATCCTTTATTGTTGTAGCATACGTCATTTTGACTACTTAACTTTTCCAGACTTTGTTTGGGGCTAACCTTAATACTGTTTCATTTTATGTTTACACCAGGACGGAAAGAAATCACTGTTTTCATGAAAGGAGTAATTGAGAAACACATGCAAACCTTTTGAAACCAGAGCTATGTCGTCTTCTTTTGGATAGTATCAACACCGAAGCTATCGAAAAGGAAACACCTCTGAAAGGAAACCCTTTTAAAATCGGTGTCCATACCTACAAACTGTAGATATACACAGTTATTACCTCTAATCCCCGACTTTAACACTGTTTCGTGTCCAGGGTGCTTAATGCCTCGTATTTTAATATCGTTTTCCCAATTATTTCGTTTTCCAAGCTGTTTTGTCACATTCTTCCCAAAATGATCATTAATCTACAGATCTGTACCTTTCACAAACTTATTTTGTATGTACACATTTTTATACATTTTGTAAAACTGAGCATATTTCTGATTTGTAATAAAGTTATACGATAAGCAAATGGAGAATGAGTTGTCTTATCCAAAGTTAGATGGTGTCCTTACTTGAGGCGCTGTTACGATCGGAAATTTTTCGAGCAACTTGTCCATCAATTTTGTTACGAAAAGAGTTCTCACATTGCAAAGTTATTCGCTTGACGGTTGTTACACTGGGAAACGTTTCTCGCAATTTGCTTCGCTTTCGGTGATCTCATGAGGTTAAAGGAGCATTTCACTGGCTAATGACGCAACCCGTTGCGACACAAGTTGCCTGGGCAGATTTCACAACAAGCATTGCTTGAAAACGTCGTTGGTAATTTGCGTAAACCAATGCGCAAAGTAGCAATGGATTCTACTTTCCGAGAAGGGTTCTGCTATTTGTCTCACCTTGTTTTTGCAGTTGTAAAGTGTGCAACTTGCAACTTGTCTCGCTATGGCGTTTCAAGAGAAGTTGCATGAAAAATCGCAAAATGCAACAGAGCCTTAAATTAGGTTTCTGTTTGAAACGTACGTTAAACATTCGGTTGCGTTACATGATACGGATATCAAAATACCATCAGTTTGACCCTTGAAACAGAAATGTTCTAAATTAAAGGTCATAGTATAGGCTGCCTGTAGCCTTTCGTTTCCTTGAGGCTCAAACCAACACTTTTAACCAACTGTACTATTTCGGAAGGATTGAATCTAGCCAAACTGTTTCACATAGCAGCAAATGTTGTGGTACCAAATGAAACAAGGTGCACTCATTAATGTGATGTAACAGTTTACCATAGCAACGAAAAAGCCTTTAAAACATAGCCCTATATTTTGTCTTCAAATCCTTATATCTCAGAAACAAACTCGGTGACCCCCATTTTTTATTGCTGAAAAGTGGTTAGCAGGCTAAGAGAAAACCCTCTGCAGAGGTATAAAGAATTCTCTGGAGTGGATTCAGAGCCACCTTAAAATTTTCCAGTTGTGAAGGTGGCTATAAATCTTCTCCAGATAATTTTTTCTAACTTTGCAGCGGATTGGTTGGTTCCCCAACAAATCAGCGTCAGGCTCTTCTAGGTAGTCTTCTTGCATCTTCGACATCGATTCTGGAAGGAAAAAAAACAAAACAAAAACAAAACATAAAAAACAGCTCTAGATACTGCAGGCTCTTTCGAGCACACACAATGCGCCGATGGGAATGGCTACGAGTAGGACGATGCTCTCTTCGAATTCCTTGAAAAAGATGACGTTCATAGATCTATGGGAGAACGGAAATACCAACCAATGTGAACTGTATCCTTTATGCTTCTGTGTATGCGAGAGAGGCATGTGGAAATTACATTTGTGACAAAAGCGTGTTAGAGGAAACTTTGAATTGTTTACACTACGAAGCTAGCATCTTGTTATCATGCCATCTTAGGCCTATTTGATTCCTATCGTCAGTTTCCAATTTGAAAGTATTTTTGTTTGCAGAACTAAACTCTAACGTCACTTACCATTGTTTTGGAAATTCCAGTGTGACATCGTCGCCAACCAGCACAAATGGCGCCCAGTGCTTCATAGCACAATACTGTTTTGACTCCCGGAGGGTTTTCGTTGCCTGTTGAAGAGCTGCACTTGCGCTTTTTCCATCTCCCAGGTGCTGGTAGAAACTCCTCATGAACAGCAAAGTTACCTCGTCATCAATTGCCCAGAGTGACACCAAAACAGACCGAGCTCCAGCACACAGGAAAGCCCTGGCTATTCCCACCACTCCCTCAGACTTAACTTCTCCCCGACCACTATGGCAACAGCTCAGCACAACTAGTCTTGCTCGAAGAGAACTTGCCTGAACATCGCGCATTTTTAATATATAATCGTCTTCTTTGGGAATTGGGGTTTTCCGTTCTGTATTTGGGGCTAAAGCAATCTCTCCGGTTGTTGGGCATCCATGTGCTGCAATGTGCACTAAAGCAACTGACTTCATTCTTTTCAGCACCTCAGTTTTCGTGGCATGTCTTTCAGTTAATGGTGTGGTCTGCATAAGTTCTCCAATCATCTGTACTTCTTCTTTAGCGCACGGTAGCTGTTTAAAAATTGGCTCACCTTTCTTGTTAATAACTTCCTTCAAGCACGGATCACCTACAAGCAGTGCTCCAGTCTTACTGTGGAAGTCTTCAGGTGCACCGGCGATCAGATTAAAAGCGGTCAGCGATGGAACGGTGCGGATCCTCATAGTTTTGCTCAATGCAGAAAAAGGGGCCAAGCAAAACGGTCCATCGGGAACAACTATTAACTCATCTCCTTGGAGCAGGTCTGCAATTGGCCCGAGCAAGACATCATACAACGGTTGTAAAGAGTTAACAGAGGAAGAAGATGATAGAACTGTTTTCTCACTAATAGACTGTCTGTTGCAAGACAAGTTGCTACGCAGTGGATCCAAAGAACGATCCTCGCACCTAACACCATCCCGTATTCCAATCCCTTTCAAAGTAGTTTTCATCAACATGTCGGTACCTCCATTTGCGATTTCGCTTTGACGAAAGTTGATCCTGCTGTCTTTTCTCAGCACCCAAAAGGTGATCTTGTTCCTGTCAAGTGCCATAAAAACGGCTTGTGAAGGCAAAAGCTGTAATGCAGCTGAAAGAATTTGCTTTGGAGAAAGTGCAGAAAAACATTGATAGTCAATGTCGTATTGTTCCGTCAAAATATCCAACAAAGCCTGAGCTCGTCCTTTCTCAGCAGCATACAAAGCCTCGTCAACCTCTCCATTCTTTAACAGCGTCCTCCACAGAGCAGTGTACGCCAGGCTGTAAGAATCACGAAAACCTATTTTCCATTCATCGTTTGACTTCAGACTATGCCTTGTTTCCTCAAACTGTTTTACACTTAAACGATAACAACTGAGTGCCTTACTCAAGGAACCCGACAATTCATGATCATAACCTAGCGAAAAACACGTGACTCCTTCTTGTACGCGCGTTCCAGTTTCCTTGCAAATACTAAGACTATGTTCATGATACTCAATGGCTTGTTTAAAATTACCCAGACTGCAACAGGCACTTCCCAGATTTCCATAAGCTAATTCCTCCCCAGCCCTATCCCCTAATTCTTTAGCAATACCAAGATGTTTTTCGGAGTACTCAATGGCTTGTTTAAAATTACCTAGACTAAGATAGGCAATTCCCAGACTTCCATAGGCTGATCCCTCCCCAGCCCTATCCCCTACTTCTTTAGCAAAAGTAAGATTTTTTTCGCAGTATTCAATGGCTGTTTTAAAATTACCTACATTGCAATAGGCATTTCCCAGATTTCCATAGGTTGATCCCTCCCCTGCCCTATTCCCTACTTCTTTAGCAATACTAAGATCTTTTTCGTAGTACTCAATGGCTTGTTTGAAATTACCCAGATTGCGATAGGCATTTCCCAGATTTCCATAGGTTGATCCCTCCCCAGCCCTATCCCCTACTTCTTTAGCAATACTAAGACCTTTTTCGTAGTACTCAATGGCTAGTTTGAAATTACCCAGATTGCGATAGGCATTTCCCAGATTTCCATAGGTTGATCCCTCTCCAGCCCTATTCCCTACTTCCTTAGCAATACTAAGATGTTTTTCGAAGTACTCAATGGCTTGTTTGAAATTACCTAGACCAAGATATGCATTTCCCAGATTTCCATAGGTTGATCCCTCCCCTGCCCTATCCCCTACTTCTTTTGCAATACTAAGACCTTTTTCGTAGTACTCAATGGCTTGTTTGAAATTACCCAGTTTGAGATAGGCAATTCCCAGATTTCCATAGGCTGATCCCTCCCCAGCGCTATCCCCTACTTCTTTTGCAATACGCAAATGTTTTCTGTAGCACACAATGGCTTGTTCAAAATTACTTAGTTTGCAATAACCATTTCCCAGATTTCCATAGGCTGATCCCTCCCCAGCCCTATCCCCTACTTCTTTAGCAATACTAAGACCTTTTTCGTAGTACTCAATGGCTTGTTTGAAATTACCCAGATTGCGATAGGCATTTCCCAGATTTCCATAGGTTGATCCCTCTCTAGCCCTATTCCCTACTTCTTTAGCAATACTAAGACGTTTTTCGAAGTACTCAATGGCTTGTTTGAAATTACCTAGACCAAGATATGCATTTCCCAGATTTCCATAGGTTGATCCCTCCCCTGCCCTATCCCCTACTTCTTTTGCAATACGCAAATGTTTTCTGTAGTACACAATGGCTTGTTCAAAATTACTTAGTTTGCAATAACCATTTCCCAGATTTCCATAGGCTGATCCCTCCCCAGCCCTATTCCCTACTTCTTTAGCAATACTAAGATGTTTTTCGAAGTACTCCATGGCTTGTTTAAAATTACCTAGATTAAGATAGCCATTTCCCAGATTTCCATAGGCTGATCCCTCGCCAGCCCTATCCCCTACTTCTTTAGCAATACTAAGATGTTTTACGTAGTACTCAATAGCTTGTTTAAAATTACCTAGACCGTCATAAGCAATTCCTAGATTTCCATAGGTTGAACCCTCCCTAGCCCTATCCCCTACTTCTTTTGCAATATTAAGACGTTTTTCGTGGTACTCAATGGCTTGTTTGAACTTTCCTAGACTAATATAACCATTTCCCAGATTTCCATAGGCTGATCCCTCCCCAGCCCTATCCCCTACTTCTTTAGCAATACTAAGATGTTTTTCGAAGTACTCAATGGCTTGTTTGAAATTACCTAGCCTGTGATAGGCATATCCCAGATTTCTATAGGCTGATCCCTCCCCACCCCTGCAGCCTTTTTCTCTAAAAATATGTAGTGCTTCTGTGTAATTTTTTATGGCCTCTTGATAGTCAGGTAGGTTGACGTAAGCATCACCGAGATGATAATAAGCCCTTAGTTCTAAATCCCTGTCTCCTTCACTAATC
>OX421453.1:5097605-5120105 GCA_949126865.1 Montipora capitata
TACGTGGTTTGCTTTAACCAATGTAAACAGCGCCACGTGCTTTCTATTGTGCATTTCGATGCACAGGAAACAAGGGCTGAAATCTAATTAAATATTCCCCAATATTGTTTTAGTATAATTTTCAGCGGTGAATATCAAGAAAGTACAAAACAAAGTGCTAAAACAAAATAAAAGGGCACGAAAAGTGCTTGATTGGCTTAGCAGTCCCGCCTCCAAAATGTTATATTCACCGGGTAGGGCGGTAAATATAACACTAAATTCTTATATTCACCGCTGAAAATTATACTATTTAAAACTCGGTGCCCTTACAGACCCGAGTAATCATTGGGAGACGTCGTCGTGCACGTAATGAAAAGCAATGGACAACTCAGTACCGTCGATTTCACGGTTACAAGAAAATAACTTGGTGACACAGAATTCAAGTTAAGCCCAGGCCAAACAGGAGTGAGAGTTAATGAGAGTTGAAACTCTCGCTCCCTTTTAGCCAGGAACTCTTATCCACTCTCGGCTACACTCATCGACTCTGGAGGGCTCTCATCAAATTTGAATCTGCTCAAACTTTTTATGAGATTTGGCGAGAGTTTTGTCTCGCTTGGCCGCACACGAGAGTTTGAGCGAGAGTTTTGCGGTCAGCAGTTACTGTTTTCTTTCCAGCGGGCTCAGATGAAAAAGGAAAGAATGATCTGAGGTCACATTCGGGGATCAAGGACAACGCCAAGGCCAAGTGTACCGGCTGGCTAGTCGCCCTACTTACGTCAAAAAAACCTTTTCCTAGGGTGGTTCCCAGGCTCTCCCTCTTGTTTGCGCGTAAACCCTCGACAAACTCTTGTCAACTCGCGCTCCTCGTTTGGCCAACTCTCGATCACTCTCATCGAATCATATACGAGCTCTCAAGAGTTTCAACTCTCACCAACGCTTGCTTTCGTTTGCCCAGGGCCTTATTCTAAAACGTTGTATTATTTTAGAAAGCAGATTGAACATTAAGCGTTTTTACCTTTCTTTCCTTCCAGCTTCATCCTTGCCTTGCCATTGGACCATCTCAGCGAACAAGTTTTAATTATCATTTAGTTATTGTAGAATGGTAGAAACAAAGTTAGAAACTATAGAGCAGCTTATGCTGGGGCTTGCCATTGCGATTAGTGAAGGAGACAGGGATTTAGAACTAAGGGCTTATTTTCATCTCGGCAATGCTTACGTCAACCTACCTGACTATCAAGAGGCCATAAAAAATTACACAGAAGCACTACATGTTTTTCGAGAAAAATGCTGCAGGGGTGGGGAGGGATCAGCCTATAGAAATCTGGGATATGCCTATCACAGGCTAGGTAATTTTAAACAAGACATTGAGTACTACGAAAAACATCTTAGTATTGCTAAAGAAGTAGGGAATAGGGCTGGGGAGGGATCAGCCTATGGAAATCTGGGAAATGGTTATATTAGTCTAGGAAATTTCAAACAAGTCATTGAGTACCACGAAAAACGTCTTAATATTGCAAAAGATGTAGGGAATAGGGCTGGGGAGGGTTCAACCTATGGAAATCTAGGAATTGCTTATGACGGTCTAGGTAATTTTAAACAAGCTATTGAGTACTACGTAAAACATCTTAGTATTGCTAAAGAAGTAGGGGATAGGGCTGGCGAGGGATCAGCCTATGCAAATCTGGGAAATGCCTATCGCAGCCTAGGTAATTTCAAACAAGCCATTGAGTACCACGAAAAACATCTTAGTATTGCTAAAGAAGTAGGGGATAGGGCTTGGGAGGGATCAACCTATGGAAATCTGGGAAATGGTTATTTTAGTCTAGGTAATTTAAACAAGCCATGGAGTACTTCGAAAAACATCTTAGTATTGCTAAAGAAGTAGGGAATAGGGCTGAGGATTGATCAGCCTATACAAATCTGGGAAATGGCTATCTTAGTCTAGGTAATTTCAAACAAGCCATTGAGTACTACGAAAAACATCTTAGTATTGCTAAAGAAGTAGGGAATAGGGCTGAAGAGGGATCAACCTATGGAAATCTGGGAAATGGCTGTCTTAATCTAGGTAATTTTAAACAAGCCATGGAGTACTTCGAAAAACATCTTAGTATTGCTAAAGAAGTAGGGGATAGGGCTGGGAAGGGATCAGCCTATGGAAATCTGGGAAAGGGTTATCGCAAACTACGCAATTTTGAACAAGCCATTGTGTACTACAGAAGACATTTGCGTATTGCAAAAGAAGTAGGGGATAGCGCTGGGGAGGGATCAGCGTATGGAAATCTGGGAAATGCCTATCTCAATCTGGGTAATTTCAAACAAGCCATTGAGTACTACGAAAAAGGTCTTAGTATTGCAAAAGAAGTAGGGGATAAAGCAGGGGAGGGATCAACCTATGGAAATCTGGAAAATGCATATCTTAGTCTAGGTAATTTCAAACAAGCCATTGAGTACTTCGAAAAACATCTTAGTATTGCTAAAGAAGTAGGGAATAGGGCTGGAGAGGGATCAACCTATGGAAATCTGGGAAATGCCTATCTCAATCTGGGTAATTTCAAACAAGCCATTGAGTACTACGAAAAACATCTTAGTATTGCTAAAGAAGTAGGGAATACGGCTGAAAAGGGATCAAGCTATGGAAATCTGGGAATTGCCTATCGCAATCTGGGTAATTTCAAACAAGCCATTGAGTACCACGAAAAAGGTCTTAGTATTGCTAAAGAAGTAGGGAATAGGGCTGGAGAGGGATCAACCTATGGAAATCTGGGAAATGCCTATCTCAATCTGGGTAATTTCAAACAAGCCATTGTGTACTACGATAAACATGTTAGTATTGCTAAAGAAGTAGGGAATATGGCTGAAGAGGGATCAAGCTATGGAAATCTGGGAATTCCCTATCGCAATCTGGGTAATTTCAAACAAGCCATTGAGTACTACGAAAAACATGCTAGTATTGCTAAAGAAGTAGGGAATACGGCTGAAGAGGGATCAAGCTATGGAAATCTGGGAAATGCCTATCTAAATCTGGGTAATTTCAAACAAGCCATTGAGTACTACGAAAAAGGTCTTAGTATTGCTAAAGAAGTAGGGAATAGGGCTGGGGAGGGATCAGCCTATGGAAATCTGGGAAATGCCTATTACAGGCTAGGTAATTTCAAACAAGCCATTGAGTACCACGAAAAACATCTTAGTATTGCTTAAGAAGTAGGGGATAGGGCAGGGGAGGGATCAACCTATGGAAATCTGGGAATTGCCTATCTTAGTCTAGGTAATTTTAAACAAACCATTGAGTACTTCGAAAAACATCTTAGTATTTTAAAAGAAGTAGGCGATAGGGCTGGGGAGGGTTCAACCTATGGAAATCTGGGAATTGCCTATTTCAAATTTGGTAATTTCAAACAAGCCATTGAGTACTTCGAAAAAGATCTTAGTATTGCTAAAGAAGTAGGGGATAGGGCAGGGGAGGGATCAACCTATGGAAATCTGGGAAATGCCTATTGCCATGTAGGTAATTTTAAACCAGCCATTGAATACAGCAAAAAATTTCTTAGTTTCGCTAAAGAAGTAGGGGATAGGGCTGGGGAGGGATCAGGCTATGAAAATCTGGGAATTGCCTATCTTAGTCTAGGTAATTTTAAACAAGCCATTGAGTACTGCGAAAAACATCTTAGTATTGCTAAAGAAGTAGAGGATAGGGCTGGGGAGGAATTAGCTTATGGAAATCTGGGAAGTGCCTATTGCAGTCTGGGTAATTTTAAACAAGCCATTGAGTATCATGAACATAGTCTTAGTATTTGCAAGGAAACTGGAAAGCACGTACAAGAAGGAGTCGCGTGTTTTTCGCTAGGTTATGATCATGAATTGTCGGGTTCCTTGAGTAAGGCACTCAGTTGTTATCGTTTAAGTGTAAAACTGTTTGATGAAACAAGGCATAGTCTGAAGTCAAACGATGAATGGAAAATAGGTTTTCGTGATTCTCATTGCATGGCGTACACTGCTCTGTGGAGGACGCTGTTAAAGAATGGAGAGGTTGACGAGGCTTTGTATGCTGCTTAGAAAGGACGAGCTCAGGCTTTGTTGGATATTTTGACGGAACGATACGACATTGACTATCAATGTTTTTCTGCACTTTCTCCGAAGCAAATTCTTTCAGCTGCACTAGAGCTTTTGCCTTCACAAGCCGTTTTTGTGGCACTTGACAGGAACAAGATCACCTTTTGGGTGCTGAGAAAAGACAGCAGGATCAACTTTCGTCAAAGCGAAATCGCAAATGGAGGTACCGACATGTTGATGGAAACTATTTTGAAAGGGATTGGAGTAGGGGATGGTGTTAGATGCGAGGATCGTTCCTTGGATCCACTGCGTAGCAACTTGTCTTGCAGCAGACAGTCTGTTAGTGAGAAAACAGTTCTATCATCTTCTTCCTCTGTTAACCCTTTACAACCGTTGTATGATGTCTTGCTCCGGCCAATTGCAGACCTGCTCCAGGGAGATGAGTTAATAGTTGTTCCCAATGGACCGTTTTGCTTGGCCCCTTTTTCTGCATTGAGCAAAACTATGAGGATCCGCACCGTTCCATCGCTGACCGCTTTTAATCTGATCGCCGGTGCACCTGAAGACTTCCACAGTAAGACTGGAGCACTGCTTGTAGGGGATCCGTGCTTGAAGGAAGTTATTAACAAGAAAGGTGAGCCAATTTTTAAACAGCTACCGTGCGCTAAATACGAAGTAGAGATGATTGGAGAACTTATGCAGACCACACCCTTAACTGAAAGACATGCCACGAAAACTGAGGTGCTGAAAAGAATGAAGTCAGTTGCTTTAGTGCACATTGCAGCAAATGGATGCCCAACAACCGGAGAGATTGTTTTAGCCCCAAATACAGAACGGAAATCCCCAATTCCCAAAGAAGACGATTATATATTGAAAATGCGCGATGTTCAGACAAGTTCTCTTCGAGCAAGACTAGTTGTGCTGAACTGTTGCCACAGTGGTCGGGGAGAAGTTAAGTCTGAGGGAGTGGTGGGAATAGCTAGGGCTTTCCTGCGTGCTGGAGCTCGGTCTGTTTTGGCATCACTCTGGGCAATTGATGACGAGGTAACTTTGCTGTTCATGAGGAGTTTCTACCAGCACCTGGTAGATGGAAAAAGCGCAAGTGGAGCTCTTCAACAGGCAACGAAAACCCTCCGGGAGTCAAAACAGTATTGTGCTATGAAGCACTGGGCGCCATTTGTGCTAGTTGGCGACGATGTCACGCTGGAATTTCCAAAACAATGGTAAGTGAAGTTAGAGTTTAGTTCTTCAAACAAAAATACTTTCAAATTGGAAACTGACGATAGGAATCAAATAGGCCTAAGATGGCATGATAACGAGATGCTAGCTTCGTAGTGTAAACAATTCAAAGTTTCCTCTAACACGCTTCTGTCACAAATGTAATTTCCACATGCCTCTCTCGCATACACAGAAGCATAAAGGATACAGTTCACATTGGTTGGTATTTCCGTTCTCCCATAGATCTATGAACGTCATCTTTTTCAAGGAATTCGAAGAGAGCATCTACTCGTAGCCATTCTCATCGGCGCATTGTGTGTGCTCGAAAGAGCCTGCAGTATCTAGAGCTGTCTTTTATGTTTTGTTTATGTTTTGTTTTTGTTTTGTTTTTTTTCCTTCCAGAATCGATGTCGAAGATGTAAGAAGACTACGTAGAAGAGCCTGACGCTGATTTGTTGGGGAACCAACCAATCCGCTGCAAAGTTAGAAAAAATTATCTGGAGAAGATTTATAGCCACCTTCACAACTGGAAAATTTTAAGGTGGCTCTGAATCCACTCCAGAGAATTCTTTATACCTCTGCAGAGAGTTTTCTCTTAGCCTGCTAACCACTTTTCACCGATAAAAAATGGGGGTCACCGAGTTTGTTTCTGAGTTATAAGCATTTGAAGACAAAATATAGGGCTATGTTTTAAAGGCTTTTTCGTTGCTATGGTAAACTATTACATCACATTAATGAGTGCACCTTGTTAAGAAATGATTGATGTTTCATTTGGTACCACAACATTTGCTGCTATGTGAAACAGTTGGGCTAGATTTAATCCTTCCAAATAGTACAGTTGTTTAAAAGTGTTGGTTTGAGCCTCAAGGGACAGGCAGCCTCTACTATGGCTTTTAATTTAGAACATTTCCGTTTCAAGGGTCAAACTGATGGTATTTGGATATCCGGGTCATTTAACGCAACCGAATGTTTAACGTACGTTTAAAACAGAAACCTAATTTAAGGCTCTGTTGCATTTTGCGATTTTTCATGCAACTTCTCTTGAAACGCCATAGCGAGACAAGTTGCAAGTTGCACACTTTACAACTGCAAAAACAAGGTGAGACAAACAGAAGAACCCTTCTCGGAAAGTAGAATCCATTGCTACTTTGCGCATTGGTTTACGCAAATTACCAACCACGTTTTCAAGCAATGCGTGTTGTGAAATCTGCCCAGGCAACTTGTGTCGCAACGGATTGCGTTATTAGCCAGTGAAATGATCACCGAAAGCGAAGCAAATTGCAAGAAACGTTGCCCAGTGTAACAACCGTCAAGCGAATAACTTTGCAATGTGGGAACTCTTTTCGTAACAAAATTGAGAGACAAGTTGCTCGAAAAATTGCCGAGTGTAACAGCGCCTTTATGGGTCAAGTAAGGCAAACATCTAACTTTGGATAAGACAACTCATTCTCCATTTGCTTATCATATAACTTTATTAGAAATCAGAAATATGCTCAGTTTTACAAAATGTATAAAAATGTGTACATATAAAATAAGTTTGTGAAAGGTACAGATCTGTAGATTAATGATCATTTTGGGAAGAATGTCACAAAACAGCTTGGAAAACGAAGTACTTGGGAAAACGATATTAAAATACGAGGCATTAAGCACCCTGGACACGAAACAGTGTTAAAGTCGGGGATTAGAGGTAATAACTGTGTATATCTACAGTTTGTAGGTATGGACACCGATTTTTAAAGGGTTTCCTTTCAAGGATGTTTCCTTTTCGATAGCGTCGGTGTCGATACTATCCAAAAAAAGACGACATAGCTTTAGTTTCAAAAGCTTTGCATGTGTTTCTCAAATACTCCGTCCATGAAAACAGTGATTTCTTTCCGTCCTGGTGTAAAAATACAATCAAACAGTATTAAGGTGAGCCCCAAACAAAGTCTGGAAACGTTAAGTACTCAAAATGATGTATGCTACAACAATAAAGGATTTGTGGCCGTCATTTCATTTTTTGCTTTTCTTTTTTCGTGTTTGGGGGGATAACCCCTTTAAAAGTACTTGTTATAGATTGCAAAGGTACGTTCTTTCTACAACTAACCCTTTAAGTGGCCCCGGAATTAGAGAACTTATACGAACGTGTACCCCTACTTCACATTTTAAGCAGTAATGTGCACATTTGTCTGATATATTATTGACTGAATTCTTTTTATCATGACAGCAAATTAATGTTTTACTTGTCATGCTTGAAGCAAAAGGTATTTAAGATCGTGATAAATGCATACCTCTGCCAAACGAGCGCTTCGCACTCGTGCTTTTCGTTTGTAGCGTATCACACACATCACAGTCCCAAGAATAATAAACACAGTGATACCCGCCATCGCCACGAACGCTCCCAATCCAGCTGAGAGCGTTGTCGGCTTGGAGCTGTCCAAAATGATGTTGTGGTCTGGAATGTGGAAAATAAGGGAAAACTCAATTACACGTCACAGTTTCCTGTGCTATAAAGCTCTGCCGGGTAACAGTGAAAGTCCCACATTGAGCCGTTTACGGCGCCCCTCGCTCCGGCAATCAGTGCTTCGTTCAACGGGTATTTAAAGCCATAGCTATACAGGTCAAATAAAAAAGTCGAAAGCCCCCACTAAAATCGCCAGTGATCGGACGTGCTACCTGTGGCTCCAAAAATCATTCACTAATGGAGCATGATAAGCCAAAAAGACTCGTTAACTTCACAAAACGTACCAACGCAAGTTTTGTTGTCTTTTTGCAAGAAGAAGACTTTTAAGCAGAAACAGTTGTAACTTCCTTTGGTGTTGTTACAAAGTTGAGAACAGCCATGACCAGGCTCTGTGCACTCGTCAATATCTGCGTCAAAAAGAGAAGACCAATGATTGATTAGTGGGTGAAAAAAGTCAGTCAATCAGTCAGCTAGTGGTTAAGCCTGTCGTTTAACCAGACAGTCATTTATCCAGTCACAGGAAATCAGCAAGCCAGTCATCCATTAAGTTAATTAAACAAAAAAAAAAAAAATCTCCTCCCTCAGTGTCAATCAGTCGGTCATTCAGCCAGTTAGGCTGTCAGCCAGCCATTCTGTTAATCAATCAAGTAACCTTTGCTTTACGTATCTCCTCACAAAAAAACCCATTCATTTGAGTGCTACTATGATCAAAAACTCACTTGCTTTTTTTACTGATTTTTAAAGTGTTTGCTTAACACCTGACTGACAAAATTTTCAAGGTCAGTGAGCTTTGATTTTTATCCAAAGGCTTTTTACTTTGGATTTCACGGTCCGCCGTTACTCACGTTCAAAACTGACCGATTGCACCAAAGAGAGTTGGATCAAAGGAATGAGGCATCATTTACTCACAAGTTTAAAATTTCATACCGTAAATGCAGCTTATTATATATGCAAAACACGAGTTTAAAAGTCTGAAAGCCACGAAACTCCCGTGCTGCATATTAATTAGGCCGTGTACACACGCATTGCATTCTTACACTGTTAAGTCTTTGACGTCATGATTTTCTTCTTGATCCAGCTCTCTCAAGTATTGGCGGATATTAAATGGGAAAAGTCCAGTTAAAATAAACAGGTGTCTTTTTGAAAACAAGACTTAAAAACTTGGGTCGCCTAGTGTTTAGTTAACATAGTTTTGAAATGCAAGGAAAAAGAAAAATTGACTTGTTTTGGTCATAGTAGCACTTTAAACATTCCAATTAAATTACCCGTGCAAGTTGTGAGATCCACCATTAGCCTGTATCCCGATTGACAGCTGCATCTAAAACTGCCTACAGTGTTGTGGCAAATGTGATCACACATGTGGCTTCCCAAAATGCACTCATCGACATCTAAAAGGAAAGAAAGAAGAAGAACAAAACTAAATAAATATCAAATACGAATGTTATGTCATGAAATGGTAAGAATTAACAATATTTAGCCATGTGCGAATCGCCAGACACGAGAATGACGCAAGATCGTTGTTTTCCCTCCATCTCGACTCACGCATCACGCTCTTTCATGCTCGATTTTGGCGATTTGCGCTGTGTAAAAAAGCCTCTTTAAAATGGGATAGCACTTGTTTCTTTATGTCCAACTGACTTTTCCTTTCGCTTCATCTTAAACGACGTAGCATTCGCTTTAACACTCGATCGGATTCCAGGCGGGAATCGAGCCTAGAGTTGCAGAATTTCGTCTTGCCAATGTCAACTTCCACTTGTCTAATGAGACAAGATGGTTTGGGGGGGAGAGACAGTTTAATTTATTATTTGTAAGTATTGCCACTAAGGAGGTCCTCACAACAACTTAAAAATAACTGTTCAAATTATTTTTCTTTGTTTGTGTTCAGACCTCGATACTGTAGATCAGTGGTAAATGTTGTTCAATGGCAAGCTTTTCAGTAGCAGAACGATGCCCTCATTCCATACGAAAGGGAATATTCGATCATGTAATCGTCGAGAGGTGTCCCTCGTCATTATTACTGCTAACCTTTGATACGTTGGCTACTCATTGTGAGCACAGATAAATGATGGGAAATAATTTACCTTGGCATGCCTTCCTATCTTTTTCAAGCATGTACCCGGAATGACATTCACACCTAAGGCTGCCATGCGTGTTGACACACACCTGCTGACAATCATCACTGCGGGTTTTGCACTCATCAAAATCTGACAGAAATGAAAACTTCGAGTGAGAATACCTATAGTTGATTAGTTGAGAATAAAGAGACACATAAGAAAACTAGGGAATATGGCCAAAATTTGAGAGAAGTTCGTTATTGTAGAAGCCCATTGAAGCGTAGGTACTACTAATCCAACCTGTGACCCATGAAGCTATTCACCTGTAACTTTGAGGAGCGCTGAGGCTGTGGCCGATCCCACGGGATTTGACGCCACGCAGCGGTACATCCCTTCATCAGTGAAATTAACGCGACGTATAACGAGGGATCCACTTGGTAGGATCCTGAACCGCTCATTAGAGGGGATGGGAAGGTCGCCATTCAGTCCTGACGCCCACGCGATGTGGGGAGCCGGGTGACCACGGGCTTTGCAATAAAATATCCCAGATTCTCCCTGAATTTTGGTGAGGTCTTTCGGCGCTTGGGTTATTGCAGTAGGGACTGTTTGATTAAAAATGACAAAGAAAGAAAAAGGGTATAGTCTTCTACCAAGTCTATTCAGTTATCTTATAAACACACCCATTGTTTTTTTCAGGTCCATTTGAGTTTTTTCTAATCAGAAAAAAGTCGGCCCTGGTAGGTGATATTTCTAAAATGAGTTGGAAAGAGTGCATTGCAAGAACATTTAAGTATGAGTTTGAGGTAGTCGTAAAATCAAATGAGAAAGGTGGTTAGACTAGAATAGACTCGCAAAAAAGTAAAATAAACTTGTGATATTAATGCTTTCGACAATCTATTTGACCAGAATATGTCTGTTTCAGTCAGACCTCTGTTACACTTACTCTCCAGTCCCGCTACCACACGGTGATCTTCATTTTTTTTGGAACCCATCTCTGTTATATCTGAGGAAATTGAAATACGACATTTACCGACTTAAATGGAAGGATAAATTGACAGACCGGGCCCAAGTTGCTCAAACGATGGATAGCGCTATCCACCGGAAAAATCACTATCTAGTGGATAAACACTAGCAAAACCGATAGAGTTATCCAGAGAATAGTGATTTATCCGGCGGATAGCGCTATATATCGTTGGAACAACTGGGGCCAGGAGTTTTGATTCTGACATGACACCGAGGTTTTCCACACTTTTGACACGTGGGAATCATGTGATAAAGAAAAACTAAGCTAAGACCATGACATTAAAAGTATTCTTCCATGTGGCCTAACACTCCTGATCCTGGTCTGAGTGAGGTGAAAGTCCATCATGAGCGAGAAAGTCCTGCATGTCGTGCTCTTGTAGTCGAGCGCATTTCAATTAATGTCTATTAATTATTTATTTATTGAGCAAATAATTTGACGATAGTCAAGAGATTTGATTTTTTATGGTGTTCGTTAAAAGGATGTGCAGGATCATGAATGTGACAAACTTCGAAAGTAACTCTCTTGAGCATGCATTTATCTACATTGGGAAAGTAAAATGTACAGCGAATAAGATCTATTCGACGCTAAGCAGACAGTGCATGAGCAGGGACATGAAAAAAACTTGCATTAATCAGCTGCTGTTACGGTAACGTAAAACAATAAGATTATTAAAGGAAACCTCCTCTCTTTTAACAAATGTCTCCAAGTTCCAGTTGTACTTGTTAGAAGACCTGTTACGAAAAAAATGCCTTACCTAGTAATACAATATTTATAGTCTTCCAAAAGATCGGCCTCAACGCTTTCCGGTAGCGCTATGCATCTTGAATGTCGCGCAATGCACCAGTCGGGTACTGATGACGTTTCGTGGTTGATGTCGGGTTCGCGGGAACTTTGAGTCAAAATCTGTTTCGTCGTAGAAAGCAAGCGAAAACCAGAAAATATGCTAGCATAAGTTTCCATTTTTTTCCCGAAAGATGCGTCGATTCAAGCTATCTGAGGGATGATTCTTCCAAAAAATTCCATCTCAGCCGGCATGACAGGGCATCGATCACAAAGACCGAAAGGCGATCGTGAGTGCCTAAATTTGCAAGAAAACTCATTTTTCTTCTTCTTTTTCTTCTTCGCGTTGATTTTCTCTTCTTTCTTTGCTTGATGAGTATTCTGGTTCCAACTGATCCCTGCAGGAAGAATCTGCATCTTCTCCATCAAAGTGAATCTCGTCACGATAATATACACAATATAAACAAGGCAAGGAGAGTGACTTAGAGCGAAACAACCACGAAACATCATCAGTACCAAACTTGCATTGCGCGACATTTAAGATGGCGGCACCGGGAAGCGTTGAGGCCGATCTTTGGAAGACGATAAAAATATATATTTTACTAGGAAATGCATTTTTTTGTTACAGATTTTTCAATAAGTACATATGGAACATATTAGGGGATATTTGATAGAACAGTGGAGTTTCCCTTTAATTAATGAGGTTTTAATGAGAAATACACAACTGAAATGAGTTCAAATGAATGAAAAGTTTAAGGAATAAATGAGTTATTTGAAGAGGTAAATGAAGTAATTAAGGAGAAGTCTTTAAGCAAAATAGTTGTTCTTTCGTGCGGTACGCTTCTTAGTGCATATCTTCGCCGTACTTTGTAAAAAACTACGGCAAATAATCGAATTTGCGGTTTGACTGACGCATATCGTCAATATCGTACAACGACAAAGCGATTTCCTAACGATAGCTGCATGGAAGTGTCATTTTGAAAATGCAGTTTCATCTTCGACTTTATAATCCTTAACTGAGAAGGCTTGAAAGTCTTATCATTTGCAAATGGAGTTACAAAGTAAGCACTTTCGCTTCCTTGTTGGCCCGGCCGGAATTGGAACATGCGACCTCCCGCACGAAAGCCCATTGCACTTATCCAAGGATAATTAAGAATCATTACTTACCTAAACAATGGTGTTTATCAGATGACAGTTGATACCCTTCGTCGCATGAACACTCGTAGCTTCCAATAGTGTTGTGACACGAGTGGGAACAGCTGTGCATTTCCAGTAAGCACTCGTTAAGGTCTGAAATAAATAAGGTATAACCATGCATATTCATTTAATTTTCTGGTTTATTGAACCTCGATATAATTGTTCCCGCTGGTATAAGCACTATACGGCTTGAGAAGTAATGCTTACTTATAACCGACACCCAGATATAGATCAATTCTTGAAGCCCAATACGATTCAGTGGTTGAGCAATTTACCCGTTTGTCCCACGGGGCTCGACCCTACGAATTCCCGCAAGGCATACTCGAGTTTTATCAACACTCAGACGCTAAACAGGCTCTGGACCTTTCGATTAAAGGACCACTATGACGTCATAACCGTCATGTTAACATGATTTCTCTGGGAATAAAAATCTATATTGCACAATAGGCCTTTTGCAGCTTAGTGATCACATGGTACAAAAACCGCCATACTGGAACCCAAATTGCGTACTGGGACATCTAAAACAAAGCAATTTAATTTAAAGTTTGTTTGGTTTAGATGTCCCAGAGGGAAATTTGCGTTCAAGTATGGCGGGTTTTGTACCCTGTCATCACTAAGCTGCAAAAGGCCTATTCATCTTTCAATCAAACAACATGGGGACGAAAAAAGCCAGATAGCTTATAGCTAAATAAAAACCAAAAAGCAATCATATATTTACTTACCATCGCAATGTTTCCGATTTTTGTTCAGCATAAATCCACTCCGGCAATTGCAAAGATAGCTGCCATGATTATTAACACAATGTTGCTCACATCCATGCCTGCTCTCACTGCATTCGTCAACATCTAAATGGAAATTGGAACCAATCAGTGACTTCCAATAAGAGAGGTTACAACCCAGTCTTAACAAAACTCGTTGCTAAAATACCACAAACGGACAGAAAATAGTGATGATGACAATGTATTGATCTTCAATAAAACAAAAATATTAATCTTGAAAGCCCAAGCAAGTTTTGGCTGAACAGCCCCAAATGAGAAGCAGCGTTTTAGAGCCCCAGATCGATACCGGGTAGGAAAACGAAGATAGAAGTGGGGTAGTTAACGTTTGAATGCACCAAACTGGTTGCAGAGGTTTCGCTCTAATAATTTAGCAGAACACTGCAATTTCCATTTTGGGGCATCGCGCTTATTCAGCATTTACATCAACTTGTTAATTCATGATTGAAATCCATCCGAAAAGCTATTATAATAATAAGTAGGTCTCTTCTTCACAATGTCAACCTCTTTCTGGACGGACTCTCCAAAATGTTACCCTGCAATACCGCTAATTCGCACAACACCCTGTAAAGATAGCGAGTGAATATGTTTTCAGTGAGTAGCGGAGAAATTCCTTGAAGACGCGCGGGATAACCCAAAGGAAGGGGGAAGCGGAAAGGAAAGAAACAGCTGGATATGAAAGATGCTTAACAACTGAAAAGAAAATCGGTCCCTTTGAAGCAGGAGATAAGAGGCCTTGGAGAGGGCTCTGGGCATATAAATAGGAAGCTCATAAATTTTTAATTAAGGGTACCATACCTTCACAGTGTCGGCCATTTGATGCGAGGGTGTAACCATGGTGACACATACAGCGGTGACCACCATCCGGGAGGTTGATACAATAATGGTGGCAGCCATATTTCCTTGCTGGGCATTCATCATTGTACCCTTCGTATATATATTAGTCCAGTCAAATTTGCTCGAAAAATGGGATAACCCTCAACTAATTGCAACAAAAGGTTTTTCAACGGATAACTAAAGAGAAATTATTCCTCTATAACATACTTAAAGTCCCAGAGAATCGAAGTCCGGGAAAGTGCCTAAAATTGCAATTGATTTCGACCCATTGACAACCAAAAAATTTCCAACATGGAAACGAGGCTACAGTAAGGTTTTTGACTAAGTCGCCAGAATTTATTACTTTTTGTGGGAATATCAACCCCAAATCATCAGAAATGAAAGACTTGATACCAATTAAAACAACAGGTGTATTAGTTTATTTCAATTCATTCTCGATCGTGTAATTTTGCACAATCCTGCAAATACATATACATAGACAAAAAAAATTGATACTGCATTCTTTGAAAAAAAACTTTTTGTTTTCATTTACTTTAAGAATTACTTTCAAATATAACTTAATGTCAATTCAAATAATAACTGTACCAGTTAAGTATTCAAAAATTTAAAATTTAGCGAAGGGAAAAAGCCTAGTTTATCAAGATTCAATTAGTGGGTGAATTTGTCTATTTGTGTACCGCCACCCAAGAGTGCGTGTTGGTTCGTTTCGCCAGTGTCTGGATTGGATTTTGCCGTAAGGCCAGCGTACATTCCTCCTGTTCTATTGGAAAACAATTCTTTTGATTCAGTTGATAGATGCTAGTAGCTTCTAAAGTTATATCAAGGTAAGCTGAATGCTGATTCAATTTTAAGAGAATCTTTAAACAATCAGTGCTGATCACCTACGTCTGAGGAATTGCCGTGAAATTAGATTCTGTTTCATGATCAGCCCTTCGAGGCGTGTGAAAGAAATCTCCCCCTAGATATCGCAGAATTCATTCTTTCTAGTTTAATAGAAATCCAATGCTCATATCTAACTACTGCTTCGAAGTAGAAGAGTTTCTTTTTGAAAGCCTATTGTGCTGGCACGATCTTTGCTGACGCTGCTCAAATACATTTTGAAATATGCTAATCAAACTTGTTTCGTAGCATAGTGAGAAAGATAAAATTGTTATAACAATTTAACTATAATTTAACGTTTTTTTCTTTTCATTTCTATATTGCTTAGGTTGTTATTTGGAGTTTTACTCCTTCAATGTGTTCTTATGGATGGAGCACCTCTAGTTTGCGCGATTTGCGGAGTTGCAGGCTCAGCGCACGAATTTTCCACAATTGGAACAAAGGGAAGTGAAGGTATAAATCGCGCCAGTCGCCTCAGAAATGATTCAATTAGTGTTGCTCCTGGACAACATGTACACCCTAATTGTCGTCGAGATTACTGCCACCCCACCAATATATCCAAGGATAACAGAAGCCGCGAAAATGCGGGTTCTCAATCTGCAACTATTCAACGCAAAAGAAGTGCAGACCAGACATTCGATTACAAAAGCGATTGTTATTTTTGCGGCAATAAAGTAGATGTTAAATCTGTAGACGTATGTAGAGTGATGACTCTAGAGACTCAAGAAACCGTTTTGAATAAGTGCAACGCAAGGCGTGACACATGGGCAGAGGTAATAAAAGCAAGAATTTTACACGTACATGATCTCCCTGCCGCTGAAGCAGTCTATCATAAGATATCCAATTTTCGTACAGATAAACAGGTTCCTGCGTCTTATGCTAAGACCCAGCTTGAAAATAAGAAAGAAAAACGAGGTCGTCCCCAGAATGAGGAGCAAAACAAAGCCTTTTACATGGTCACAGAATATCTGCTGAAACATTCTGATGAGCAAATCACAGTGCAAGATCTGGTAGCTAAGATGAACGAGTACTCAGGGGATTCCGACTGCACAGCTTATAGCCAGACTGACATGAAAGCCTGCCTCCAGAAGCATTTTGGAGAGGAATTGGTTATCACATTCAGTGATGGAAAACCCAATGTTGTAACATTTAGGAAAACTGCTGCGGCGATTCTTAACGAGTTTCACGAGATGGAAAAAGACGCCCCTGATGTCGAAACAGAAAAGATGAATATAATCCGAACGGCTGCTAAGCTGATCAAGAGTGAAATCAAACTGGTTGAGACTACTACTAGTGAAACTTACCCTAAAGTTGAGTCCGACGCCGAACAACAGGTTGAATTTCCTCCTGTATCCCTCAAAGAATTCTTGCATGGTATTTTAGCTGAAGATGATAACGTTAAACTTGCATCGATAGGACAGACACTAATGCAGGCAGCGCGACCAAGAATGTTTTTAGCGTCTTTACAACTGGGTCTTGCCCGTGCAACTACATTATCACTTTGCGTCCCGGTTTCTGATTGACACCCTCAATTCTCTTGGGTATTGCGCTTCATACAATCAAGTACAACAATTTAATCAAAGCGCGGCGGTTTATGAGGGGACGGACATACCGGAGAAAGAAGAACTGCGGGAAAAGTTGGCGCCACTGTCTCCTTCACAGATGATATGAAGATACCCATAAAAAAGGACATTGTTCTCGCAAACAAGAAAAAGAAGCAAAAATTTGTTATTCATTTGGCCTCCTTCTTGCAGAAACAAGGCTTTGAGACCCTCAACGCAGATGGAGACGCGGACTTTCTCATTGTTAAGACCGCAGTTGAATCAGCCAACACGGAAGATACAATTCTGGTAGGGAATGACACTGACCTCTTAATATTTCTGGCTCACTACGTGCGGATGGACGCACATCGCCTTTACATGAGACCAGAACCCAAGGCAAGTTCCAAAAAAAGACTATTCTGGTACATTAATGAAATCAAAAGAGACCTCGGAGAAGACGTATGCCGGCATCTTTTTTTATCCACGCCCTACTTGGATGCGACACCACATCCAGCATATACGGAATAGGAAAGGGCGCGTCACTGAAGAAGTTTGTGAACTCAGAGCACTTCCGTCAGCAAGCACTGGTATTCGACAACCTGGCATCGACTGTAGATGAAGTGAAAACTGCAGGTGAAAATGCCCTAGTGTGCTTATATGGAGGAGAGCCGGGACAGACACTTGACCAGCTGCGGTACCAGCGCTACTTGGACCACAGTCGCACCACAGTCTCTTCTCCAGATAATGAGATGTAATTGTTCACAAGACTGCAGCACCCGCCGTTGCTCCTGTCGCAAAAATGATCTACCGTGTAATCCTGCTTGTGGTCAGTGCAAAGGGTCTGCTTGTACCAACGCACCCGAGCAAATCCCTGACGATGAAGATTCTGATTCCGACTCTGGTTGAACAAATTAGCTCTGAAAGGCGGTTAAAGCGGAGTACAAAGTAAGATACCCCTCACCTGCTTTGTTATCGGGTGGCAGTCATCGGTCTGTATAAGATTTGAAATTATAGACTTTTGTTAGGAGCCCATGGGACCAATGTCAAACGATCCATTGACGGGACTTTCTTTTCTGCACCAACAAAGCAGAATGTTTAGATTAACAGATATTGTGACCTCTATAACTGTTTAGAAACTAAAGATTGATTGCGGGATCGACTTTAGAGGAAAATGCTTTCTAGTCGTACCATGCAATGTAGCTGGATTATGATATGGTGGGAGTCAGGGTGGCTTAGTGGTTATCTATCGGGCCTCCCACCACTGCGAGCCGGGGTTCAATTCTGGCCTTGGCCAGCATGTGGGCTGAGTTTCAGTCGATCTCAACCTGACTCGAGGGTTTTTCTCCAGGTACTCCGGTTTTCCTCCCTCATCAAAATCGACTCACAGCTAATTGACATCTAGCTGTGCTGGTGCTGTGTTCCGACATCAAACATGGACTGTATAGCGGCAGCCAGAGGCGCCTTTGTATGCTTTCAGCCCGATGTCGTGAGCCGCGCCCTTCGCAATTCAGTCCTCGACTGCAAGTAAGGGTGATTAGCACTAGCAATATTTATTTATTTATTTTATTTATATGGTTTAAATTGATAAATAGAGCGTAAACAATGTGACAATTCTTATCCAGTTGTACGAATAGCACGATTTTAACTTAAACAACAATCCGGCGGCTTACCCGGCCCAAAATTGTCACTGTATTGAGACAATAAAATAGTAGCCGTTATATAAATTGGGTACCCTGTGGTTTTTCATATAAGTTTCTTTTCCGTTTTTCGGGGCCTTCCCAAACTCCGATTCTTTGGGACTTTTGATATGTTGTTAAGGACATCAGAATGAGCCATAATCCGTTGAAAAACCTTTTGTTGCAATTTGTTGAGGGTCTGACCCCAATTTGACTGGACTATATATGGAAAAATAAAGTTCACTAGAAATACACACAGAATACAGGTTCTTTTGGGATTATTTTGGCGCGAAAAATCTGCGGAGTCACCCACCGGCTGCAAAGTGGAATCGAGATCACACTGAGCATTTCCTTAGGTAATAGACATTTCCTTTAATGAGAAAAGAGTATCTTTGAAAACCCTTTTCCTTAATCCTAAACTTATGTAGGTGAAAACAGAATAGTTTCATAAGAATGTCCCCAAGATATCTTCATCACTGAAGTCCCTCATAATGTCATCTCTAAATATAAAATTGCATTCGTGTTGTATCTTCGCGATTTTTCCAATATATTTTGATTGGTAAACCTTGTGCCGTGATTACTTCACTCATGGTGCTACCACATAAGATAAATTCTTACAACGGTCAGAGGCCAACAAAAAAATGTCCCACAGGAACTTTCAGGGCGTACGGTACTCACCCGGACGATCGTACTTTACTTAATGGTACTATTTTTCGTTAACCATTTACAAAAAATTATTGCAAACTCCATTTGGAATTGAAATGGTAAAATTATTTTGATACTTCCAAAATTCGAAAGGTTTGAGAGGGTATACTCCTACAATCACCCTCCTCCCGGAACTTTCGCTATTTTAGATTCCGGGATTTCGTTTCCTTCTCCCGGAGGCTTACTTACGTTACTTTCTTTCTCTTTCTCAAGTAAATATGAGCAATTTTTCACATTCGTATCATATTCGCTTTTCAAAATAAACCACGAGAATCTGCAATCGTCTTACAGGAAAAAATACAAGGAAAAAAGGGAGGCGTTTTTTACCTTTCAGACGGTGTCGGTGTCCCTTGTGTAATTTGTGTTTAAAGTGATGAAACGGACGCTTAACATTTGGTCCTGCTCTTTGTTCGTGTTCCCGAACATGATCTTTGTCTTTGCTGGATGAACCTGTTTAACACAAAAAACAGAATTCGACAACAATTATTCCATGAGCGCGCGTTGGATATGAGATGGTAAATAGCCAACGAGGCGCGTGGCGCTCATATACAACAAGCGCGAATGGAATAAATTTTTATTCAATTCCTAGCGCTCGGACACTTGGAAATTAAAGCCAAATTTTATTGCAATCAGCGGTTTTCATATTAGGTCGTACAGTACATGAGCTGATAACCGAGAATGAGTGAACCAGTCAGAAAGCTAGAAACCGAATATTCGAGGTAGAGAAATTTTAATAATTTTGGTTATCCCTTGAGCATAATAGGAAAAAATCCGACTACTCGTGGTAAGGTTCGAACCAATGGGTCTCCAATAGCTCGTTCGAATGTTCTTTCTGCTTAAGTAGCATACTCTCGTTTCAAAGGACGGTCATTGAATACAAAATATTACATTTTGTGCTGAAGGTGAATTTGACTAATTATGTACGAAATGAAGAATCGATTGTAAATGTTTTAAGGGCAATTCGTGTTTTTTTTAAATATTTTATGAACAGAGATTTGCCACAACGGTGGAATTGCATAAGAGAGCGAAGCCCAACTTACGTGTGCCTGCAGAGGACACCACAAAAGTGAGAAAACCGTGTCCTATTCTTTGAGAACTGTGTGAATATTATTTAAATGCCCCAATAAGTTAATTAACAAAAGATGCTAGGCGGGTGCTACGGTTTGTTGTCGTTAACTGAGTGTTGGTCAGACCGGAATTCCACCCACGACCTCCCCTCGCGATAATCCAATGCTTTATCAACTGAGCCAGCCAGTTGGGTGATAAGATATTACCAAAATGAGAATAATAATAATAGAGATGAATATGCTTACCGTGTGAAGCTGTCGTACTTGGAGTCGGGGTGGTTGTTAGGATTTGTTTCGTGGTTTCTAATCTTCTTATGGTCAGCTGAGTTGGTGGCAGAAAAACTGCATAATAAAATGATAGATTAAGTCAGGACCTATCCATTGATGGACTCAACATTTCTCTGAATATATACATCGCAATTAACAAGTTCGAGGACCATTTTCGAAGTTAAGACCGCTTTATTTTTGTTTTTGTTTTTTTTTGTTGACACTCGGGACATAAACTTGAAAAATACGAGGAGCAGTAACTTAGGTAACTTACGTTAGCCGGAACATAAGCAAGATATTCATTATTACCAAGACCTTTGATACAAGCAACAAAGACAAAGTTTTAAATTCGCGGGTCGTGCTGTGGAATAAGTTCTTCTAAACTAGCCAATCATAGAAAGCATACTAAGAGATATAAAAATTGTCTGATTATCGTTTCTAGAGCAGTATATTTTCTCAAGTGACCCAAAAGCCGTGAATTATCCGGCCTCCCCCTTTTTCTTCCCGAACATAACGATCTCTGGTTGGCTCTGAGCCAAAAGAGAAGTCTGCGAATCACGGACTTCCGGCCCTACAGCGCAGGGCTGATCAACAGTTTGAGAACGGCCAGAGATCGCTATTACAGGTGCTGAAAGATTCGCGAGCTTTTCAAGTATTGCACAAGAAGCAAATTGGAACGCTTTCGACATTCATTACATCAAAACCAAAACTGTGATAAATTTTTTCATCGCACGATTAATTCAAGTACCTGAAGGCGGTTTTCTTGGAATGACATCTTTGTCTTTCAGTCTGATCACATAAGCCAATGCAGTCTTCACTGAAAGGTGATTGGCTTCTATCAGCTGACACGTCTGATTGTAGCATTTTACGTTGTAACACATTGGACCTTCAATAAAAGCCAGGTCACATGACGGATCTTCCCAACAGACACCTGCGCATTGGCTAATATCCGGCACCAATCCTTTCTCAGCGAACAGTCCTGAACTTTGACCTCCCTCAACCGCACATTGTAGAATGTTTTATCTTTCTGGCAGATGTCGCTGTCGACAAGAGAGGAATGGAGTGGAGATGCTGTTGGTCTTGCTGACTTCTCCAAACTCAGATCTCCCGTATTTCCCACTTTGGCTTCATCAGCGTTACTAAACATAGCCACACCTTCTCTTTTGACGTAGGAAATGATTGATTTTACCGATATGTTTTCGATCGGTCGAGTTCGACAGAGATCTCGACTGAAACAGCTTATGGTATAACAAGCATCTTGTATGACGTATGTCACATGACACGTCGTGGACAAACAGCATTTTTCGATGCACAGTTGTATATCGCTGACCTTTGGGAACTCAGCGACCTGGCCTGCCCCCATCCCACCATTTAGGATTACATTGTTGACTGTTAGTCCTTGCGAGCACTCAGTTGGAGGCCTGGAAGTGGTCACATGACTAGCATCCACGCGTGGGAAGCCAAGCATGTTGTTCAGGTTCTGCGCCGTTGTAGGAGATTGTGTGGGTTTTACTTCACCGAGAAGATTCTTCAGTGACGGTTCAGTTGTTTTGGGTGCTTGAGTGGTCGTTACTGGAGCTTTAAAGGGAATGAAAATAATAGTTTCAGATACTACGTAACCCTTTACATTCTCTATTTTCATTGGATAGGAATGAGATGCGTTGTGAGCAAGGTTGACGTAGCGATGGTAGCACTTGCTTTCCATCAATGTGGGCCGGGATCGATTCCCGAACTTAACGCCATATGTGGGTTGAGTTTGTTGGTTCTCCACTCTGCTCCGAGAGGTTTTCTCCGGGTTCTCTGGTTTTCCTCTCTCATCAAAACACTAACATCCGATTTGATTAGATTTCGAGAGGGCCGCCACTTAGAAAACTTATGATATCAGGTTATTAGATCACCCTTTTCAAGTAAAGACAATTGTCACGATGATTACATTAGATTACAGTTTGAGTCCTTTGCTTCTGTTGTATATTCATTTTTGTCTATAGCTTTTCCAACTAATCTTGA
>OX421453.1:5130105-5137605 GCA_949126865.1 Montipora capitata
TCTTTCTAGATAAATGTGAAATTGCAACCTCTGAAAATGCCAAGAAAGTCAATAGAAAAACTCTGAAAGTGTTTGATGAAAAGAATAGCTACATGTATCCAGAAAATTTACAATTTTTCTCGAGCTGTAGAAATATCTAGGCCCTATTTACTCATCCGAACAGATATTTTACAGGAAACGGTCTTTGGGTACCCCTGACATTCTACAAAGGGGTGGTGCGCAGAGATTCTTGCTAAAAGGAGAAATAGTTGGAAATTAGAGCAAGTTTTTAGACTTGCTGAGTAATATTTTGGAAAATATTCCCCAGTCAAGTAACAGTGACCTAGCTGACTCATATATGTAGTGTCATATGGTCTCTTGGCCGTGAAAATAAGACCGGTTGCTATAGGAATTGAAAACCACTACCTAACACAAACTTGTAAGAACGAGATCTTATCCAGAGATATTGCAGTCTTCAGTTCCAATAACATCAACACGATTTTCTCCAGGATCGTCTCTTTAGTCATGAAAAAGCGCACACGGTTTTTCCTAAGTACTTGTTTCTGGCAGAGTACACAAGAGATCTCTGAATTTGAGAATCAAGGACAAGTCGTCAGTCGACTTCGGTATTTTTCTCAAACTAGAAATGGCTCTAGTAAATTGCTTGAACGTTCTTTGGAAGGATGTTTACTTGAGAGGCATAATTAAAAAAAAATTAAGCCCTTTGAGCTTTTTCAGTTAGTTTTCTTATTTTTAAAGAAAGTTGTCAAAGCTGACGAACTGTTTTACCACACGGAGCAGAAAGTGACACAGTTGGCACCAAAAGTATGAGCAACAAAGATATCGTTTGGATACTGTGGGCATTTGCCCGCAAAAAATCGTACAAACGACATAACAGAGTTTTAGTGACATGAAGGAAGATGCAATTTTGTATGTCATTATATGAAGCGGTTTTTTCCTTTTTCGCTCTGAATCATTCTGTGGTGTTTCTCCAAGGCAGGACAGCATCACACAAACGCTCATGACCTCATAGAGCAAGAACTATTGCTTCGTGACCTAAGGACCGTTTTCATATATCTTCCTTACGTTTTGTGGTCATTTGCTGTTATGGAGAAAGACCGTGATGCTGACCTTTACGGTGAAGAATTCTTGGCAATAAACTTTTAAAGTGTAAAGACAAAGATCTTCAGCAGTTCACTTGGGCTTACAAATAAGACCATTTACCTGAAAATTGAAAAATAACTTTAAATCGTGATCCCTCTCGCTTTAAAAATCTTGATCTACAGCGAGGCTCCTGACTGTCTGGTTTTGGTCACACCAGGGAAGGAAGTATAGAATTATTTGAGTGTTTTTAAAGCTCGACGAATTTGGAGCTTGACATTGAGTGCAAGGTGATGACTGTAGAGGTCCAATTTGCTTAGATTTCTTTGCATGATTGAGCAATTTGAAATCACTTTACTTAAGATTATAGCCCGGACAAACAAGCAGGTTCAAGTTTTCAGTAACATTCAGTAGCTTTTGCTACATAACAAATTTTTTTCCGGTAGATCTTGTTTCGAATGCCTCTCGCAAAATTCGGTAAAAAACATTTAGAATAAAGGGCATACAGCGCGAAACCAAGCACGGTGACCCCATCTTTTTATTGCATTTTTTGAAACACTTCTAGTTCGCAAATCCAAATGGACTCCCCCAGAGGAACAATTTGCCTCTTTAGATTTTTTCACCAAAAAATGCCGTCATGACATTCACAAACTTAAATTCAATCGCAACACTAAATTTTCCAACCTTTCCTCGGAAGAGTGGGCGGCGCTTAAAAATCTTAGTCAACGCAACGACATAGTTGTCAAATCGGCCGACAAAGGCGGCGCGGTAGTTGTTTGGCGGTCCGACCTTTACCAAAAAGAAGCTTTGCGGCAACTTTCGGATACCTCGTTTTATGCCAAAATCCCTAAAGATCCCACTTCCAAAAATCAAAAACTTGTCAAAGACACCATTCAAAATCTTATAGTTAATCAAGAATTACCGGACACTGCCACTAATCTCATCATCAACACCCCTAGAACTTCGTGCATTTACTTCTTGCCTAAAATTCACCAACCCAACAACCCAGGTCGCCCTATCGTTTCTGCCTGTAGTTGCCCCACCGAACTCATTTCTAGCTACTTAGACAGGATTATGACGCCTATCGTCAAATCTTTGCCATCATACATTAAAGACAGTACACACGCACTACAAATTTTCCGCGATTTCAATTTCTCCGGCCAAAACAAACTTATTTTCACCATGGACATTACATCTCTATACACAGTCGTTCCTAATAGCGAAGGTCTTCAAGCACTTAAACACTTTTTCGATCAACGCACTGTCAAAGAATCTAGCTCGGAAACGCTCCTCCGCCTTGCCGAACTAGTTTTAACGCTTAACTGTTTTTCATTCGCCGGCAACTATTACAAACAAATTAATGGTGTAGCGATGGGCACAAGAATGGGACCTAGCTATGCCAATCTTTTTGTAGGATATGTTGAACACCAATTTTTTAATCAGTACAACGGCCCCAAACCTAAACTCTACGGCCGCTACATCGACGACTGCATCGGCGCTATTTCATCCAGTAGAGAAGAACTCGATCAATTTATAACCTCCGTCAACTCTTTTCATCCGGCTCTTAAATATACCAGGGAAATTTCGGAAACTTCATTGGCTTTCCTAGATATCAAAGTTTCTATTAGAGGCAACGTGCTATGTACTAGTGTGCACTACAAACCTACTGATTCACACAGTTATTTGTTGTATTCATCGTCACATCCATCACATGTCAAGAACTCCATTCCTTATTCTCAATTTCTTAGACTTCGACGTCTATGTAGTGATGACTCTGATTTTTCCAGCAAATCAGAGGAGATGTGCCAGTTCTTCGAGAAACGTGGCTATCCTGTCTCTGTGGTCAAAGCGGGCCATCATCGCGCCCAACAATTTGATCGAGAGTCATCACTACTCAACGTCACAAAAAGATAAGAATGACAGAATTCCATTCACCCTCACTTTCCATCCTCATAATCACGCAGTCAAAAGCATCATTCTTAGTAATTTTAAATTACTCCAAAATGATCCCGAGACTAGTGGTAGAATCTTTTCGCAACCTCCCCTTATTTCATTCAAACGCGACAAAAACGTAGGCAACTTTTTAGTTAGAAGCGCGCTCAAAACTAACGAGCAACCCGGCACTTTCAAATGCGCGCGCTCACGATGCAAAACTTGTCTTTTCATTGTTAACACTAGCAAAATATCGGGACCTAAGCGATCTGTTAAGATCACCGATCGTTTCACATGTACCTCCGCAAATGTCATTTATTGCATAACCTGTACGTTATGCAATAAATTATACATTGGTGAGACAGGTAGACGACTAGGCGACCGATTCCGCGAAAACCTTCGCGATATTGAGAAGAATGACAAGGATGCATCTAAGCCAGTCGCTCGCCATTTTAATCTGCCTAACCACTCCAAAAAACACATGGCTATCTGCGGCCTTTCCCTACATCTAGGTACGACGGAAAGCCGCAAGAATCTGGAACAAAAATTCATCTTTCAAATCGGCACCCTTAATCCTCACGGAATTAACGAACGCTTTTCATTTAACTAATATATTCCTATTTTTCACGTTGCCATGTTACCACCAATAGCGTAGCTCCTACTCTACTATAAAAACTACACGTAACCCATAATCCCTCGATTCGCTCTGACGAAGGGCTAACGCTCGAAACGTCAGCTTTTAGAATCTCTGTACGGTGGCCAATTTACATTATCAACTCCGTTGATAAAACCAAATTTTTGTATACTACTTCCCCACCGACGCAGCACCACAGTTTCTTTAGAAACTACCCCTTCATTCAATTGTACCAAGTTTGAAAAAAATGTGGATAGTATGTCATTTTCAGCGGAATTTCCTTAACTGCCAAAATGCGTTAGAGTCAACGCGCCTCAGGCATGAACACACGAGAAGAGTAACGGCCGCCACACGCAAACACTCATTCTCATTTCCAGGGTCTCTTCCTAATAGAGACCACGTGACAAAAACTTGGCTCTCGTATACAAATAAAGCCAGCCATATCGCCGGTGCCGACAAAGTGTGGGGAAATCCCACACAAAAATTCACTGCCTTGCGGTGAGTTGCTATTCTCCGGTACCTGTTATACTTTGTTAAGCCTGAGATTAGCAAGGTGTAGTTAAAAGTGGTTTAATTGCGTCCGAACGATTTCTACAATGTATTTTGCGAACGTTTTGTTTGTAACAGACACACTTTTAGCCCCCCTGCAGACTTTTCTGAGGTTTTTGCTCGGTCAGAAATACGAATCTTTTTCTACCTCAGTTTCAAGGGTGGCCTTTGGACAAAAATCACGTGAATGACCATGCAGTGAAATCCCTGAAGCAGTGTTGGGCGATTGAGGAGTTTTTGGAACTTTGTCAGAAAGGAGTTCAATACACTTGTCGGACACACTCCCCCAATTTCCAGTTACTGCTAGTTTAAGTCTTGAGGAGTGTATGTAGTTAGTCGTTTTAGTTTGTGTGTTCAACAGTATTTAAAGCAGTTTTGCGCTAAGTAATACACTCCTTTTAACAACTCATTATCAGCCATCTATCAGGAAAACCCAAACCTGCTGCTGTTTTTGCACCTTTTTGCACCAGGATTCTGGATCTGTTTTCTCGACTATATGGAGACTGGAATTTCAAAGGGTCCACGAGAGTAACAACGAGTCGACAATAAAAGATCAAGTAGAAGGAAGAAAACCAAAAAGAAAAAAAAATGCAGCGACTGAAATACGTTTTCATACCAGGTGGCTTTATTACACTCTGTTTATTTTCTCTACATTATTTCAACATTAAAAGTTTGGGGACGTGAACAGACGATTAAAAAAAAAGTTGATGCTAACAGTATCTGATGTGTGCAATCAAAATGTTACCCTTAACGCAAGGCTCCGAAAAAAAGTTTACTTATAAATAATCCATGTGGCTTCAGAACAATTGATGGTCAGACGTTTTGTACCTTCCTCTTCTCTTTTAACCTGTGAACAAGATCCGGACCTTTTTCCACCGGGCCCCGTTTCCAAAGAATGGCAGGCCTTTATCAGATTGAAATACTATGTCTTGTGCTCTAATCGCGAAGGCATTTTAAACCTGGACATGATTTAAAAACCTAAGTCACAGCCGGTTTTCAGACTTGGCGAAAGTTTTGATTTTTTTTCTGGGTATTTTTTATCGTTAGAAGTAAAAGGGTAGGTATCTGTGGCACTGAAAAGAGAAAGTTAGCTAGAATGTGCTTGTACATGAATCACTTTTACTGTAAGAACATCTGCAGATTCGTCAAGGAAGACAGACGTAGTAGCAACGGCGACGACGACCTTTGTAGCGGTAACACTTTTTGAAGCAATGGTCGTCTGAGGAAGAAAGATAAGAAAAGATGGCATTTTTAGTATCGAAATCCTAAGTAACAGAAGTTTAGAGTTAGTCAGTGATTGTTAGCCAGTGATTGTGCAGCTTAAAATGGTTGTCGGTTGAGAAAATCGGGAATCCAACTCATGCTTGGATAACGATTAATAATATAAAAAATTGTAAGGTGTCAAGTATATTACTGGCGGCTCATTTAAACGGGGTCAATACTGTGAAAAACGTGCCTGGATAAAACTACAGAATTCAGGTACACCTGCTCCAAAACTTGCAAGTGTTCATTGCACCCTGACTATTTAGGTTATTATAATTCCAAAACGTTTTAACACGAAAGAAAAAAAAAGAAAAAAAAAAGAGAAAAAAAGAAGCTTAGGAGGAATAAGCGTTGAATGGGGGAGGGGGAGAATGGGTAGGAGGGTGTTGTAGCCATTTTTCAATGTAAATCTTCATTTTCTTTATCGGCGTCATCCATTAGCTCCATTAGCTCGGGTTCTTCCGTCCTCTTATCTTTTTTTTGTTTCGTTTCCTCAGAAGCGAAACGTATCTATTTGAGCTATTTATGCAATGAGGTAGAGTGGCCAATCAAAACAGAGCTTGTGATTAAAATTCTAAACATCTGTGACATGCGAAAACAAACTTGGAACTCGTGAACTCTGAAGTATCGCAAATCATCATGCTGACAAACACAAAAGCGAAGGAAATGGGTCGTAAATATGAAGTTTTGACTATCTGAATGGTTTTGGGTTAGATTAAAGTGATATATTGTTGAAAAATCCAAAGTTATCTCTCCTCGTGTTAATAAGAAATAATGTAAACAATCTTCGCACAAGTAAGTCGTAGTAATAAATTAGGTTAACCTAAACCAGTAACTAGTTATTGTAAAGCTAGTTACTGCCGAGGTTCACTTGTAACACAAGTATAGGAAGATTTACGGAAAACGTAAAATTTATACAAAGTACAACAATACGTACAGACTTACGGAACGGAACAAAAGTAACCTACATACAACAACACCTATTATAGAACACTACTTTTTACAGAGACACTATTGACCACTTAAATCTAATAAAATACTTTTAAAAGTTCGACTTACGATACACTACTTTAACTACTGTCTAGGAGATAACTATATAAAAAGATTTCGATTTGTCATAAAATTTGTTCACGAATCGTTTTGTTCCTGGCACTAATGCACTTTTCTGGAAAACGGAATTTGAAATGTTATGCAGTGCCGGACATTTGAAGGTAAAGTGGATATCACGTATCAGGCTTCTCTCTTTATTTCTCGAGAGTTTCAATAGACGAAGCGAAATAAATACTACGAAAACCACCGATCTGTGGAATGGGCCCGATTTACTGAATCACTTTCGCTTGTAAGTAGTTAAAATTCTTGAGACGCGTTGTGTTCGACGCTACTTTTCAATCTAGGGAACCTGTCTTGCACTCGAAGTAATAGCGAGTCCATAGTTGCACTTGCAACATCTTCGCTGGAGAAGAAAAATCTTATCCATTTCCCCCCGGGACTCATGATTTTGAAAACGTATCTTTCCATTGTTGTGGTTGTTGCAGCAAACCTTGACGGCGAAAGCTGGCTACTGCTTACACCGTGGGAAAGGAATTTCATCAAACTGTTTAACTGAAGTGGGCGTGGTTTTCGTAGTATGACATATCGAGTGACTGACACTACAGTATTTTATCTTTTCTCCTGCGCTTACCATTCTGGAAACGAACTACTATTCTATTATTTTTTTTTTTTGAAATAGTTTTTTGTTGTAATTATCAAGCATAAAGGATAATGGGGACAGGGTTTTAGTAAGATTCGTTGTAAGATTTTTTGTTCTCATCATCGTTATCATTATTAATATCATTACTGATTACTGTTACTTTTATTATCATTATTAGAGCGAGTTTCAATTGAGTGTCGTAAAACCAAAACCAAAGTAATTACTTTAGCCAATCGAAGTAATTACATGTAGCCGACACAAAGCGCGGGAAAATGTGCACGTGCAAGCAACGAATGGTTTGGTTTCACTTCTGATTGGTTGAGAAAATGACGCTAAAACTTTGAACCAATCA
>OX421453.1:5145105-5177605 GCA_949126865.1 Montipora capitata
GCTTTAGAAGACCACCTGTACCTGTTCACAGCCAAGTGTTGGCATTTGTTTGATTTATGTCAAATTCTGAGTCATAAGATCCGTCTCGGACAGATTTGACGTGGGGCTAAGTAGCCTGTTTAGAATTACTCAGCGAGTAACAAATGCTTGTATTTCTATGCGACAGCAATACGTCAAGTGGCCTAATGGAACAGTCTTCCAGTAGGATTACGAACTTGTGTATATGTTTCAACTTTTAAGTCTAAACTTAAGACTTGCTTGCTTGCTTGCTTTTAGTTTGGACTTTAAGATTTCTTATTTCTTTATCGTTAGGGTTAGTTAATTTTAGTTTTTTCATAACTCTTTGTAAAGCGAAAAGCCTGGGTCTCATAAATAACTAAAAAGTCAGTTTGGTGATGATTGACGCGCCCATCGTCGACTCATGGCTGACGATAAGCTTTGGAGAATAGTGGAATGCCTAGTTATCCATATCGATTTAAATGCAGCTCTTCTGCCACGTCGAAGCTCACCACAGCCGTAACTCTGAATCGTCTGATAAACTTCTATTACTTAATATATTTTAGGTCACACCATCCTCGAAGAATACAACTGTGGACAAGAATACATAGAATACAACGTGACTCTAAGAGGCGGTCAATATGCAGGCATATTCAGAGACCAGGGACCCGTGAAAAATATGCAAGAATGTATGCACTTGTCTAAAAACTGTGACGTAGCCGTCATGTATGGATGAAAATGCTTTAGCGTGCAATGCTTAAATGATTCTACTTGTGAGACATTTCCAGCAGATGATGAGGATTTAGATATGCAAGTTGCACATATGAGGACTAAAGGAACAAACCAGATAAGTAAGCACTTGAATCAGCTCTTAATCTTGTCTTAACTTGTTCGCCTCACACCCAGCAGGGGACGAACAGAATCTTTTACAAAGACAATTGTTACAGGGGCACCCAACGAGAATATAGTTCGTTAAACGTATTTTAGTATTTAAACGGTAGATATAGGCATATTTTTATCCCCTAAAGATTTTTCATCTGTTCGGATTTCCTAGCTGAAAGTCTAGTGATCTGAAAATAATAGGGATCAAAACTTACCTTTTCGAAAATTTCAGCTAGAAAAAAGGCTCCCGAAAATTCTAGGTGACCTTTTTAGGGTAAAAATCCGTTTAAAATAGGCAATTATAGCATTTCTTAGAAGTCCTAGGACAGGCAGGCAAGCAACATATTTTACAACAAATGTTCCGAAAATTCTAGATCTCAAATCGTCTTCCGAACAAATATTTTCGAACAATTGACGATGGGTGCCCCTGTTGTTATAGCCCCTGGAGCAGTTCCCCAATCTCGTAGGCCGCTTAGCGCAAACCATTACCACGGCATCATGCTCCTAGCCACTAACTTGAAGGCAACATTAATTGCACCGTTTGCGAGAAGCAAGTCAGACCATGCAGAGTTACTTTGATACGTCACAGTATCAAAATAACGTTCTAAAGTGTACTTGCGCAATTAAAATCCTATTTTTTTATGAGCAAAGGTTTCGTAAGACATAAACAAGAAAATGGTGTCACGATGTAACCGAAACGTTATCCTTTCCTATAGCTAACTGTTACTAGTTTAATTTTTTTTTTTTTTATGGAATTAAACTTTGTGACCCTCATTTAATAATTATATCCCTTCACTGTGTTATGTCTTTTTTTTTTTCACAATCGCGGCACGACATGCTGGACGTTTATTAAATCGGCCACCATTTTTAAATGATCGTGAACTCGCAATAGGAACAGAATAAAATAAACTTTTCAAAGGGTTAATTGTGGTGTCACTTTGGCCATATATGTGTTACCTGCAAGAAAATATAATTTACAGATGAATTGCATTTTTCAATACATTGAAGTGCTTTAAATTTGTGAACCGTGATACATCATCTTTTTCAGTCGAATCTCCGGTTAAAGAAAATGTTAGTAGCTACGACCCTGAAGCCAAATGTCCGCACAACGATATTATGTACAATGTCAAGAGCCCATCTGGAGCCTACAACTCTACTGACAATGTGAAGCTAATGGGAGGTTTAAAAGCTGGAAAATTCACCGATATTGGAAAAGTCAAGAGTATTAAGACATGCATCAGGTAATGTACCGTTAAAAACCAATTGCTCCCTTTAAAAATTTGCTTGTGTTCCCTTGTTCCCAAAATTATTTTCAAACTTGTTCCCAGCTTTTTTATCACTAAAATTGTTTATGATCCCTTGTTCCCTAAGATATTATGTCACTGTCCTACTGTTGCCCAGTTCAAATTGGCTATGTTACTTATTCCCCAACATCCCTGGGGGGCCTCACATAATATGCTTGTTCAACTTTTTCAAATAAACTATCACAACACCACTTTACCTGAATGTGAGAAGCGGTACAAATTAAGTGTGTACTCACGTCTTACATCTTGAGATTGAGAGACCGGTCACTTCACGTCCCAAATTTCGGAGATCCACACCGTCCAGAACAACTGTAAAACTCTTTGTGTTACGAGCCTAGGAAGGCCCATCAGGCCGGCGCTTATCTCCGGTTTCTGTAGTATGAAGCGACTAGGAGTATTTCTTCTCCTCCCTGGATGGGATGCTAAGTCCATCGCAGGGTTACCCCCAGCATTTTCGCCGGAATCCATTTATACACCTGGGTGAAGTGAGGCACCGTGAGGGTAACTTGTCTTGCCCAAGAACACAACACAATGTCCCCGGCCAGGACCCGAACCCGGACTACTCGATCCGGAGTCGAGCACTCTAACCATGAGGCCACTGCGCCTCCCAAAGAACAGTTATATTGCTAATTAAATGTTATTGTAGAGATGAAGCATTGCGTTTTCGACAAACTTGCACGGCAAAAGTCGGACTGAAATTTAATTTGCGTTTTCTCGTGGAAGAAAGTTGTTTTATATTAGTTCCAGATTACGAGCAACTTCTGAAAGTAACAAGAGAGGCTAAAAGAAAATAATTTTCACAGTTTTTTTTTATCAGTAGCAGCCTGTCGTTTCTCGTTTGCCGTGTCACTTAAAACTAATGCTAAACATCTCTAGTGCTTTGTGGAGTTCTCGTTGACGAAGTTGTGTCGTAGATCTTAGAGTTCCTACAAGAAGGCAGCAGTATTCACATGCACACGGTAAACTGAGGTCAGGACAAAGCCAGGAAAAGAGGGATTCATATTCTATAGAGCAAGCATGCGAAGTTTCTGAGCTTGCGTACTTATAAAAACAATCGACCTCCTCAGCTTAAGGCGCATGACTCAGTAACTGCTGTCAGTCGTTCTTGCCTCCAATCGAGGGATCGGTAATTTCTTCCAGGAATGGATTATTATGGTAATTAAACTGGGTAGAGTGCATATGCAACAACGTGACGGGAGATGATACGCCATCTTCTTGGAATCACCTGAAAGTACATCTGAAATGGACACGAGCAAAGACACAACAGAAACTGTAGACACGAGAAATCGTTTTTTTAATTTCATTAAATATTTCCCTACTTGTAAGTTTTGCTGCATTTGCAAATTTTTGGCTCTATGTAATTTGCTGTCATTTGTCGTCGCTTAACAGTTGTACCGTGTAGTTCATCGCGTTCGTGAGATATTTGTAAATTTGCCTAAATTCCGCATGCAGTAATTAGTCGGTATTTTCTCCATTATCGCGTCTATTCAATGTACTTAAATTCTGTTGCCTATTGATATGTAATTTCCTTTGTTAATTTTGTCGTTCAGTTCATCAGGCATTCGTCTTTCGTATAAAAGTATTGTATTTCCTTTTGTAAGTCAGTTGTTGTACCCGGAGTTGCCGTACAGATCTTGTAAGTAGTTTATTTCAGTCGTGGTCTTTTGGCGTTTCTTTAGTTTTAAGTATCTTGTTCGTAACTTTTATTTCTATGTTTCCTTTCTGTGGTGAATCGTTAAGTTAAGTACGATTTTCAAGCTGTACAGTAGTTTAATTACAGAGACTATGGAGCCAGGTCCTCGCTACAATCATGAAGTTGCTTGCAAAACCGACCTAGTGAATTAAGAGACTGTTAATAGCTGCATGGTGTTTCAGTTCTGATTTAAACCCTCAAAGACAAGATTCCCAAAAAAATGGTGTCTTCTCACCAGCAACAATACCCGACAATAAGTGGGTGTGAAGACACTCAAGCCCCCCCCCCCCCCCCCCCCCTTCCATACCTCTCCCTTTACCACCCTCTGTAGATTACAATTAAGTGATTTCCTGCCTGCCTCTACTAACCCTTAGGGTTATTCCAGGCAGCCAGTACGCTAATTTATTTAGTTAATACCAATTGTAGTTATGTAGTTATACAAAGGCAAGAATAGAGTACAAATAGAGTTTATTGTCTTTTCAAGTTTCCTCCATATCTTTTCTAGTAAGCCAAATTGCCACCAATTTCTTCGTTGCTTGTGTTAGATACTGCTGTGAGTCCAAGGTGCAGCCATGTGACCTGGCCTTCATGTTATCTGACCGCTGTTATCTGGTGAAATGTTACTCAGAGGAGAGGTGTCAGGCGCTTCCTGCGCGCAACGCTGAGCACGCGTTTAAACAGAAAATGGCGTTTGTGGCTCCATGGCTGTACGAGAAGGGCAAGAAATTCGGTAAGTTTAAAACACAAAAGCCACGAATCTCAAAGTGAGCCGAAGCAGACACAACAAGGCAAAGTGTCCCGATGTATCTCGGCCGAGTAATATACTGCAACGCGATCAGTTTTTCATGGTAATGCAGGGCCATCTACATGGAGAAAGTTAATTTCTAGAACAACTCGAGACTGTAAGTGGAATTTAATCGAGAATCTCCTACTGGTTTGCCAATCGCATCGGCAAAAATCGTCCGTATTTTGTAAAGGTTGATTCCAGCTAGTTATTCTAAACCTAAAGAATAATGACTAGAGTAGTCCTTTAACATTGCTTCCTTAAAATAAAATTAGTTTTTTGCAAAGACATGGGCATACTTGGAAAAGTCCGAGTTCTTCACGGGAGTCGATACTTGTAGGATCTAGCCATTAATTAAATTGGTTCATTTGAATTTTGTCCCGAGATTGCAGAAAATCTTCATTTCATTGTGCCAAAAAGTTACCATTTCACTTTGTATTAACGCCTCCGCCTTCTGTCGCGCGTTTTGTTGCGTTTTTTCCTTCACTGGTTTGTTTTGTCCTTAAACCTGTTCATAACGCGGCCTTTAATTGGTATGAGTCATAGATCAGGCATCTTACTGTTCATAACTTATATTTATTAATCAGCACGTGCAATGATCATCTACTACCTGTGCAACAGTTTTTCTATTTCCTTGGATTAATAATAGAGAATTTGCATCTTATCCTTAGTAAAAATCCCCTCTGGACAGTCTCCTCACCACTTACAATGCATTCAAAGCAAACTCTACACCAAGTCCCTTCTTTTGGATGGCTCAAATGCGGGGCGCTTCACAGACGTAGGGCGAGTGGCAAACCCCAATATCTGTACCCGGCTGTGCTGCGAGGACCCTTCGTGTGACTTGGCCTATATGTTCGGTCGGTCGTGTTTCCTTGTTAGGTGTAACAGTGAAAGGAGCTGCCGAAGTATCCCGGATGAGGGAGCTATGCGCGCAAATGACACTTTTGAAAGGTCAATTCAATACATCGTCAGGCGACAGTTTGGTGTTAAGCTCAGAGACGGTGAGTTATTTTCAGCATCAAGTAGAAGAAATAATTGTAAGAAGTCGTATGAGCACGAGTGCATCTCGTGATTTATTGGCGCGATTTACGAGCCTACGGCTCGTACAACTTGAGAACTTCCGACATCACGAGTGACCATAAGTTAACAAATGCACGAATAAAATCGTGCAATTTTTTGTTTATTTATTATGGTCAATAAAATTACTCCTACATCGGTGTCTTTCCATTGCAACTTCCACATTTCCCTCAAAAACCTCTATTACTCTCTGTAATCTATTTGTGCATTCGTCATCGGCCAATCAGAAACGCGATATTCGGTTGACTAGACAACGAAACGATTTATACTAGATCCTCACTGTCTGTTGCTTGCTACGAAAGGCAGCTGAGTAATGGGCGATAACCGTGGAGTGTTGCGGTAACTGACAGGAAGCGAAGGTATCATAAAATTATTAGGGACAATCATCAAAGGCGATGACGACAACTACGAGAAACTCATAAAATATTTGGTTTAATAAGCAAAAACGATGTTAGTGGTTGTCCTTCAGTAGCATATTGATAGTAATGATTTCAAGTTCGAGTGAGGCCTAACACTACATACTACTTTTTAGGCCTCACTCGAATTTGAAATCATTACTATCAATATGCTACTGAAGAACAACAACTAACGATTAGGCTTGTGGACCGAGCCGAACTTGTCCTTGTGAATAACAACTCACATACCCACGGCCGGCTCCCGTTCTGGCCTTATAGCTCAGTCGTTAGAGCAACGTTGATCAAATTCGAAGGTCGTGGGTTCAAATCCCACCCTGGTCAGAGTTTATCTCTGGCCTTGTGTGGGCCCAATTCCAACGCTAGTGTTGATCTCTGATGGAATAATTGGGCATAATAACTTCACAGTAATGTTCGGCCGCACTCGAGCTTTAAATCATTTTTTCATATTTTCGTTGCCCAATAATTCCAAGTCATTGGGCAACGAAAATGTAATAACAGAATAATTACAAAATGATTGCAATACAACTACGTCTAATGTGTATTAGTATCACCCAACTAGTGGACCAATGCAAATGCTGCATTTTGATTGGCTACGCTACTAGAGGAGTATTTGTAATAGTCCTCGAGTAGCGAAAAGCCTGACGCTTTCTTTTGTTTTATTCCCAAATAAATCTATTTTCTATTTGCATTTGCTAACTTAATTATTGCCTTTTCTGTCCGACTAGTTGAGTGATACTAAAACAATTAGACCCTTCGCCCTCAAGGGCCACAGGTCTAATTGTTAAATACACCCATGCGAAAGATGGGAAATACATTGCTTGGCGACAGGCGAAAGGACCACTGAAACATTAGAGTCCTACGTAGGATTCGAACCCACAACTCCCGCAACACCCGTAAAATGTAATCTATCCTCCACTCTCTCTCCTCCTTTACTACTACCACCCTAGGCCTCGTGCTTACCCAGTCAGAGGCAAGGGTCATATCCAATAATTGTTCCTTGGGGCGACTGCATATATTTGCCTTGCGACATGTAGTGCGGATTTGATTTCTTGCGTCTGCTGCAAAGGCTAAAGTGTTCTTTCCGTCTTAAAAAGTTAATGGTTCAATCGCATTTTGGTTCTAGATGGGACTCCTATCATGACAACCGAACAAAACAAAGAAGAGATCTGCCGACTGGATGGTGAGATAAGAAACAAAACAGTCCTTAGGGTTGGGGTTAAACCAAGATAATTTTCGCAGTATTCAATAGCTTGTTTAAAATTAACCAGCCTCAAATAGGCAATTCCTAGATTTCCATAGGTTGATCTCTCCCCAGCCCTATCCCCTACTTCTTTAGCAATACTAAGATGTTTTTCGAAGTACTCAATGGCTTGTTTAAAATTACCTAGACTAAGATAGCCATTTCCCAGATTTCCATAGGCTGAGCCTTCTCCCGCCCTATCTCCTACTTCTTTTGCAATACTAAGATCTTTTTAGAAGTACTCGATGGCTCGTTTAAAATTACCTAGACTAAGATAACCTTTTCCCAGATTTCCATAGGTTGATCCCTCCCCAGCCCTATCCCCTACTTCTTTAGCAATACTAAGATCTTTCTCGTAGTACTCAATGGCTTGTTTGAAATTACCTAGCCTGTGATAGGCAATTCCCAGATTTCGATAGGTTGATCCCTCCCCAGCCCTATCCCCTGCTTCTTTAGCAATAGTAAGATGTTTTCCGAAGTACTCAATGGCTTGTTTAAAATTACCTAGACTAAGATAGGCAATTCCCAGATTTCGATAGGTTGATCCCTCCCCAGCCCTATCTCCTACTTCTTTAGCAATACTAAGATCTTTTTCGTAGTACTCAATGGCTTGTTTGAAATTATCTAGCCTGTGATAGGTAATTCCCAGATTTCCATAGGCTGAGCCTTCCCCAGCCCTATCCCCTACTTCTTTTGCAATACTAAGACGTTTTTCGAAGTACTCAGTCGCTTGTTTAAAATTACCTAGACTAAGATAGCCATTTCCCAGATTTCGATAGGTTGATCCCTCCCCAGCCCTATCCCCTACTTCTTTAGCAATACTAAGATGTTTTTCGAAGTACTCAATGGCTTGTTTAAAATTACCTAGACTAAGATAGGCAATTCCCAGATTTCGATAGGTTGATCCCTCCCCAGCCCTATCCCCTACTTCTTTTGCAATACTAAGATGTTTTTCAAAGTACTCAATGGCTTGTTTAAAATTACCTAGACTAAGATAACCATTTCCCAGATTTCCATAGGTTGATCCCTCCCCAGCCCTATCCCCTACTTCTTTACAATACTAAGATGTTTTTCGTAGTACTCAATGCCTTGTTTGAAATTACCTAGCCTGTGATAGGCAATTCCCAGATTTCGATAGGTTGAGCCCTCCCCAGCCCTATCCCCTACTTCTTTTGCAATACTAAGACGTTTTTCGAAGTACTCAGTCGCTTGTTTAAAATTACCTAGACTAAGATAGCCATTTCCCAGATTTCGATAGGTTGATCCCTCCCCAGCTCTATCCCCTACTTCTTTAGCAATACTAAGATTTTTTCGTAGTACTCAATGGCTTGTTTGAAATTACCTAGCCTGTGATAGGCAATTCCTAGGTTTCCATAGGCTAATCCCTCCCCAGCCCTATCCGCTACTTCTTTTGCAATACTAAGACGTTTTTCGAAGTACTGAATGGCTTGTTTGAAATTACCCAGTTTAAAATAGACATTTCCCAAAATGCAAGAGACTGCTCCCTCCTCAGCCCTCCAGCCTTTTTCTCTAAAAATATGTAGTGCTTCTGTGTAATTTTTTATGGCCTCTTGATAATAAGGTAGGTTGACGTAAGCATCGCCGAGATGAAAATAAGCCCTTAGTTCTAAATCCCTGTCTCTTTCACTAATCGCAATGGCAAGCCCCAGCATAAGCTGCTCTATAGCTTCTAACTTTGTTTCTACCATTCTACAATAACTAAATGATAATTAAAACTTGTTCGCTGAGATGGTCCAATGTCAAGGCAAGGATGAAGCTGGAAGGAAAAAAAGGTAAAGACGCTTAATGTTCAATTTGCTTTCTAAAATAACACAACGTTTTAGAATAAAGCCCTGGGCAAACGAAAGCAAGCGTTGGTGAGAGTTAGAAACTCTTGAGAGCTCGTGTGAGTCGATGAGAGTGATCGAGAGTTGGCCAAACGAAAGCGCGAGTTGACAAGAGTTTGTCGAGGGTTTACACGTTAACAAGAGAGAGAGCCTGGGAACCACCCTAGGAAAACCTTTTTGACGTAAGTTTGGAGACTAGCCAGCAGGTACACTTGGCCTTGGCGTTGTCCTTGGTCCCCGAATGTGACGTCAGATTATTCTTTCCTTTTTATCTGAGCCCGCTGGAAAGAAAACAGTAACTGCTGACCGCAAAACTCTCGCTCAAACTCTCGTGTGCGGCCAAGTTAGACAAAACTCTCGCCAAATCTCATGAAAAAATTGAGCAGATTCAAATTTGATGAGAGCCCTCCATGAGTGTAGCCGAGAGTGGATAAGAATTCCTGGCTAAAAGAGGGCGAGAGTTTCAACTCTCATTAACACTCACTCCTGGTTGGCTTAACTTGAATTCTGTGTCACCAAGTTATTCTCTCGTAACCGTGAAATCGACGGTACTGAGTTGTCCATTGCTGTTCATTACGTGGACGACGACGTCTCCCAATGATTACTCGGGCCTGTAAGGGCACCGAGTCATAAATCATGTTAGTATAATTTTCAGCGGTGAATATAAGAATTTAAGGTTATATTTACCGCCCTAATCGGTGAATATAACATTTTGGAGGCGGGGCTGCTAAGCCAATCAAGCACTTTTTGTGCCTTTTTATCTTGTTTTAGCACGTTGTTTTGCACTTTCTTGATATTCACCGCTGAAAATTGTACTAAAACAATTATTCGCCGAAGGCGAAGTGAATATTGGGGAATATTTACCTCGACTACGTTTCGGTAAATATTCACCAATATTCACATTGCGCTGTTTACGTTGGTCAAAGCAAACCACGTAGTTTAAAGTGCAAAGCACAACGTCATCGAGAACACTGTGCTGCGTTGTTTGGATTACTGAACATCAATGTTGCGTTGGCTTAATTGCTTTCTTCTTGAGGCGCTCAAAACACATACAAAAACACACGCTTTTCATGGTAGACCGACACTAATACGTGTCGAGCGTCAGCTTCGAAGTGGGTCGTTCGGCCTGAATGAAACTCAAATGTTTATTTATTTATTTATTAATATTTATTTAGAAAATTCCACCGACTACAGAAAAGTTACTATGAGACGGTGAGGGGGCACGCGAACGGACTCTAGGTCCCAACGAGGCGACCCCCAGATAATTAGATAAATGTATAAATAAAAACATTAACAACAATTAAGTCTCCCTATTGAACGACAGTTAGGACAAATAGTTTTCCAGGTTCTAATTCTATCGGTTTCAAAGTCACAATCCAATTTTTTAAAGTAGTGCTCATATAGCCTAGTTTTAAATAACTTAATAGAAGGTGTCAGCCTAATTGACAGAGGTAAATCATTCCATAAGTAAACAATTCTAATAAAATACGAATCCCTGAATAATGATGTGCGAAAACGGAGGAAATGACGAAGATTTAAAGAACTGGCGGCACTTCTAGTGCGGCCAGTAGAAAATCTAATAAAGTTACTAAGCGGAAAATTAAGTAAACCATTGTTGCCCTTGTAGAGAAAAAGAAGATCGCGGCATTCCAACCAGTAAGAAATAGGTAGCAAATTTAAAGATACTAAGCGAGATTTATAACTAGGGCGAGAATTAGGATCTCGGTGACAACCTAAAATATAGCGTGTAGCACGTCTCTGAACACCTTCAAGTAATTTTAAATCTCTAATGCAAGACTGAGGGGCCCAAACCTCACTGGCATAGCCAAGCTGAGATCGAACAAATGCTAAGTAAAGCAACCTTTTGCGATCAGCCCCTAAACACGCACTGCCGAAGTGCTGCCGCAAAAAGCCAAGCTTTCTGTTGGCTTTGGCCACGACACTGGAAATATGGAAACCCCACGACAGAGTATTAGTGACCGTGACCCTAAGGTCTTTTTGGGTGGCAACAGTACCTAATGGGAAGTCATCCAGGGTATAGGAACTGACCGCAAGGTTGAGCAATGAAGAACTGCGCTTTCTAGATATTCTTAATACTTCACATTTACTAGTATTAAACTTAAGACCCCAAAGGGTAGTCCAGTCGTATAAACAGTTCAAGTCTCTTTGCAAAGCTAGACAATCGTCAGGAGTGCGCACAACGGATGAACATTTTGCATCATCAGCGAAGAGCGCTATGGACGTGGAATTGCTGACAACATCCGGGAGATCGTTCAGGTACAGCAAAAACAGAAATGGCCCGAGTAGGCTACCTTGAGGCACACCAGATGTGACTGAAATAGACGCAACTATGCAAAGTCAATTTGCATTTGTAATTAATACCCTGGGGATTATGCAAGACTATAAAAGAGGTTACTTGTGCTCCACCCCGTCACTCTACTCGAGGCCGCAAAAGGGAAGGGTTTGGCAACCCTCCCTCCCACCCATTCGAGTAAGTCGGGATTGATCCTCATGGCTCCCATCTTCGTCTGTTTTTTGGGCTTGATCCAGGCCAGAGCGATTCTCCATACCTTATTACCATATCATTAATAACAATACCCAGGGTAGAATATATTACACTATTTCCATTTACACTATATTTCTTTCTTGGGTTAGAAACGGGAGCCCGCTTTTACGCTTGGCTAAATCTACATAATATATGATTATCGTAATTCCACTCTCGAGAACACGTTGCATCTTATCGGTATCTGTATTCATACACTTAGCCATTCAGTCTGAACATTACAACGTAGCAAGGGAACAAAGAACTGTACTATAGCTAAGCACTTAACGGTACTCGAACTCAGACCCTCTAGATCTATAGTCCTGAGTCTTCACCACTACACTACCACGACGAACACGCCCAACTTAACACAATATTTTCATTATTTACCTTTGTATAATAATTCAATTGACACCAATGTATACAGCAGTTTTCAATTGAGTGTCGTAAAACCAAAACCAAAGTAATTACTTTGGCCAATCAAAAAGGTCGGAGACAATCCAGTAAACCAATCAAGACTTGAAGTAATTACTCGTAGCCGACACAAAGCGCGGGAAAATGTGCACGCGCGAGCCACGATTGGTTTGGTTTCACTTCTGATTGGTTGAAAAAATGGCGTGAGAACTTTGAACCAATCACTGAGTGAAGTAATCATAAACCAAAGTAATTCACTAATTACTTTCGACACTCAACTGAAAACCACTGCAATAACCAAAACTAATCCTAACCTGACCCTTGTTTTTCTCTAGGCTTAATTTGGGCTTAAAAAAAAAAGTTTCTTCGATTCATCTTTGTGTGTATTCAACCTAGGTAAAACTGATCATGAGGATCACCAATTTAACCTAAGTAAAAACGGATTCAACCGGACGACGGATTTTACCAGTGACATATATACCTGATTGAAAATGGCTTTTTCAAAAGGTTAGCTGTTACATGAATTACAAAGATAGGCCTGTCTGTAATTGCTGTGTCAATAATGCATGAAAATTGGAGTTGCTTTAACACTTTTCCAGATATTGAGAATGATACCAGTGGAAATAACTAAGTTTAAAATGGCACACGGTGCATTGTTAACACAGACAAGATCAGTTTACGAAGAAGTCTTCTTCCTAGCTTAGCTTCGGAATGAAGAAAATCGTGGCCGCCATGTAGTTTATTGCGGTGCAGCTGGTATTCAGCCTCCCTCTTCTTTTTTGAAATGCTCGCCACTTGACATTAATTTTTTTTATCGAAAATAAGAAAAGAAATCGGCGTGATATAGGCATAGTTGCATAGGTAAGGGAAAATTGTTTTGACATGAATATCTGGGAACTTGATATAAACATAGAAAACTCCTTGTACATTGTTTAGTTTTCATATGTCGGGAAAATCCTAGATGATCGGGGATTTCACAGTTTCCCGACCGTACCAGATTTTGCGGATTTTAATCGTTTGACATAAATATATGACAACTTGATGAATAAATGTATAATTGACACATGAAACTGGCAACCTTGGTATTTTGTCACGTTTGGACTAGCATAAAATGGAATCGTACAGATTCCATCGCTTTCAATCAGCGTCGAGTTCGAATGTACCAATGTACCCTGGGAACCAAAGACACTGATTGGTAGGTTAATTAAGCCACGCATCAATAGGCCATTTCCGAGTTCTTCCTTGCCTCATCTTCAAAGCGAGTCTAAGTGCGAAGTTTTTGTTATGAAAATTAGTTTTCATTCATATGTAAAGTAGAACTAATTACCATAACAAATACCTCGCACTTAGACTCGCTTTGAAGAGGAGGCAGATTTGAACTCGGAAATGGCGTATTGATTTAAGCATCTGAAGTTTCGAGTGTTAGCTGCAGCTGTAAAGAAACTTTTACCATCCTGGGAGCTGGACGCAAGCTTACGAACGTCAAACCTTAATTTTGTTATGTCCTGAAGTGTCTTTGGTGAACTGGAGTCAAACACACCGCGCAGTCTCAATACCCGCGAACTATGTTGTTCATTTAAAGTATTTAAGAATTACTTACCTCTTTCGGCGATTTCTGAGTTACTTAGAAACACAGCAAAACAATATGGGCGAGACCAAGGAAGGATATCAATCTGGTAAAAAAGAAAAAAATAAAAAGAAAAAAAGAAACAAGAATAAATAAATTACTTTCTTTGGCACAATGAACTGTAAGAATTCACAATTGTTGCCGTTCCTTTGTCACAGCGTGTAACTAATGAAAAAGGTTTAGCACGAATTGAATTCCAAAATAAATAAATAAATAAATAAAGCAAGCTGTAATGGTGCCCATGATATGCAAAACGTACGAGATATAGTCATCCGACTTTTTTTTATAAGCTCAGCAAGCAGAAGAGCACCTGATCCTCTTTCAAAGTGTCAATGTTTGGATAAAATAAGTCGTTCTATAACCTATAGAGCACTCTTTACTTACTTTTGCAAATAAAGATTGCGTTAAAACGATACAGAGATTGGAGCAAGACGAGAAGACAGCAGTTTGGTAGAATCACCTTTAATACATACTTGGCGAAGGCGCTGAAAGTGAATATTAGTTCAATTGCAGTTTTGAATGTAGCGGAAATCTTTCTATTCTTAGCTCTGTGATATCATGCCATTAAATAAATGTTTTGACTCCTGCATGATCGCGAATAAACGGAAAATGAAATTACGCCTGGCAGGGATGAAAATTTCTTTAAGAATACCCGACGATTTAAATCCGAGCCTTACTGTGGGTAAACACAACTTGAAGCCAGAATGCTTTTCAGTTTACTTTACTAGTTGTGCCTTGCGGCAAGTGCCAACGAGGCAAAATTGTTTTATGTCTCTGGAATGTGTGAAAGTTTGACACAGAGGTGAAATTATTTTACTGTAAATGAAAGTAGGAAAGGAAGAGTGTGAAGTAACTCTGATAAGAGTCTTGGTCTTGAAGGCATAATTTTCATCACGTTTTTGAAATGTGGAATGTTGAGGGAGTATTACTTAAGTTCGAAGCAATATCTTGTGATGTTGAAGTGTTACCTTAGTTTACTGGTTGTTTGAGTATTGTTTGAATAAATGTGCACATGAATTTTCTTTTAATTTTTTGTTTCAATCAAAAAAAGATAAATACAACAAACGTATGAAGGTTTTTGACTGAACCCTTGGATATTACATCGATTACACTTTATTTACACAGTTTGAGAGTGTTCTGAGTCCAAATATTAACGTAAAAACATTATACTCTTTGTCCAGAGAACGGTGGATTGCTTTTGTACTGCTGCCGTAAAGAATAAGTGACAGAAAAAGCACGCTGCAGTGAACATAAATCATGACAAAATGGTATGCTGAAAGTTAACTATCAGTATAAACACAAGCTCAACTATTACACTGATGGCGTAAAAACTTTCGGCAGCCCCGTGTAGGGAATGTGTTTCATCGGCGCAACTCGAACTTTCACGCACGTGGTGATGAAGGAAAATTATAATAACAATAATAATAACAGCACTGTATTTCACATTGAATGAACCCTGAAAAGCAATGTCTGCTAAGCTAAAGAACCCAACATTTAGTTGTAGGCTTGTAACGGCGATTAACCATATAATAAATGTATTGAACGCAATAATCAAACAATATTGTCTACTCCCGCTTTGTCCAAGTTGTGAGTGGTTTTAATTACGCAACGCTGGAGTTCAAGGACAATTTTTTGTGCTATAAGAAGATGTTTTATAGTAATTTGTTCAATTCTGATCTGAAGTCTTTAAAAACGTGTCAATCGACGAAAGAAAGCACTGGTTTAAAATTGACACGCGAACACGCTGGTTCGAAATTGACAATTGAACACGCTGGTTCGCAAGCGAACACGCTCGTTCTGTCCGAAATTTGTAGGTATAACCCTATTCCTTGATCAGCCGCTGCTTACAATTCAATTTACAAACACGTAAGGCAACTACAAGCGCCTCCAATCTCACTAGCTGAATCGTCCGCTGAAACAACACACAAACCACACGGTGGAAGCGACACATGCAAAAACGTGACATCACTACCCAAATATGGAGTATTACTTACACCCAAATATGGTCAAAAGAAGGTCCCTTACGCTGAGATGAGATTTTTCTTCTGTACTCACGTACGGCTCTATGATTTGCCAACTCGACGGCCGACCCTCTGGGGTCGGCCGCCTCGTTGGCAAAGACGGTGGTAGTTTTGAAAACAAAGCACTCGGAAACGATGAACGAAGCACTAAGCACCCAACAGATCGAAAACGAAGCACTCACAACTCGAAAACGAAGCATCACACGTCGAAAATATAGCACCCTCAGGCATCGTTCATTAGAATACCGCTTTGAACAGAGGCAAATTTCTTATTATTGATCAGAATAAAAATCAACTTTTTACTAAAGGAGCGTTTTGTTCATTATCCAGCTGTTCCTCACCTTACCGCTGTTATTTTTACTCGACGAGGCTGAATCGAAACTTTGGTTTGGCTCCCAATATAATTGCAAAATAAATACGGCACACACCAAACCCAAGACCGGCAAGTCATTTTGGAGAGACCTTAGCCGGGATCCCTCCTCCTCAAAATTCATTGGAGTTTGTTTGCCAGCCATGTTCATAACGGAATACGCGGTTGGTGTAAAATCTTCAACCGCCTTGTTCCTGGAAAGTGATCCAAGCTGCCGAGTTGGCTGTTTACCTCTATTTGTGGGATACGATTAATAACATTGGTTCATTGCTTTGCCGCGAAACAAATGGTTACAGTAAAACTCGTCTAGTTTCCTTAACTCTACGACGCTGTTTCCCGTTGCCTCATCTCCACTATTTTCAAGTGAAAATTACATGATTTATTTCAAAATAAAATCCATAATTACCAATCATGATCAAAGACTCCTGTGAGCCAGCTGATGGATAAATTGGTTTAGAACATCGCCACAAAGAAATCGCTTACTTTCACTCGCGAGTCAGTACGCGTAAGTATAAACATTATCTCCTATTATTGAAACTGAACTACGGAAGTAGTATAGGAGTTGAGGGTTCGAGATCATTTTTGCAAAATGCTCTCGTACCAACTCAACTCCATACTACTTTACATTTAATGGCTTCCATATTTTTAATCTCGTATTTTCGGCTTCCAACTTTTGATCTCATATTCTTGGAAATCTATATGTTTTATATTTCTGCGAATCTATGCCGTGGCGTGGCAGAATGGATCCAACGCAAAATTTATTTTGGAACTTTATGTTATTTAAAATGCGTGACTTTCTTAGAAAAATCACAAAGCATGACATTCTCGGAAATAAAGAAAGGGGGTTTCCCCATGATTTTTAACCAATCAAAAACTTCACATTTTTACTACACAATTGTGTAATTTTTCAGTGAAACTTTTTGAATTTGTGGAATTATTTATGTAGACCGGCACAGCAGTGCCGTGACGTCAGCAGCCAACTTTTTAGATTTTATAATGCCCGTATGCATGACTTGTCACACCATTGCTGTGAATATAGCGCTTATCATCGAAGCAGGACAATGATACTTTATTAAGCTCATAGCTTCCAAGTTGATGTAAGTTGCTTCTAATCGTTTTCATGGTGTGATGCATTTGCTTGTTATTAAACAGTACGTTTTTATAATTTTCATGAGTTATGTTCTTTTTGATGATATTCTTTTTAATACCCTTAGCGGTCTTTCCGCCTTTGTCATTGTCTTTCATATATGAATACATTTTTGATCGCAATCCGACGAATTCGGTTATCGGTATGCCTGCCGCTTCATCTTTGAATTTACCGATCACTTTTTTATTAGTTGTGTTGAAATATTGTGAATCTTGTGGATAATCACTGTTGTCGAATTTGTCTTTGTCATTCCAAAAGTCTTGGTACGCATCACTGGTTTCAATTTCATAGGTCAAGCTGTCTGTGTCTGTGAATAACAATTTTGCTTTGCTGCCGTATTTTTGTTTGATATAATTGTAGTGAAAATCATACATAAGCGTCTTGCTTAGATCTAAGATGCACATACCTATATATGCCGGCCTGTTTAAGGTTAGTGTTTCTTTGATCTTATGAACAGCTACTAAATTTTCATTAAAGATCTTGCTGCTAACATATGTTGGTTTAGCAGCCATTTTTAATAGTTTGTTTTCATCGGTTACTAATCTGACATCCACTCGCTTTCTGATATTTTCCATCGTTTTACCAAATACACTGTTGTTCATGAGCTTGAAGAAGTCTTTTTCAAAAGCGTTTTTAGCATTGGTTCTTTTCTCAGTATTAAAGTCAATATATTCTTTCAACCATGGTGACTGATTGAATTCTAATACTCGATGGACTTTGGTTAATTTTAATCCAAGATCAGTGTACAATTGTAGGTTTCTGTAATGAAGGACATACTTTTCTTTATTGCTTAATGTGGGTATTAATTTATGAACTAAACCTGTTGATATATTATATTTGGATGCTATTTTTTGGCAATAATCTGATAGCATGTTTTTTGTTACTTTCACCTTTTCAGGTGCTAGTGGGTAGTCATTATGCAAATCATGTAGTTCTTCTGGATATGCTAGGTCTACTTCCAGTATTAAACCTTTCTTGCTGTCTTCTGTGTACTTGGCTAAGTCTATCTTATCAATATGGTTTTTAGTCATCCATTTGAAACCGCCAGTTGGTAAATATTGACTCATTGCCCAACCGTACAGATTGTTAGCATCTAGATACATGATATATTTTGAGGGCGCCTTTTCATCATATGTTTTCATGTATTTATTATTAGCTTCACCATACCGGTTTGCAATGTAGCTTGTGCCTCCTCGCATTCCTTTTTCAATGAATTGAAACATATCAATATCAGTCATAAGCTCTAATTTGATATCAGTCATTTTTAGCATAGCATCCCAGGAAAGCCCAGGACTGGTAAAATAATGACATGGGTCCAGTTTATAGTATTGCAGACAGGTCTTTCGAAAGTTTTCGAATACATCAGCTAACAGAAGGATGTCAGATTTAAGATATAAGTCATGGTACTCACCCATATTTTTCAGATTAAAAGTGTTCCATACATTTTGAGCATGTTTGTATTGATCATCTGTTATATCCTCATCATTTAATATACTGTAAAATTCTTCTTTTGATGGCAGTTTTTCGTTGAATTTTTCAAAACTGTCCATGAAGTCATATGGGTAGACTCCCTTCTTGCTCATCAAATCAAGCTTTTCGTTTTTGAATATTTGAGAAGTATATTTCAATGATTCTCTTGGTAGATTACTAACTAGTTTTTCCAAACTAGAGCTCATGAATTGGAAACTATCAATGAAGGTAAGATGATTACCAAGCATGAAAGCCATATACTTTTCCATGTTGTTTGGTATGGCATTGATATTCATTTGACACTTTTCACCTTTCTTATTTGTATATTTATGCTCTTTAACAATAGCTCCGATCTCTTGCATTATAAAATGGCTGTCGTACCCACGGAGATTATGAAATATTACTGGAATTTTGTCAGTTATTTGAAAGTTAAGATTACAATCTTGATGTGCGGATCCTCTGTACTGACCGGTCACATGGCAGTGATCTCTTACTCTTACATCAGTTTTATTGTATTCTTTCTCACATATATGGCATTTATCAGCTTTTTGAAATTCTTTTTCATTGTCTTTTGTCATTCTTAATGGTTTGTTGAATTCTTTTTTCATAACCTTCTTACAATATTTGACTTCATCCAGCATAGCTTCCATAAATTTGTAAACAGCTTTTTCACCTCTATAAATTTGTACTGGTTTTGTGTATTTATCATCATAACAACACACAACCTTATATCCGTAACCACAGTCTGTGTGTCTCTGGTAAGCCTCTGTGTATGATTTGTCATCATTGGGTTGACATCCATGAATTTTTTCAGTTATGGCTTCAAAATCTGCATATATTACAAATGGAACTGGCAGTTGTCTGTGTGCATTGTTGAATTTCAATATGTTGTTATTTTTGTCAGGCATTTTAATTGCTTGTACTCCATTTAATTGGATACAGTTTTCTTTGTGATTGTTCAACACTCTTTCAGAAGTGAAATGCTGAAGACAATACATGCAAAAATGTTTTCTCTTTTTGTTATTTGTTATGTCATACATGAACTTGTTGAAATCTTTGATCAATACATAGTGCTTGTTTTCATTTTCTGTTATAAGAAGCAGATTCATACAATCTTCATACCTTTCTTTTGACACATAAATGGGATATTTTTGTTTGTTTTCATAACCGAAAACATTGATGTTAATTTCATTTTGCTTTTCTATTTTGTTGTACTGTTTGGTAGTCACTGGAAATTCAATTCCTGAATAATTTAAATTTTCAATGAATGCTTTATCTGATTTTTTGATTCTCTGTGGGTATTTGTCTTGAGGATTAAGATGTCTTATGTGGCACCACCTGAAGCATTCATTATCCTCATTTTTCATGTTGATCAATCCCTTTGCACTGTTTCTGAGTTCTGTGGGTAGTTTTATATAAGAAGATCCTTTCATTGGTTCATATTTTACCACATTGATATAATGATTTTCAACAGATTGAATAGTCCAACCAGATCCCTCTGAAATCCAAACTGCAATCTTGTTTAGTATGGCTTGTTTTGACAAAGATAAAGCTAGTTCAATTTGTGTGTCATTTGTTATTGTTTGGGGTTGACTGTTGAAATACGCTGTTTTCATAATTTTTTCTTCGCGCCCTGTTTGCTTTTCAAATGTTACTCTGAGTGTTTCAACAAACTTTAGACCTGTCATTGATTTTAATATTTTTTCGATATGGATGGCAACAGCCTTTCTTGTGTTTTGCAGTTGCATGAGTGGGTCTTTGCTGTTTTTTATGTTGATTTCATAAGACTTTGTGAACCCTTTTAAAGCTTTGTTCGTTTCTTGTATTATAGTCCTTGGTAATGGAACTGGTCGTTTTTTGGTTCGGGGAGCGGGCACTGGTCTGTTTAATTGTTCTATTTCTTGTAACCATTCAGACGGAGGAGCTGGTAGTCTCTGCCTCTCAAAATAGTCAACAAGTTCTTTTACACTCTTTCTTGGTTTTGAGATCGGTCTTGTTTTAGTCCTTGGTGCGGGCACTGGTTTTGTATTTTGTTTTATAATCAATTTTATTAATTCTAATTTACTTAGTTTCTCAAGATCACTCTCGTTCATACAATAAGGCGAGATATTATTTTTCATCTCTATATTATATAACAATCGACATTCTTTTAAATGTCTTTTGGATTTTTAGTTGAAACCAACCATGGCTGATTGATTTCAACTGTAAAAAATTCATAAACTATATATTTATTTATTTTCCAATTCGTGAATTTTCATATGTAGTTTATGCTTTTCGGTTTTGAGATGTAGATGTTTTCCCCGCATAGCATAATTTTTGCCATTGTTGCATATAACACAATACCATTCTGTTTCGCGACCATATTTGTTTTTTTTCTCTTGAATTTCTCTGTTAGTGAATCTTTTTTTGGGACCTCGTTTCTTTGAAGACTCCATAATATAATAAGAGAAGTTTTATTTTTATATATTTTCTTGCACCATTTTATATGGGCTCAAAAAATTGCGATATCTTTCAAACTCTCTGAATAAGAAAGACATTTTAGCATCAGACTTGTTGAATATTTTTTTGATTTCTTTTGTTGGTGCTCCTTGTTCCAATGCAAATATCAAACAGGGAAACTCTATTGTTCTCACAAAATGCATGTATCTGGCGTTTTTGGCTATTATATTACAAATTTCTTCTTCTATTAACTTTCTCAAGCATAATGCTTTTACTATTTCTGCTCCTTGGAACATATACTTATGGGTCACATAGTTCTTCAAAAGGAAGATGCAGATTTACCCCTTCTTGATCCGTTGTTTGTATTATCCATGGATAAATGTCACTTCTTGAGTACGCACGATCAACTGCCCAAGATATCCTATCACTCATCCCCCCATAATCTATTTTAAATCCAGGGTATTTATGTTCTATGATGTCTTCTATATCATTTTCTTTGATATCTTTCAAAAAATAGTACCATATGATTATCAGATATTTTTGTCTATCTGAATAATTTTTCATATACTATATATTCATATTTTGTTTTTATACAGATTCTTCACTGTCTTGTGACGACTCAGATTCTTGCGAACTTGAGCAACTTTCTTCAGATACACTTTCTTGCGATGGTACCCAGTCAGAATCCGACAGATGGGAATCCTGATCGCTCTCATAATAGAAACCAAATTTTTCTTCATTTTCAAACTTGTCCATATAATATAAGTATATATTTTTATTTTTTTATAAGTATTTATGCGCGTTTGTTTCACCACAATTCATATGTTTTCAATGTCTTTCAATGGTATCCAACTGTTGAATTCATCACTGTATCCCTTCCATTTTACCAAAGCTTGTTTCTTTTTATAGTCCCTCCGAATTACTTTATCAATGCGGAAAATATCCTGCTTTGCTTTTAATAATTCGGGTTCATAAAAACTGCCTTGTATCTCTTCACCTCTGAGATCTTTTAGTTTGTATGTTATTGGATTAGTATATTGGATCTTATCAACTGTAAACACTTCTTCTGTCCAATTTGGTGTATAACCCTTGTCGAACACATTCCGTTTATACTTGGATATTCTGACCTTATCACCAGTTTTGAATTTAGGTTTCTGTTTCAATGTTTCTGTATCACCATATAGATTGAAGTAAACGGTTCCTTCATTCCTCTTGTTGGATGCTTCTACAGGTGTCATTTTTATGCTTGAATGTTTTGTGTTGTTGTACTGTTTCACTAGTTTGGGTAGCATATCGAGATACATTGTATTACCTTGAACAGTGAACTGTTTCCACATTTTGGATTTGATTGTTCGATTCCACCTTTCAACCACCGAGGATTTCTCCTCATTTTCAGTGGAGTACATATGTATCCCATTTTTCTCTAGCAAGTCTTTTAAGTTTTTGTTATAGAACTCCTTTCCCTTATCAACCCATAAATATTGTGGTCTTCTACCTTCCTTGAATATTGTTTTGAATGCTTCAGTGACAGATTCACCTTTCTTATCCTTCAATGGGACAATCCAACCGTATTTGCTGAAAACATCGATAACCATAAGAAGATACCGATAACCTTTATTCCATTTGCTAAACTGTTGCATTTCAACTAGATCACTTGCCCATATTTCGTCAATATGATTTACGATTACACGCCGCCGAGTAAAGTTGCGTCTTATGGATGCATGTAATTCATCTGCTAATTTTTCTTGCCAGTTTTCTTTACCCGACGGCTTTTTCCGTTTTTTGGAACTCCGAGACCTAGTTTCTGCTTTGTATTGATAACATTTCTTGCCAACCAATGCCCCCATTGTCTTTCATTATACGGTACGTTGTCTAAAGCTTGAACCATTTTCCTATCTGCTTTGTTTTTACATTTTCTATCATCCTTGCAGACGGAATAATCGACATCATGCTGCATTGCGATCGCATCAGTTTTTCCAGTGGGCATATCATATATTTCTAATATTTGACCAGTTTTTGGGTCATACTTCAGTTGATTTTCCAAATCATTATATGGTCCGGTGTAATGATGCCCAGGTAATGTCCATCCGCCTTTTGGTTTCGGTAATTTACCAATAGCTTTGTGAATGTCAACAGCACCGCCATCAAGATCTTTTCTGTTTGTTGTGTATTTTTTATTCGGTCTTATTTTCGTCGACAATTGATCGAGAGCTTCAGATCCAACTTTATGTATGAGAGGATTCATTTTTCTCAAACCATAATCAATTGCTTTTTTCTGCAATTTTGGGTCTCTCATCAATTCGGAACCATAATATCTACCCATTTCAACGGCTTTTTTGCTAAGATAAGGTACTCCTTTAGTTAAAAATAATTCTGTTCCAGTATTAGCAATATCACTGAGTAAGCCCGCTCCCAACGGGCTGTTTAGTTTCCCTGTTTTTTAACAAATTTGGTCTTTGTAATACCACATTCAGCACAAGTGCAAAAGAACATTAGTCTGCCATTTTTGGCTGTTTTGTAACCTGAAGGTTCAACACATTCAGTCACTTTCTTTTGTTTGACACAATATGATTTCATAATATATATAAGTTAGATATTTCTGAAATAATGTTCGATGAATCTCTCATTTTTTATTGTATCATTTATGTTGAACACTTGTAATAAATCATAATACGAATTACCCTTATTCATTTCATTCAGAAAGTATAAACAGAAATACCCACAAGTTGTTGTTTGTATGTTTTGTATCTGATTGTTTTGATGTAACAAAGTCAGATTTTTCTTTTTGGCATGATCAACAATCTCTTGAAATGGGGGCATACCAAAACTATCGAAATAATTTATTACATTATCCTTAACATAAGTGGCTACCCAGTGAGATCCTGACATATAAGCCGGTTCTAGATTGTATATAAATAACGCCTGTTTATGGTTATGTGGGACTTTTTCATCTCTTGACAGTACATCATTGATCGGTATGTTCAAATATTTGCACCATTTTATTAGATCGTGGTTACTCAAAGGGGTGTTTTTATAAAATTTTGGTTTTACAGCAATGCTCCTAGGATTGGGATGTTGTTGAATGGACTGTTTTTTCCCAATAGTAGTCCCTTTCCTTTTTTGGTCGAGGGTTTTTTTTTTTTACCATAACCAGTCACATATGGCGGATAACTGTAAAATGGAGGGGGCATTCCCATTCTAGGTGCTCCTGTACCATCCTTTTTCGACGAAGGTGGTCTACCTACCCTCGGTGCTCCTTTCCCTGTAAACAGCTTTTTCACCAGATTGACAGCCATAGGAATTCCAACGGAAGCCAACAGAGTTCCTAGAAATCCACCTGATTGTGTTTTAGTCGGTGTTATTTTAACGCCAGATCCTGTTTGAGCCGCATTCATTATGTCTCTTTGCTGTTTGGTTGTAAACATATTCAGATATGGCATCAGTTGATTGATTGCATTGAAAGGTATCATCATGGGTAATGGCATAGCACCACCTTTTTGACCAGATCCTAACAATTTTTTAGCTCCGGCTTCTGCTAAACCACCAAGAGCACTCAACCCAAGGGTTTTACCAATAGCTGGAAGAGCCCTCATTCCAAGTGACAATACGGTACTCAAAAGACTTCCGCCAACTTGTTTCCTGATATTCGTTTTTGCTAATTTGATGTCCATTCCTTTGTTCAATCGACGATTTTTTTGTAATCTTTTTTTTACCATTGCTGGAACATAAAGAGTGTCGTTTCCATTGAGAGAATCATTTGTCAGTCTTAGAACAATTGTTTCCCTTTTATGGTAAGCATTACTCAGATTCCTTTTTTGATTATCTGTAAGTCTTACGTTGATTTGATGAAGTTCAGTCATATAATATATGTTATATAATTCAAGTTGCAAAACATATACAAATAAATAGGAGTCATACACTTGATTTCATATTACTGTTTCAGTTGCGGGCTTAAACTATAACCAATTCATTACCCACCTTGTCAATAACAACCGACTCTTCGTACAATACAACTGCATGGACATTGAAATCTGCTGCACTGTTGGCATTGAGTTTGTACCTGAAAATCAACTGTTTAGGGTCTCTTGTTACTTTCTCTGCCTGATATGACAGATCAAAATAGATCAGTGAATACAGGCTGTTATAATTGGCAAGATTCAACTGAGTTCCGGTGTTGTAATCATTTTTTCGCATTGCATAAGACATCAGATCATTGAATATTCTCACTTTGCTTTCACTGTCATATTCTGTTTCTGGGTAGAAAACACCATTGCCATATTCGAGTCTGCATGTTGTTAAATAACTGTTTGCGTTTGCTTCATTCAGTTTGAAGGTGTCGAATAGATATGGATTTGCAGTTGCAACTCTGGTTTTAGCCCGTTGTAGATAAACAAAACATTGCTTTGACATTGTCAATACTGGAAGAAATCTGAAAAAAACCACTGACTCTAGTAGGTGCTGACACTGCATATAGTTCACGCTGATATGTCCATTTGTGTTCTTTCATGAAAGAGCTTACAAATTTGTCGTACATACTGTCTTTTGGTGTCAATTTTGGAACCCATAGTAGAAATCTGTTAATCACTACTCTTCCGGCATCTGCTGCTGCTGCCCTATTGATGAGTTCATTGTCGTTCTGGAGATTCAAATTGAATTGTAACTGCATAGGAACCAACATTTTGTCCTGCAACTCTTCAAAAAAACTGTAACGATTGAGAGGTATGATCAAATTCACATTTTTTGCTCCTCCTGTTCCATCGTCATTGGTAGCGTGTGTAAGCGCTTTTCTAGATTCATATCCTGAATTAGTATTGGCTGTCGTACCATCTGTGTCTAAATACCAAAAACTGTTTTTAGCTACGCTTCTTGAGTAATCATCAGAATATTCCAACAGATTCTTCACAAAAGTGACCTTATGTAGATTGTCAGTGTCATAAACAATTTTTCCAGCGCTTTTTATCATCATATGTGCAATCAATGAATGAGATCCGTTTATCACCGTTATTCTATCGGCTGCTGCATAGCCTGCACCATCAGCCAATTTTTGTAACTGGAATTGAACCTCGAAATAAGCATTGTACCAATCATAGAAAGAACTCCGGTCGTTGATGGTGAATCTGTAACCATTCTTTTCTTGATGTTGACCGTTACCTGGGGCTCGGATTACATCATCAAGTTGAAATCGCACTAACTCATTTCTTTGCAATAATTCACTTGTTCTAAAAGCCATTTATACTATTGTATTATATAATTTTACTGCCAGACTCTACGCCTTCTTTTCATACCTGATCCTGATATCAATCTATTGAGGATCATATCAGTGCTTTCATCTTGCTGTTTCTGTTCAATGGGTAAGGATGGAACAATTGCTTTTTGTGTTGTAGCTCCTTTTCTCAAATTTGCCAATTTTTTCATTATTAGGTCTCCAGACTTTTCTGCCGCCGCCTTACCGATTTTATCACCTGCATGGGAAACCCCCGATTCTAATGCCTTTTTTGCTAATGGCTTTGCGAATTTCTTGAAAACAGATGATGCCACACTCTTTAATGGTTTGAAAATGTTGTCTAAGATAAGCCCAGACCCTTTGTGTTGAAATACAAATTTACCAAGTTTTGGATGGTAAAACCTCTTAAATTCATACGGTTTCATTATACTGTTACATTAGATACTTTTTAAAATCAGCGAAAAAGACGTATCCGCTCCATTTAGATCCACTAATCTTCTTTTTCCATCTGTTATCATAATTCTGATCGATGAAATTGTCATTTTGTTGACTGGATTAAATGTGACTCTTTTTGGTTCTAAGGTAAAGCTATAACTTGGTCGTAGTACACTGGTTGAAAATGAATAAATGATGTCTGTGTCTTCACCGTCTACAAGCGATTGACTTATCAAATCACAATGAATATTGAGTACGTCTGTGTCTTGACTGAGATTTGGCACTCTTGGTCCAATATGCGTTCCACCTGCTAATATCTTTTTGTCAAAACCGATCAGTTCATTAAAATTGCTTGCTGTCAAATCAAGACGGTATTCATCAGCTAATGTAACCGTGACCCTAAATGTCGTACTGTCGAATTCAAGAGTCATCGGATACGTATCACCAGTTTTCGTCTGTTTTTTTATGTATTCGTCAAAGTCTGTATAATTCCATACCCCAGCTGGAAAGGTAATGTCCTTAAAAGTTGAACCACTGTCTGTGCTGTATTTGATCAATTGATTTTTTAATCCAGCATTCACATTAAACCATGTGAAACTCATGTTGATGACTCGATTCAGACCAATGAAATATTGCTTATTATTGTCTAGAATTACAGGTCTGGTAAAATTTGTTGTAAAATCTTCTGGTTTATTATCCCCTTTATTTTTCACACTGTAAGATGATAAAACTATCTCTCGTTCCATTATATAATGAAGTTACATTAAATTTGGAAATATTGTTTGTATAATTTACCATATTGTGATTTGTTAATTGTTGTCATTTTCAATAATGTGTCCAATATGGAAACACCCATATTTCGCATGTCAATGCTTGTATTACCAGCCAATATCTCACCAATGATTAAATCCAATTTTTTTATGAGTTCTTTCGGTTTGTTAAAAAATATCACATTGCCACCTTTTTGTTTTTTCCTACCAGAACCTTGCATTGTTTGCATTTTGTTTTGATAATGTTTTATGTATTCATTCAGAGTTCTCATAGCGCGATCCACTCTTTTGTTTTCCTCTTGCCTATCAGCTTCCGTTATATTCCCACTTTTGTATTGCTTTGTAACGTTTCCTTTGTAGGCTTTCAATTGATTTCTTTTAAATTTAGCCGCATTGACGATCTTATTGAGATATTTTTTGTTTTTTCGTTCAGTCATTTCTTGTTGATTTATTACCTTTTCAACAGAATCATAATTTGGTATACCAAGATCACCTAATATCTCATTTTCCATATCTTCTTCATCCATTCCATAATCGATCGCATCGTCATCATCATATTCTGGTGGTAATTCTGGTTCTTCAGGAAAGTACTTAGGATCAACATACATCTCTTTTTTGCCTTCCAGAAGATCTTGTAAAGATTCTTCATATGTTGGCGGTTTTGGCACCAGTTGTTTTTCTTGCTGTGGCAAAACAGGTTGTTCAAATAATTCACCAAGATTCATATCTGGAACTTCATCCTCTATATCAATTCCGTAATCAGGAACTTCTCCTTTCTTCAGTGGTCGTTTTTTCCTTGGCAACCTTAAAGCCTGATTACTATCAATAACATCATCTAATTTACTTGTAATTGGTTGGAATACTTTTGAAAATCCCTGTTGACTGGTCTTCTGATCGATATCATGTTTTGTAATTGCATTATGGACATAATTGATCTTGTTCCCTAATTCAGATTTACTCTTTGCGAGTTCTTTCCACTTAAGTAAACTCATTTATTGTTATATTGTTACGTTACATAAAATGGAAATTCATATATAAAAAATAACGTTTTACACTGTGTTGAACACCATGTTATACACCGTGTTATACACCATGTCATTGAAATAATGTGACCATATAATATAAAAATGAAAATACCAAATTATGATATTGACGACGATGTCGCCGCAAACTTCACACAACTATATGATTTTATGCCTGATCGATGCTTCTGCATGCTCATTTGCGGACCATCTGGTTCTGGCAAGACCAATACACTGATGCATATGATTTACAATTTGTTGTACTTTGATAAAATATACCTTTATGCGAAAAACTTGGAGCAGTCAAAGTATCGGAATCTCATGGATGAGTTCGAACCAATTAGTGATGAAGCTGGTTATGATGTTATTGAAGCAAGCAATGATAAAATAATTCCTGTAAAAAATCTCAATGGTGACAATCAAAAAATTGCAATATTCGACGATTTTGTATGTGACAAAAACCAAAAACCAATAGAGAACTATTTTATACAGGGTAGACATAAAAACTGCTGTGCCATATATTTAAGCCAAAGCTACTATAAGACACCAAAAGATATTAGATTAAACTGCTCACATTTTGTCATTTATGATTTTCCAAGTACTAATGAAAAAAGTCTCATATGTCGTGAAAACAATGTCTCAAAACAATTATACGAGAAAGCAACTAGAGACCCTTTTAGTTTTATATACATTGACAAACCTGAGAAACAAGTAAAGAAGAATTTTGATGAAAAAATATAAATGAATTGTATAACTCAATTGTATATGAGTTACTCAAATGGTAAATTACCTGAAGACGCATTTTCACATGAAAAAATTATTGAAATAGTAAAAGGATTGCCTGGTGTTGGTTTTAAACTTACTGATGATGGTGATTATGACATTCAAAATAAAAAACTAAGGAATGTTGCTTCACCAGAAACAAATAATGATGTGACCACTAAGAGTTATGTCGATAATAAGGCATTACTAGTTGACGGTAGTAATAAGATGTTGGGAGCTCTCGATATGGACAACAGACGTGTTGAAAATATTGCTCCTGCTAGACATGGTCAGAGTGACGCTGTCAGTAGTTTGCATCTGCATAACTTTTATTTTGATTTAAATACAAATGATGGAAAGATAGAAGCCCAAAATCCGATTGACATGAAAGATCAAAAAATTAGCAATCTTGCAGAAGGAACTGACAATGGTGATGCTATAACAAAACATCAATTAGAAACTGGTTTAGCACCAAAAGCCGATAAAACAGAACTTTCTAATTATTTAAAAAAAGACGGATCAATTGCTCTTACAAACAATCTTGATCTTGGTGACAATAAAATAGTCAATGTTAAAGAGGCTACAAGTGGAACAGATGCTATCAATTTTACTCAATTAAACAATGAATTGTACAGATATCTCCACGAAAGTGGTGGTGATATGACTGGTGATATCAGGATGAATAACAATAGCATTTACGGTATTGGAAACGTAGAAAATGATACATCTGCTGTAAACCGTAAATATGTCAATGATGAACTTGACAAAAAACCAAATACTGATACTGTCGTTTTGAGAGATGGCAGCCAAACCATGACAGGAAATTTGGATATGAACAATAAACGAATAATCAATGTCGCAAATCCCATTAGTGAAACTGATGTTGTAAATAAACGATATTTCGAAACACATGTTAACAACATAGATTTGTCTGATTATTTGAAAAGAGATGGTACAGTGTCTATGACTGGAAATTTGGATGTGTCTTTGAATAAAATAATAAATTGTGGACAACCAACCGGTGCCAGAGATGTGACTAACAAAGCTTATGTCGATTCCGAGGTTGGAAAAACATTGAAATTGGATGGAATCGGCGTAATGACTTCTGTTCTAGACATGAACAATCAACGAATAATAAATCTCGGAAACGCCACACATAATCAAGATGCCATAACTTTGAAGCAAGTGAATGACGGTATTGCAACTGTTTCTACCGAAAATAATAAATATACAGACCAACAAATAGCGAAAAGTCATATAAGCACACATACAAACCGAAAAAATGTGTTGAGCTATGCAATGGATGATGGAGAATTCACTGAAGATGCTGGCATTCAAGACGTGAATTTGATCGATTTTGATGACATGCCTCATAAAACGAACAAAAAAGCGTTTTCAATGAAGGTTCGGAGAACTACCGATGGTTCCAATGAATATAAAGGTCGTTTCGATTTCAACCTTTTCAAAATGTACAGAGATAGCAAATCTGACAAATACACAGTTTGCGTTGAAACATATTTTCAAAAATCTCCTTTTTACGGTTACGAATTTGAAAGTACATTACTTGGATTCGAAAAACTAAACATGAACATTGATTTGGGAACAACCATAAAAGTGAATTCAGAATACAAATATCTCAGAACGATCCTGAATCTCAGTCCTGATGGTACTTCTCCATCGATTCAAAGACGATTATATGTAAATTTCAAAAGCAATTTTGACAATAATAGCCCCACACTTTTGCCAGTTTTTGTTTTGATATATGGCATCAAAGGTGAAGCCAAAAGCGATCTGGACATGACAATATATGATTACGAAAAAGCGTATGAGGTCGCAAACAATAAATTCGAACTGCATGTACCGATAGACATGAATGGTAATGAAATAACAAATCTCAAGCCACCCGTAACACCGGCAGATGCTGTCAACAAAAGGCACCTGTTTCTTGCAAATTCGGGACATTTTTATTGGGGTAAAACGGTTAGAACTCCTGGGCAATCGAAATACTATTTTTACTTAACATCCGGATTTATTCTCAACACGCCTAAAATGTACGTCGTGAACATTTTATTACATGCTGAAAAAACATACCCCTTGTCGACTAATCATAAGTTGAACATTGTTAATAATCATGGCACAACTCTCCATTACAACATCAATCTTTCAACAAGAAGAACAATTGATATAGGTGTGCACAGATATGAAGATCACCAAAACTACTATGTGACGCACAATGGTGCTGGAGACAACAGAGTATATCAATTCGTGATCTATTATAAGCCTTATGAATATTAAAATAATGTGATGCATTAATATATGGCATTATACGTTGAAAATGAAGATGGAACTCATTTTCTCGATGAGGACGGTAACAAAATAGAATACACAATTAAATATCCTTCTGACGTTGTTTTCATCGATCAACCTGATTTTTTTGTTAATGACAAAGGACATATTGAAAGTAGCAAAAACATTGTGATAAAGCAGGCAGAAGATGACAATCACGCTGTAGTTAAATCACAGGTCAGTGACATCGTACGTGATTCATTTCTGGATCTCTGGGTTAGTGAATATCTCAGAATGTATTCTAGTTGCACTTATCAAATGGACAGAGCAGATGGATCTACTGTGAAAATGAGTTCCACAAGAAAAGTAGAAACAATATATGACAAGAGTAATGAAGAAAGTGATGCGACACAAACTGATGCATCAAAGAGACCCACAGTATGTACAAAAGCTGAAAAACATAATGGAAGATATTTCTTAAAATTCAGTGGTACACAAAAAATGATATCGCAGGTTGATTTGAATAATGATGCGGTTAATGTATTTATTGTTTACAGGATGACTTCAAGCAATTCTCCAAATTTTTGGGTAAATGGACTATTCGGCCATGATAATTTGGGTTATGATAAATTTGTGGCTCATTCATGCAGTAACATCGTGATTTCTGGGGCTGATTCGGCACATAATTGTGTTTATTTAGGACCTGCATCAAGTTTGAATGATTTTTTGAG
>OX421453.1:5185105-5187605 GCA_949126865.1 Montipora capitata
TGCAATTGCCGGAGTGGATTTATGCTTAACAAAGACCGGAAACATTGTGATGGTAAATATATAGATAGATATTTTTATTTAGCTACAAGCTATCTGGCGTTTTTCGATACCATATTGTTCTATTGAAACATAAATGATGAATAGGGCTTTTGCTGCTTGGTGATCACATGGTACCAAAACGGCCATACTGAAACGCAAACTGCCCACTGCGACATCTAGGACAAATTGCATTGTTTTAGATTTCCCAGTGCGCAATTCGGCATCACAGTATGGCGGCTTTTGTACTATGGCCTATTTCGTAATATAGATTTCAATTTGGAAGATAAATTATCTTAACAGGACGGTCATGACGTCATAGTGATCCTTAAACCGACAGGTCCAGAGCCCGTTTAGCTTCTGTTGATAAAGCGGGCTTCAAGAACTGAGCTATATCAGGAACCATAATCAGGAATGGAATCCCTGATTATGGCTCCTGGCTATATCTTGGTGTCGGTCTTCAATTAGGATTACCCCTCAAGCCGTATAGTGCCAACCGGAACGACAGTTCCGGGAACAATTATGTAGGAATTCAATAAACCTGAAAATTAAATAAATATGCATGCTTATACCTTAGTTATTTCAGACCTTAACGTCGGAGACCTTACTGGAAATACACAGCTGTTCCAACTCGTGTCACAACACTTTTGGAAGCTACGAGTGTCATGCGACGAAGAGTATCAACTGTTTTCTGATAAATACCATTTTTTAGGTAAGTAATGATTATTAGTAATCCTTGGTTAAGTGCCATGGACTTGAATGCGGGAGGTGGCAGGTTCGAATTCCGGCCGGGCCAACACGGAAGCAAACGTTCTTACTTTGTAATTCCATATGCAAATGGAAGACTTTCAAGCCTTCTCAGGAATGGATTATATAGTGGATTATATAGTCGATGAAAATTACATCTCCAGCTATCGTAAGGAAATCCTGACGATATGCGACAAATCGCAAATTCGGTTATTTGCCTTTGTTGTTTTACAAAATACGGCGAAGAAATGCATTAAAAATCGTACCGCACGAAAGAACAAATATTTTCCTCATTTAACCCAGTAAAATCGTATGGCGTTAAGCAGAATAAAATCTATCAAGTCTCACTCCTAGGAGTCAACGGGTTAAGACTTCTCATTAATAATGTTATTAACCTCGTTAAAAAACTCATTTATTCCTTTAAACATTTCATTCATTTAAACTCATTTCAGTTTTGTATTGCTCCTTAAAACCTCATTAAAGAGAACCTTCCCTGTTTTATCAAATGTCCTCTAAAATGTCCCATGTGTACTTATTAGAAGATCTGTAACAAAAAAATGCATTACCTAGTAAAACATATTTTTATCGTCTTCCAAAGATCGGCCTCAACGCTTCCCGGTGCCGCCATCTTAAATGTCGCGCAATGCAAGTTTGGTACTGATGATGTTTCGTGGTTGCCTCGCTTGAAGTTATGTTGCCTTGTTCATATCGTGTATATTTTCGTGACGAGATTCACTTTAACGGAGAAGATGCAGATTCTTCCTTCAGGGATCAGTTGGAACAAGAATACTACTCATCAAGCGAATAAGAGGAAGAAGAAAGCAGTTCTTTTGCTTGCAAATTTGGGCACTCACGATCGCTTTTCGGCCTTTGTAATCGATGCCCTGTTATGCCGGCTGAGGTGGAATTTTTTTTTGGCTTGCTTTCCACAACGAAACAGATTTTGATCCAAAGTTCCCACGAACCGGACAGCAACCACGAAACGTCATCAGTACCCAACTTGCAGTGCGCGACATTCAAAATGGCGCCACCGGGAAGTGTTGAGGCCGACCTTTTGGAATACGATAAAAAAATTATTTCACTAGGTAAGGCATTTTTGTTCGTAACAGATCCTCTAAAAGTACAATTGGAACATTTTAGGTGACATTTGTAAAAAGAGTGGAGGTTGCCTTTAATAATGTTTTTGCAACTTGTTACGTTACCGTAACAGCAACTGATTTGTGCAAGTTTTTGTCATGCTTTTCCTTGCTCATGCACTTTCTGCTTAACGTCGAATAGATCTTATTCGCTGTAGATTTTGTTTTCCCAATGTAGATAAATGCTCCAGAGAGTTTCTTTCGAAGTTGGTCATATTCATGATCCTACTCATCCTTTTTAATGAACACCCTAAAAAAAAAATCAAATCTCCTGAATATTGTCAAATTATTTGCTCAATCAATCAATCAATCAATCAATCAATCAATCAATCAATCAATCAATCAATAATGAACATTAATTGAAATGCGCTCCACTACAAGAGCGCGACATGCAGGACTTTCTTGCTTACGATCAGGATGCACTTTCACCTCAATCAGACAAGGACCAGGAGTGTTAGTCTACTAATAAGACCATTACATGCAAGAAGACTTTTGATGTTATGGTCTTGGCTTAGCTTTTTTTGTCACATTATTCTCACGTGTCAAAAGTATGGAAGCCTCGGTGTCATGTCAGAATTTGC
>OX421453.1:5192605-5205105 GCA_949126865.1 Montipora capitata
ACTCTTGGGAGCAAGATGCGGGAGACCAAGGATTGCTCGGCCGATTGTTGTGTGGTATAAACATGGCCGCCTATGTTTGTCACTTCCTTCGGTTTTCGATTTGGCCATTGACATGGATGTCGAACGTAATCCAGGTCCTGCTTTTCATTGTAATTCTATTTCACGCTATCGAATGACCCAGGATCAAGCAGCGAGAACTAATTTGAGTATATCTTCGACTTCTTCTTCATTATCTTCGTTTGCTTCGTCTGTTACACTTTCTACCTGGAATTACAGGAGCCTTGAGGTTATGCTTCCTGTGGGCCACCCTAACGCTTTGGGTACCAAGTACTGTGTGAGGCGCTTTGGAAACTCTTTTTGGCCTAGACATAGGGGCAACAGAGCCGGAAGGCGTGTTCAGGAAAGAAGACGAAACTGTCGTTTTAATATTCCTACGATTGTTTCACACCTTCATTCTTATCGCTGTGTAACAACATTACATCAAGGGGCAGCTTATGCAAATCCGCGCTGTGTTGATAACTTAATCTCTATCGCTTGTACACCTATAAATTTTTGCAAAGAGCCTCACCTTGCTGATTTGTGTCTGCTTAATGCAAGATCCGTTAAAAACAAGACCTTAGACATCAAGGATTTCCTAGTCGAAAATGATATTGATATGATGGCTCTGACAGAAACTTGGCTTAATTTCGCTGACAAGGATAATGATTTCTTCATTCGTGATATCTGTCCAACCGGCTACAAGTTTATACACACTTCGAGAGCTATTACACGAGGTGGAGGAACCGGTTTGCTGTACAAGAAATCTTTCAAGTTTAAGGAAATGCCGCAAGATGATTTTAGATCGTTTGAATTTACTGATGTGCAACTATTTAATAATTCAACACCGTATGTCAGGATTATCATCTGTGGCAAATGGTTTATCCCTGGCTTTGTTTTTTGATGAATTTTCAACCTTCTTGGAGCAGTTGGCGGTCTTTTCTGGGGACATCCTGATCTTGGGCGATTTTAATTTTCATCTTGATGTTGCCACTGACATGAATGCCATAAAGTTTTCATCGCTGTTTAATTTATTTGGCTTCACCCAGCACGTTCGGGAGCCCACTCACAGATTCGGTCATATACTTGATCTCGTATTATCCAGATCTTCTGATAGGATTGTCTCCAACTTTGTCATTGATTCTCCGGACGTTATATCAGATCACGGTTGTGTTAGATTTCGGCTTCACGTCAAGAAACCTGTGTATGAGAGAAAACGGATTTCTTACAGAAATTTACGGTCCATTGACTTTGATCAATTTAGTGTTAATCTCAGGGAATCATCTTTATTTCTGAATTTGCCTGATGATCTTGACTGTTTAGTAAATCGATTTAACGGTGTTCTTCGGTCACTACTCGATACTCATGCTCCTTTAAAGACTAAATCTATTGTTATGCGCCCAGCCGCACCTTGGTTTTCACAAGAGATCATGACTCAGAAGAGAGTACGGAGGAGACTGGAGCGTCGCTGGCGAAGATCAAAATACTCTATCGACAAAGATCGCTTTATAGATCAGTGCAATGTGGTTTCGAATCTGATTTCTAATGCTAAGCTTGAGTACTATTCTGGCTTAATTGAGGACCATCGAGGTGATCAGCGGATTTTATTTCAAACTGTGGATAAATTACTTCACAAGAGAGCTGAACCGATGTATCCTCATTCTTCTTCTGATGTGGATTTAGCTGAGAGATTCGCAGATTTCTTCAATAGCAGAATTGTAGATATCCGTAATAACCTCTCTAGCGATGCTTGCGATGCGGCACCTTTCCTCTCAGACTCAGTCCACTGCCCTTTTCAGTTGACCAACTTTGAAGAGGTGTCGGTTGAACAAGTGAAGCATCTTATCAAGGCTGGTTCTATAAAATCGTGTGCTTTGGATCCAGTTCCTGTGTGTGTGCTCAAATTCTGCCTTCCTGACCTTCTACCCGTAATAACTAAAATGATCAATCTTTCGTTGGAGACAGGAATTGTTGCGGACGTTCACAAGGAAGCGCTGTTGATCCCTTTATTGAAGAAGGTGGATTCTGACTTTGAGGTTTTTAGTAATTTTCGACCGGTTTCGAATTTAACGTTTACTTCCAAATTAATTGAAAAGGCTGTTGCTCATCAGTTAACTAGCTATGTTTTGAATAATGATCTAGGTGAAGTTTTCCAGTCTGCATACAAGAGATTGCATAGTACTGAAACGGCTTTGCTTAGAGTTCAAAATGATATCCTGCGAGCTATTGATAATCGCCGCTCTGTTATCCTTGTTTTGTTAGATCTATCTGCTGCGTTTGATACCGTTGACCATTCTATTCTTTTGCAGCGATTGTCACGTCGTTTCGGTATTAAGGGCATAGCGCTTTCCTGGTTTAAATCTTACCTCACTAATAGAAAGCAGTTTGTGATGGTTCGAGAGGGAAAGTCCACTAGTCGAGATCTTTTTTGTGGTGTACCTCAAGGCTCAGTCTTAGGACCTATTTTGTATTTACTGTATACGTCACCGTTGGGGGACATAGTTAGATTTCACGGGATGTGTTTTCACTTCTATGCAGACGACATGCAAATTTATCTTTCATTTGAGTCATCTTCGACGGTTGACAAACTTTCTGCTGTTTCCTGCATTGAGGCCTGCATTAGTGATATAAATAAGTGGATGCTGTGTAATAAGCTTAAGCTTAATAATAGTAAAACGGAGGTGCTAGTCATTGGAGCGCGACACCGCCCTCACCCAGAGCTTGATCTTTTATTTGTTGGCGATGAGCATGTAGTACCTACTTCATCCGCGAGAAATTTGGGAACCGTCTTTGATGAAAACATGACACTTGAGTCTCACGTCACTGCTATTTGTAAATCCGCTTTTTTTCGCATTAGGAATATTGCTAGAATTAAGCGATATTTGTCGCAAGCGAATATTAAGACTCTAATTCACGCGTTTGTTACTTGTAAGTTGGATCACTGTAATTCGCTACTGATTGGTCTTCCCTGCTACCTAATTAAGAGGTTGCAGATGGTTCAAAATTGTGCTGCTCGGTTGGTTGTTGGTGGTCGTAAATACGACCCAGTTACGTCAGTGTTATGTCAGCTTCATTGGCTACCAGTTGAGCAGCGTATACTTTACAAGATATTGCTCCTAACTTATAAGGCTCTCAACGGTTTAGCCCCCCTATATTTATGTGATATGCTTGAGCGTTACATTCCTGTGCGCAGGCTTCGATCATCTGATAATTATCTTTTAAGCGTTCCTCGGTACAATCTCAAGAGTTATGGTGGTAGAGCTTTTTCCGTTGTAGCTCCTAAATTATGGAATAATTTGCCACTAGATATAAAGTTAAGCCCTAATGTGAATGTGTTTAAATCTAAGCTTAAGACTTATTTGTTCAAGTATAGTTATTATTGATAGTATTTCTTAGCTTTTATTGTTTTTTAATATTGATTTTTATTGTTGTAAAGCGCCTTTGGACATTGGATAAAGGCGCTATATAAATGCCTACTTATTATTATTATTATTACTGATATGTCGGACAAATGTGTACATTACTGCTTGAAATGTGAAGTAGGGATAAACGTTCGTAAGTTCTCTAATTCCGGGGCCACTTAAAGGCTTACTTGTAGAAAGAACGTACCTTTGCAATCTATAACAAGTACTTTTAAAGGGGTTATCCCCCCAAACAAGAAAAAAGAAAGCAAAAAAATGAAATGACGGTCTTATTGGCATCCCAAACAAATCCTTTATTGTTGTAGCATACTTCATTTTAACTACTTAATACTGTTTGTTTTTATGTTTACAGCAGGACGGAAAGAAATCACTGTTTTCATGGACGGAGTAGCAGTTGAGAAACACATGCAAACCTTTTGAAACCAGAGCTATGTCGTCTTTTTTTCGATAGTATCGACACCGAAGTATCGAAAAGGAAACACCCTTGAAAGGAAACGATACCTATAAACCGTAGACATACATATTTATTACATCTAATCCCCAACCTTAAAACTGTTTCGTTTTCAGGGTGCTTAATGTTTCGTGATTTAATATCGCTTTTCCAAGTGTTTCGTTTTCGGAGCTGTTTTGTAACATTCTTCCCAAAGCTGTACCTCTCACAAACTTATTTTGTAAGTACGTTTGGAAGACACACTTTTATGCATTTTGTAAAACAGTTTTATAATAAATTATATGATAAGCAAATGGAAAATGAGTTGTCGTATCCAACATTACATGGTTTCCTTACTTACTTGACCCTTTAAGGCACTGTTACACTTGGCAATTTCTCGTGCAAATTGTCTCTGAATTTTGTTTTACAAGAGTTATCACCTTGCAAAGCTATTCGCGTGATGGTTGTTACAGTAGACAACGTTTCTTGCAATTTGTCTCGCTTTCGATAATCTCATGAGGTTAAACGAACATTTTCATTGGCTGATGACACAAGCCGTTGCAACTCAAGTTGCAGGAGAGATTTCACAAGTTGCATAGCTTAAAAACTTCGTTGCTAATTTGCGTAATCCAATGCGCAAAGTAGCAATGGATTCTACTTTCCGCGAAGGGTTCTGCAATTTTCTTACCTTGGTTATGGCAGTTGTAAATTGTGCAACGCTTCCAACTTGTCTCGCCATTGCGTTTCAAGAGAAGTTTCATAAAAAACCGCAAAATGAAACATTACCTTATATCAAATTAGGGTCTCTATTTAAAGCGTAACATGCAGTTTCGTTACATGACCCGGATATTCAAATACCATCAGTTTGGCCCTTGCAACGGTAATTTTCTAAATTAAAGACCATGGTATAGACTGCCTGTAGCCTGTCTTTCCGTTAAGGAGCCTCAACCAACACTTTCAATCAACTGTACTATTTGGAAGGATTGACTGTTTTCACTTAACAGCAAATGTTATGGTACCAAATAAAACACCAATCATTTCTTAAGAAGATGCACTTGCTAAGGTGACTTAATTGTTTACCATAGCAACGAAAAAGCCTTCTAAAACTGCCCTATATTTTTTCTTAGAATGCTTTATAATGTCTCAGAAACGAACTTGGTGAATGCTGAAAAGTGGTTAGCAGGCTAATATAAAATTCTTTGTAAAGGTATAAAAAATTCCCTGGCGCCACCTTAAAATTTTCCAGTTGTGAAGGTGGCTATGAATCTGCTCCAGATAATTTTTCCCAACTTTCCAGTGGATTTTTTGGTGCCCCAACGATTATTCCAGGAATTGAACTACTTTCGGCGGAATGCAAACACACTCTCTCTATTTGCTTACAAACGCCACCGATCATTCGAGGGAGTAAGCCCTCTTAAGAAAGAAATTATTAAGGAAAAAAAAAAAAACGATTTTTTTATAGACCATTTTGGAATTGCGCAGGGAACTTAGGCGAGTTTCAAATTTCAACTAATCGATAAATTGACACCACCACATGAAACATAACTTAGAGATTGGCCATCTGTCCAAGTTTGATGCTCTTAGGTTGAACAGAGACCAAGTTAAAGCTTAGAAGCATAGTTAAAAATCCATAAAAACGCCTCTAATTTTGAGGCTGCGTCCCCCAAACCATATAAACTCTGAGATATTTTACGATTTCTGTAATATTCATAAAAATAGCAAACAAAGGGGTTTTCACCTAATTCCAAGTAGTAGGCCCATGACAGGATTTTTCCAGTTGTTTTTTTGACAGTTTAAAGCATATAAACTCTTTTAAAAAATTATCAGATTTGGGACAACTGAAAAATCCTGTCATGGACCTACTATTTGGAAAAAGGTGAGGTGAAAACCCCTTTGTTTGCCTATTTTTATGAATATGACAGAAATCGTAAAAAAACTAAGAGTTTATATGGTTTTGGGGGACGCAGCCTCAAAATTAGCGACGTTTGTATGGATTTTTAACTATGTTTTAAAGTCCGTAACTTGGTCTCTGTTGGACCTACAAGCATCAAACTTGGACAGATGGCCAATCTCAATGTCATCTTTCATGTGAGGGTTTCAATTTATCGATCGGCTCAAATTTGAAACTCGCCTCAGTTCCCTGCACAATTCCTGAATGGCCTATTGCTGATGATGCCATTCATTTGTTATGCAGAAGAATAGGAAAAGATTCACCAGTCGTTTCCCTTCTATATTGTGATCTTTGATTGTTGCAAATGTGTCTCTTTTCCTCATCTTGGTAAAAGCCTCATGTTAAGGGTCATCAGCAGAAGTGATATCTTATTTCTTTTCTTGCGAAACTGGCTTACACCCGTATAACAAAAACAGTTTCAAAGAAATAAATCAAACATGAGTTTTAGCAACTCAACTATAGCACTATGATTTTGATCGTCATTGGATATCGAAATAATGGATAAAACTAGATCTTTACTAAAGATCTAACCGTTCTATCATAATTACATTTCACTTGCAATAATCTCAGTTTGTTAGTTTAGTTAATGCATTAAGCCCGTACTAAACCTTTGGAGCTTGTTCTACTGGCATAGTCATGATTGTTAACCAGCTCTACCTATTTTGTACAAGTTCTGCAGTCGCTGAAGCGTCAGGTTCTGCCAGGAAGTCTTCTTGCATCTTCGACAACGATTCTTGAAGAAAAAAAAAGAAATAATAATAAAATAAAAACAGCTTTAAATAGAGCTGGTTCTTTCGAGCACACACAATGCTCCGATACGAATGGCTACGAGCGGGGCGAGGCTGTACGTCTTCGAATTACTTGCAAGAGATGACGTTCAGAGATCTATGGGAGAACGGAAGCACCCAACCTCGTTCCCAGGGCTTTTCTCCACCGAGTGAGGGGCGGTGAAAAGTCCTGGGAACGAGGTTGCAGAAACACCAAGAGACACATCATAAGGTGATACATGACCCATCCTCACCAGTTAACAAAAAGCCAGAATGCTGAACAAAAACAGTTTGTCCACCAATGTGAAATGTATTCTTTATTGTTATATGGCAAAGCCAGTCTTGGGCAAACCCCAGCGCCCTGGTTGGTTCTTTCTCGGTCGGGATTTTGCAGTATGGACCGTTTCCAAGCCGTGTAGTTTTGTTTCGGAGCAAAGCCAGCAAATTCATAATTTGAAACAACTATTTGAAACCAAAACTGCGAAAAAATTGCGAATATTGTCATTCTTCACATGAAATCAGGAAAAAGCTAAAATGATTGATTTTTTTGCCGACTTCAGAGATGGATGAAGACTAGACGAACATCATGTTTTATAATCCTGACGAGCTGGGAACTTTCGACGAATAAACTGAAACAAGCATCATCGAAAGCCAGGAGGCCATAGACGATTTTATCAACCAATAGAAAAGTGCAAACACAAACAAGAAGACGGCTATACTGATACGAACACTTTTCTCCGCTGTATGGAAGCTAACAGTATGAAAATGAGAAAATTGAAAGCTTCCTTGAGTCCGAGCTTGACCACCTTTTGTCAAAGAAACAATGTCATATAATAAACACCTTACTAAACTCACTTGCTCGAGCCGTACTGGGGAATATTGGCCCTCAGTCGTGGCAGTACAGACCGAGCGCAGCGAGGTCCGTACTGACACGATCTCGGGCCAATAGTCCCCAATACGAGCCAACGCGCTCATCAAGTAAGCAGTTATCCTTCTGTGCATGCGTGAGAGGCATGTGGGAATTACATTTGTGACAATAGCGTGTTAGAGGAAACTTCGAATTGTTTACACTAAGAAGCTAGCATCTCGTTATCATGCCATCTTAGACCTATTTCTTTCCTAGCGTCAGTTTGCCAATTTGAAAGTATTTTTGTTTTCAGAATTAAACTCAAACTTCACTTAGAACAAACTATAGTTTGTGCATTTAATTTGTCTATTTAATATATATATATATATATATATATATATATATATATATATATATATATATATATATATATATATATATATATATATATCCACTTACCATTTTTTTGGAAATTCCAGCGTGACATCATCGCCAACTAGAACAAATGGCGCCCAGTGCTTTACAGCGCAATACTGCTTTGACTCTCGGAGGGATTTCATCGCTTGGTGAAGAGCTACACTTGCGCTTTTTCCATCTGCCAGGTGCTGGTAGAAACTCCTCATGAATAGCAGCGTTACCTCGTCATCAATTGCCCAGAGTGACACCAAAACAGACCGAGCTCCAGCACACAGGAAAGCCCTCGCTATTGGGGATTTCCGTTCGATATTTGGGGGCTAAAGCAATCTCTCCAGTTTTTTCACATCCATGTGCTGCAATGTGAACTAAAGCAACTAACTTCAATCTTTTTAGCACCTCCGCTTTCGTGGCATTTTTTCCCGTCACCGGTGTTGTCCGCAGACGTTCTCCAATCATCTCTACTTCTTCTTTTGCGCCCGGAAGCTGTTTAAAAACGGGCTCACCTTTCTTGTTAATGACTTCCTTCAGCCACGGATCACCTACAAGCAGCGCTCCAGTCTTACTGTGAAAGTCTTCCGGTGCACCAACGATCACATTAAACGCGGTCAGCGAGGGAACGGTTCGGATCCTGATAGACTCACTCAACGCAGAATATGGAGCCAAGCACCACGGTCCATCGGGAACAACAATTAACTCATCTCCATGGATCAAGTGTTCAATTGGCCTGATTAAGACATCATACAACGGTTGTAAAGAGTTAACGGAGGAGGAAGCTGATAGAACTGTTTTCTCACTGATAGGTTTTTAGCTGCAAGACAGGTCACTGCGTAGTGGATCCAAAGAACGGTTCTCGCATCTGACATCACCCCCTACGCCGATCTCTTTTAAAACCGTTTCCATCAACAAGTCAGCACTTCCATTCACGATTTCGTTTTGGCGAAAACTGATCTTTCCGTCTTTTCTTAGCACCCAAAAGGTGATCTTGTTCCTGTCAAGTGCCACAAAAACGGCTTGTGAAGGCAAAAACTCTAATGAGGCTGACAGAGTTTGCTTCGGAGGAAGCGCAGAAATTGACTGAGAATCAATGCCGTATTTTTCTTTCAAAATATCCATCAAAGCCTGTGCTCGACCTTTCTCAGCAGCATACAAAGCTTCTTCAATCTCTCCATTCCTTAAAAGTGTTCTCCACAGAGCAGTGTAGGACACGTGATGTAAATGACGAAAACTTATTTTCCATTCATCTTTTGACTTCAGACTATGCCTTATTTCATCAAAATGTTTTATACTTAAACGATAACAATTAAGTGCATTGCACAAAGAACCCGACCTTTCATGAGCTTTACCTAGTGAATACCATACGACTCCCTCTCCTAGAAAGTCTTGAATTTCCTTGAAAACATTAAGACTGTGTTCATAGTACTCTATGGCTTCCTTAAAGTTACCCAGATCACTACAGACATTTCCCAGACTTCCATAACCTGATCCCTCACCAGCCCTATCCCCTACTTCTTTAGCAATACTAAGATGTTTTTCGTAATACTCAATGGCTAGTTTAAAATTACCTAGTTTGCAATAGGCATTTCCGAGATTTCCATAGACTGATCCCTCCCCAGCTCTATCCCCTACTTCTTTAGCAATACTAAGATTTTTCTCGTAGTACTCAATGGCTTTTTTAAAATTACTGAGATTAAGAAAGGCAATTCCCAGATTTCCATAGGCGGACCCCTCCATAGCCCTATTTTCTACTTCTTTAGCAATACTAAGATGTTTTTCCCAGTACTCAATTGCTCGTTTAAAATTACCTATTTTGTCATAGGCAATTCCCAGATTTCCATAGCCTGATCCTTCCCCAGCCCTATCCCCTACTTCTTTAGCAATACTAAGACGTTTTTCGTAGTACTCAATGGCTTGTTTGAAATTACCTAGATTAAGATAGGCATTTCCCAGATTCCCATAGCCTGATCCCTCCCCTGTCCTATCCCCTACTTTTTTTGTAATACTAAGATTTTTTTCGTAGTACTCAATGGCTTGTTTGAAATTACCTAGATTAAGATAGGCATTTCCCAGATTTCCATAGGCTGATCCCTCCCCAGCCCTATCCCCTACTTCTTTAGCAATGGTAAGATGTTTTTCGTAATACTCAATGGCTTGTTTAAAATTACCTTGACTAAGATAGGCATTTCCCAAATTTCCATACGCTGACCCCTCCGTAGCCCTATTTCCAACTTCTTTAGCAATACTAAGATGTTTTCCGCAGTACTCAATGGTGCGTTTAAAATTACCTAGATTGCCATGGGCAATTCCCAGATTTCCATAGGCTAATCCTTCCCCAGCCCTATCCCCTACTTCTTTAGCAATACTAAGATGTTTGTCGTAGTACTCGATGGCTTGTTTAAAATAACCTAGACTAAGATAGCCACTTCCCAAATTTCCATAGGCTGATCCCTCCCCAGCCTTATCCCCTACTTCTTTAAGAATACTAAGACTTTTTTCGTGGTACTCAATGGCTTGTTTAAAAAAACCTAGATTGCGATAGGCAATTCCCAGATTTCCATAGATTGATCCCTCCCCAGCCCTATCCCCTACTTCTTTAGCAATACTAAGTTTTTTTTCGTAGTACTGAATGGCTTGTTGGAAATTACCCAGACTCAAATAGGCATTTCCTAGATTTCTAGAGGGTAATCCCTTCTTAGCCCCGCAGCCTTTTTCTATGAAAATATGTAATGCTTGTGCGTAATGTTTTTTGGCCTGTTGATAATCAGGTAGATTGAGGTAAGCGTCACCGAGATGAAAATGAGCCCTTCCTTCACGATCCCTGTCTTCTATACTTATCGCAATGGCAAGCTCTAGCATTCGCTGCTCTACAGCTTCTAACTTTCCATCTACCATTCTTCAATAAGTAAATGACAGTTAAAACTTTTTCGATGAGATGGTCCAATGTCAAATCAAGGACGAAGCTGAAAGAAAAGAAAGGGAAAAACACTTGTTGTTTAAACTGCTTTTTAAGGTAATAAAAGGTTGTGGAATATATGTATTCTGTGTTGCCAAGTCATTCTCTCGTAAGGGACTGTGCAATAATTATCAGGAAGGGGGGGGGGGGGGGGAGTCCTAAAATGAGCTTCACCAAAGGAAAAATTAGATAGGTCCCCCCCTCCAGCAGCGTCAAGATTAGCTCTGACCCCCCCCCCCCCCCCCCCCTCCTCACGTTCTCTCAAAATTATGATGTGTCCCCCACCCTCTCTAACCCGTACCTTTAGATATTGAAAAACTTGAGAACAGATACCAATATCTTTTATCCGACAACCCTGCTTGTGCAGGAAGGTTTCTCCGAGAGGATTACAAGCCAGCTCCCCATGATGACAGCAACATCAGACGTTGCAAAAAAGAGGCAAATGATATCCAGGACAAGCCTAATGCTGTCGTAACCAAGTTAGAAAAACACGACAACAGTCCTTTTACAGACAATGACAAACTGAAGACTGGCCTCAGCTGTTTACAAAATTTTAATGCTGAACAACGTCATTCAATAAAGTCTCAAGTCGGTTTAAACGTTCTGCATCTTGTAGAAGACCTGGATAGGGTGATGGCTAAATATAAAGCGACATTTCCTATTGGTGCCAAATCTAAAGCATCCAAATCAAGAAAAAAGAAGGAACAGAAGAAAAAAAGGGAGAAGAAGAGGATTGCTGCCTCAGAAAGCCGTAGGACCCGAACCTGTATAATTTTTCGGTCTTTGGGAGGTGAAACCATTGATGACAACTATGAAACAGAAGTATGTGGCATTCCTCAGCTAGAAACTGTAGACCTAGAAACCCTCTCGCAGTTTAAATCAAGAACAGACCTGGCATGTCTGCGGGACCTCTAAATGCCAAATGTTTTATTGGCAAAGCTCACAACGTGGTTTGTGACTTCTGTGCATGAGCGATTGTTTCAATCTATCATATGTTGACATTCTAAATAAGTTAAAGCATGTGTTTATGTTGATGCAATATTTAGACATTATGGATAGTCAAAGGCGTGGCATCTGTCTATTTGGAAAATGTTTATTTATTCATTATCGAATTTGTGAAATTTAATTAAGACCCCCCCTCAACTTACTTAAGAAATCTAATGTAGGGCCCCCCCCCTCCTTTCCATTATTTTAACTTAAGGCCCCCCCCCCCCCTCTGGTTTTAGGCCCCCCCCCCCCCTCCTGATAATAGGGAGCTTTAGCAACGACGACGGGAACGGCAACGAGAACGTCATGTAAAAACATAAATTCACGTTATTGCCATCACTTCGCGACTATTCCAAGCCTTTTAATATGACAAAGGTGTTTCAGTCCCTCAGGAATGAAACCGTTACGAGCGGCCCTTAATTTCGGGGAGAAAAATGAAAATTTATCTCCAGGTGCTGACGTTCTCCATAACACTTCAAACTTGGTAATTTCACGTTGTTGCTTTGCTGACGACGGCAAAGAAATGGACAAAAATGAAAAACGCACGTGCAGGGCGTGCAAAGCTATTGCTTTTGCTCACTAAATATGCAAATTTGTGACGTTCTCCTTGCCGTCGCCGTTGTCGTTGCTAAAGCTCCCTAATTATTGCACAGTCCCTAACGTTGAAATCGACGGTAATGAAAATTGTCCATT
>OX421453.1:5212605-5215105 GCA_949126865.1 Montipora capitata
ATCCGATATTGTATAGCGATTGACCGGTACCGGTGGCAGATAGGATAGGTCTCATTGATAGTTTCTCTTTGTGTGTCTTTGGGAGTCCATAAAGATGGGCAAGGCGTGAGCCTGCCTGGCAAACACAATCGGCAATCTGCTTTGGCAAAATCTTCCGTACTACAGATTCGAGGTGTTTCTCCTTCTGCAATAGGGGGTGCTAATGCTTTACTGGTCGGCCTCTCGTTCTTGGTCTCTCTAAGCTGACAGGGGTGAACTTCGATGTATCATTGACAGATGCTTGACTCAGCAGGTTAACATAATCAGATTTATTCATGATGACTACACCAGTTCCTTTATCTGGCTTCGTGACGACGATGTTGTCAAGTCGTTTCAATTGCTGTATAGCCCTTTGAAGTGGTTTTGGCGGCTTCGGTGATTTGCATTCGATGTAATTAAGTGCCAGGGGCACCCAACGACCAATTTGTTGTAAAATGTATTATTATACCCCAGTTAATGAAAATAAATGTTATTAAGGCATTTTCAGGTGTTTTTCAGTGTTGCTGGGAAAAAATTATCTGTTCCTTTTTCCCAGCAAGACACACAAGAAATTTCCCAGCCAGCTAGATAAAATTGGTTGGTTTCCCAGCCAGCTGATCAAATTTATTTCCCAGCCAGGAATTAAATTACTTAATTACTTACTTACTTACTTACTTACTTACTTACTTAATTAATATATATATATATATATATATATATATATATATATATATATATATATATATATATATATATATATATATATATATATATAAATGAAAGGAATAATACTACTACTAATAATAATAATGATGATGATGATGAGAACAATAACAATACTGATAATGATAATGGAACGATAATGTGAAACACACAGCTGTAGTTCTTGTGTTAGTATGATACTCTACATGTACTGCTGTCTCGAGCAGTTTGAATTTTTTGAGCCTTTTGTCACCCTGGAAAGCGAGCACAGAATTCATAATACCTAGCAACATTGTACACAAAAGCAATAAAATACTTGCTAGGATAAACCTGTATTGTCTACAATAAGGCAGAACAACTGGAACCTTGAAATAGCTCTTCATTTTACATTTTTATTGATCTCTTCAGTTACACAATTGCTAATGTCCAATTCCTTGCTATTTCCATGGTAGCCTGAAAAATAATTAAAAAGGAAATAAATTAGAGACCAATATTAATTGGGTAGAGCCAGCAGTAATGCTGATTGAGTTTTCAGATCTAGCTATGGACTCACTAACCATTGTTATCACAGGGGATCCACACAAAGGGTGAATTTAGAAGCAATGTATGAGAATAGCAAAAAGTTCCATAATTATTGTACTATTCTGCAATAAATATTTACACAAGATGAGGATAAACTATCTGAAATGATGTGCTGTTGTTATTATGGCTGAAAATGGCAAATTGTAGCAATTTTTACCAGAGCAACACACGTCCTTGAAATCGCTAAATTTCCCACAAGCAGCCACAATAACGACACAGCAGAACATTTCGGATGAAGGTTAGTTTATTCTCATCTTATGTGCAAATATTTATCCCAGAATTGTACAATAATATGGAACTTTTTGCTATTCTCATACATTGCTTCTAAATTCAATAATACCAAGGGTCAAACACATTATGTAGGCATCCTGTGATTGTTAGTATTTGTAAAAAGTAGACTCGAGCCCCTGTAATTCTTAGATGCAGAAACCTTACGCTTAAGTTGAAACATGTTTATTTATCATGAATGTCTTTGCGGATTGGCAAAAAAAAAAACAGCTTGAGGTAATAACATCTATTTGTCATCATGGTGCAGAGCAGTCAACATTAATTTAGCTATATATCTTTCCAGATCAACTGAAAAATTAAAAAAAAATTCCCTTGACTCGCCAAATATGACAGTCACATCTTGAGCTGGATGGATAACAAGATCAGTAAAATTTCTGCAGGCCATATAGGTCTAGCACTTAAACTGGTCAAAATGAATGGACTTTCTCCATGCCATAAATTATTTTAATAAAATTTAAAATGTTACCATGACTGAACAACTGTTGAGCTTCTTCCTCCCAATGACACGGATGTGCAGCCATTCACATTAAAGGAGAATTGAAACTTAATAGACAACAGAATAGAGGGCCACAAAGGAAACAAAGTTCTCAGTGCAAACCATGAATGCCCTAACTGAACCTGATGGAAGAGAGAGGGTCGTAAGAATGAACAAACAATGAATGGCCATCGTCACAAGCCTAACTCAACCTGATGGAAGAGAGATGGTCGTAAGAATGAACAAACAATGAATGGCCATCGTCACAAGCCTAACTCAACCTGATGGAAGAGAGAGGGTCGTAAGAATGAACAAACAATGAATGGCCATCGTCACAAGCCTAACTCAACCTGATGGAAGAGAGATGGTCGTAAGAATGAACAAACAATGAATGGCCATCGTCACAAGCCTAACTCAACCTGATGGAAGAGAGAT
>OX421453.1:5225105-5252605 GCA_949126865.1 Montipora capitata
ATATACAAAGGGTACAATGATGAATGCCCAGCAAGAAAATATGGCTGCCAACATTATTGCGTCAATCTCCCGGGTGGTGGTCACCGCTGTATGTGTCACCATGGTTACAACCTCGCATCAAATGGCCGACACTGTGAAGGTGTGATACCCCGGCTTAATTTAAAATTTATGAGGTTTATATTTCTTAGCCCAGAGCCCTCTCCAAGACCTCTTATCTCCTGCTTCAAAGGGACCGATTTTCTTTTCAGTTGTTAAGCAGCTTTCATGGCCAGCTGTTTCATTCCTCTCCTGTTCCAGGGCCATAGCCAGAAAAAAATTCTCTTCGTAGATATTTTAAGTGTTTATGATGAGTTTCATTTTAAAGACAACACTGGAATCACGCTTTATTTTAAAAATTCACGAAAAAATGACTGAGGCAAGTGCCTCGGTTTGCCTCGTACTGGCTACATCCCTGGGGTCACCCTCCCTTCGGGTTATCCCGCGCGCCTTCAAGGGATTTCTTCGCCACTCACTGAAAACAGATTCAGTCGCTTTCTTCACAGGGTGTTGAGTGAATTAGTGGTATTACAGGGTGTCAGAGAGTCCGTCCAAAAAAAGAGGTTGGCATTGTTAAGAAGAGACCTGCTTGTTATTATAATAGCTTTTCGGATGGATTTCAATAAACAAGTTAATGTAAATGCTGAATTAGTTCAATACCCGAAAATGGAAATTGCAGTGTTCTGCTAAATTCTGCAACTATTTTCGTGCAATCAAACGTAAACTACACTTTCCCCCTTTCCTTATATTCCTTTCCTTCCCGGTGTCGATCAGGGGCTCCGAAACGCGTCTTCTCTTTTGGGGCTGTCCAACCAAAACTTGATGAGGGAAGGGATTTGAAGATTAATATTTTTGCTACATTGAATTTTATTTATATTGAAGATAAAGACATTGTCATCATCACCATTTTCTGTTCGTTTGCGGTATTTTATCAACAAGACTTGGTTGTATATTCTCTCATTGGAAGTGACTGGTTGGTTGTAATTTCCATTTACATGTCGACGAATGCAGTGAGAGCAGGCATGGATGTGAGCAACATTGTGTTAATAATCATGGCAGCTATATTTGCAATTGCCGGAGTGGATTTATGCTTAACAAAGACCGGAAACATTGTGATGGTAAATATATAGGTAGATATTTTTATTTAGCTACAAGCTATCTGGCGTTTTTGGATACCATATTGTTTTATTGAAACATAAATGATGAATAGGGCTTTTGCTGCTTGGTGATCACATGGTGCCAAAACGGCCATCCTGAAACGCAAACTGCCCACTGGGACAACTAGGACAAATTACATTGTTTTAGATTTCCCAGTGTGCAATTTGCATCGCAGTAGGGCGGCTTTTGTACTATGGCCTATTTCGTAATATAGATTTCAATTCCCAGATAAATTATCTTAACAGCACGGTCATGACGTCACAGTGATCCTTGAAGCGAAAGGTCCAGAGCCTGTTTAGCTTCTGTTGATAAAGCACCAGAATGTCTTGTGAGAGTTCGTGGGGTTGAGTCCCGCGGAAGAAACGGGTAAATTGCTCAACCTCTGAATCGTATCGGGCTTCAAGAACTGAGCTATATCAGGAACCATAATCAGGAATGGAATCCCTGATTATGGCTCCTGGCTATATCTGGGTGTCGGTCTTCAATTAGGATTACTCCTCAAGCCGTATAGTGCCAACCGGAGCGAAAGTTCCGGGAACAATTATGTAGGAATTCAATAAACCTGAAAATTAAATAAATATGCATGCTTATACCTTATTTATTTCAAACCTTAACGAGTGCTTACTGGAAATACACAGCTGTTCCAACTCGTGTCACAACACGTTTGGAAGCTACGAGTGTTCATGCGACGAAGAGTATCAACTGTCATCTGATAAACACCATTGTTTAGGTAAGTAATGATTATTAGTAATCCTTGGGTAAGTGCCATGGACTTGAATGTGGGAGGTGGCAGGTTCGAATTCCGGCCGGGCCAACACGGAAGCGAAAGTTCTTACTTTGTAATCCATATGCAAATGGGAAGACTTTCAAGCCTTCTCAGGAATGGATTATATAGTGGATTATATAGTCGATGAAGATTACACCTCCAGCTATCGTAAGGAAATCTTGGCGATATGCAACAAATCGCAAATTCGGTTATTTGCCTTTATTGTTTTACAAAATACGGCGAAGAAATGCATTAAAAATCGTACCGCACGAAAGAACAATTATTTTCCTCATTTAAGCCAGTAAAATCGTCTGGCGTTAAGCAGAATAAAATCTATCAAGTCCGACTCATAGGAGTCAACGGGTTAAGACTTCTCATTAATAATGTTATTGACCTCGTTAAAAAACTCATTTATTCCTTTAAACATTTCATTAATTTAAACTTATTTAAGCTTTGTATTGCTCCTTAAAACCTCATTAAAGAGAACCTTCCCTGTTTTATCAAATGTCCCTTAAATATGTCCCATGTGTACTTATTAGAAGATCTGTAACAAAAAATTGCATTACCTAGTAATATATATATTTTTATCGTCTTCCAAAGATCGGCCTCAACGCTTCCCGGTGCCGCCATCTTAACTGTCGCGGAATTCAAGTTTGGTACTGATGACGTTTCGTGGTTGCCTCGCTTCAAGTTTTGTTGCCTTGTTTATATCGTGTATATTTTCTTGACGAGATTCACTTTAATGGAGAAGATGCAGATTCTTCCTTCAGGGATCAGTTGGAACAAGAATACTACTCATTAAGCGAAGAAGAGGAAGAAGAAAGCAGTTCTTTGCTTGCAAATTTGGGCACTCCAATCGCCTTTCGGCCTTTGTAATCGATGCCCTGTTATGCCGGCTGAGGTGGAATTTTTTTCTGGCTTGCTTTCCACAACGAAACAGATTTTGACCCAAAGTTCCCGCGAACCGGACAGTGACCACGAAACGTCATCATTACCCAACTTGCAGTGCGCGACATTCAAAATGGCGCCACCGGGAAGTTTTGAGGCCGATCTTTTGGAATACGATAAAGAAATTATTTCACCAGGAAAGGCATTTTATGTTCGTAACAGATCTTCTAAAAGTACAATTGGAACATTTTAGGTGACATTTGTAAAAAGAGTGGAGGTTGCCTTTAATAATGTTTTTGCAACTTGTTACGTTACCGTAACAGCAGCTGATTGGTGCAAGTTTTTGTCGTGCTTGTCCCTACTCGTGCACTGTTTGCTTAACGTCGAATAGATCTCATTCGCTGTAAATTTTGTTTTCCCAATGTAGATAAATGCTCAAGAGAGTTTCTTTCGAAGTTGGTCATATTCATGATCCTACTCATCCTTTTTAATGAACACCCTAAAAAAAATCAAATCTCCTGAATATCGTCAAATTATTTGCTCAATCAATCAATCAATCAATCAATCAATCAATCAATCAATCAATCAATCAATCAATCAATAATTAATGAACATTAATTGAAATGCGCTCCACTACGAGAGCGCGACATGCAGGACTTTCTTACTCACAATCAGGATGCACTTTCACCTCAATCAGACAAGGACCTGGCCCGGTTGTTCAAAAGCCGATTAACGCTAATCCCAGATTAAAAATTAACCAAGGAGTTTATTTCTCTACTACTAAATGCTGTTCAACGCTGATATTCGGCAAAACGTTAGATAACTGTTTATTTTAACTGGAATTTTCCCATTTAATGTCCGCCATTTCTTGAGAGAGCTGGATCAAGAAGAAAATCGTGACGTCAAAGACGGCCTAATTAATATGCAGCACGGCCGTTTCGGGGCTTTCAGACTTTTAGACTCGTGTTTTGCATATATAATAAGCTGCATTTACGGGATGAAAGTAAATGATGCCTCATTCCCTTGATCCAACTCTCTTTGGTCCAATCGGTCAGTTTTGAAGGTGAGTAACGGCGAACCGTGACATCCAAAGTAAAAAGCCTTTGGATAAAAATCAAAGCTCACTGACCTTGAAAATTTTGTTAGTCAGGTAAACACACTTTCAAAATCAGTAAAAAAAGGAAGTGACTTTTTGATCCATGCACAGAAGTCTGTTGTTGTTGACGCACTGCCTAGCTGTACCCGAGCGGAGACCGTATCCATGGCTGACGCTTGATCGTTCAGGGAGCAGACGAGCAATGCAGGGAGACGATGATGCCGATAATGCCTGAACAAAGCGTTCGCAAGCTTGACCTCGGCACTCTAACAGTGTCTGTAGGCCAGAACGAACAAGCGCTTGATCATAACTTATGTTTGTGGCCGAATAATGCGCCGAGCGTTCCTTTGAACGGATTCAATTAGATCACTTAGGTAATCGGGCAAACCAGCTTTTTTCACCCACAAATTAATTATTGGTCTTCTCTTTTTGACGCAGATATTGACGAGTGCACAGAGCCTGATCATGGCTGTTCTCAACTTTGTAACAACACCGAAGGAAGTTACAACTGTTTCTGCTTAAAAGGCTCCTTCTTGCAAAAAGACAACAAAACTTGCGTTGGTACGTTTTGGTGAAGTTAACGAGTCTTTTTGGCTTATCATGCTCCGTTAGTGAACGGCTTTTGGAGCCACAGGTAGCACCTCCGATCACTGGCGATTTTAGTGGTGGCTTTCGACTTTTTTATTTGACCTGTATAGCTATGGCTTTAAATACCCGTTGAACGAAGCACTGATTGCCGGAGCGAGGGGCGTAAACGGCTCAATGTGGGACTTTCACTGTTACCCGGCAGAGCTTTATAGCACAGGAAACTGTGACGTGTACTTGAGTTTTCCCTTATTTTCCACATTCCAGACCACAACATCGTTTTGGACAGCTCAAAGCCGACAACGCTCTCAGCTGGATTGGGAGCGTTCGTGGCGATGGCGGGTGTCACTGTGTTTATTATTCTTGGGACTGTGATGTGTGTGATACGCTACAAACGAAAAGCACGAGTGCGAAGCGCTCGTTCGGCAGAGGTATGCATTTATCACGATCTTAAATACCTTTTGCTTAAAGCATGACAAGTAAAACATTAATTTGCTGTCATGATAAAAAGAATTCAGTCAATAATATATCAGACAAATGTGCACATTACTGCTTAAAATGTGAAGTAGGGGTACACGTTCGTATAAGTTCTCTAATTCCGGGGCCACTTAAAGGGTTAGTTGTAGAAAGAACGTACCTTTGCAATCTATAACAAGTACTTTTAAAGGGGTTATCCCCCCAAACACGAAAAAAGAAAAGCAAAAAATGAAATGACGGCCACAAATCCTTTATTGTTGTAGCATACATCATTTTGAGTACTTAACTTTTCCAGACTTTGTTTGGGGCTCACCTTAATACTGTTTGATTGTATTTTTACACCAGGACGGAAAGAAATCACTGTTTTAATGGACGGAGTAATTGAGAAACACATGCAAAGCTTTTGAAACCAGAGCTATGTCGTCTTTTTTGGATAGTATCGACACCGACGCTATCGAAAAGGAAACACCCTTGAAAGGAAACCCTTTAAAAATCGGTGTCCATACCTACAAACTATAGATATACACAGTTATTACCTCTAATCCCCGACTTTAACACTGTTTCGTGTCCAGGGTGCTTAATGCCTCGTATTTTAATATCGTTTTCCCAAGTACTTCGTTTTCCAAGCTGTTTTGTGACATTCTTCCCAAAATGATCATTAATCTACAGATCTGTACCTTTCACAAACTTATTTTATATGTACACATTTTTATACATTTTGTAAAACTGAGCATATTTCTGATAACTAATAAAGTTATATGATAAGCAAATGGAGAATGAGTTGTCTTATCCAAAGTTAGATGGTTTCCTTACTTGACCCAATAAAGGCGCTGTTACACTCGGAAATTTTTCGAGCAACTTGTCTCTCAATTTTGTTACGAAAAGAGTTCTCACATTGCAAAGTTATTCGCTTGACGGTTGTTACACTGGGCAACGTTTCTTGCAATTTGCTTCGCTTTCGGTGATCATTTCACTGGCTAATAACGCAATCCGTTGCGACACAAGTTGCCTGGGCAGATTTCACAACACGCATTGCTTGAAAACGTGGTTGGTAATTTGCGTAAACCAATGCGCAAAGTAGCAATGGATTCTACTTTCCGAGAAGGGTTCTTCTGTTTGTCTCACCTTGTTTTTGCAGTTGTAAATTGTGCAACTTGCAACTTGTCTCGCTATGGCGTTTCAAGAGAAGTTGCATGAAAAATCGCAAAATGCAACAGAGCCTTAAATTAGGTTTCTGTTTTAAACGTACGTTAAACATTCGGTTGCGTTACATGACCCGGATATCAAAATACCATCAGTTTGACCCTTGAAACGGAAATGTTCTAAATTAAAAGCCATAGTAGAGGCTGCCTGTCCCTTGAGGCTCAAACCAACACTTTTAACCAACTGTACTATTTGGAAGGATTAAATCTAGCCCAACTGTTTCACATAGCAGCAAATGTTGTGGTACCAAATGAAACACCAATCATTTCTTAACAAGGTGCACTCATTAATGTGATGTAATAGTTTACCATAGCAACGAAAAAGCCTTTAAAACATAGCCCTATATTTTGTCTTCAAGTGCTTATAACTCAGAAACAAACTCGGTGACCCCCATTTTTTATTGCTGAAAAGTGGTTAGCAGGCTAAGAGAAAACTCTCTGCAGAGGTATAAAGAATTCTCTGGAGTGGATTCAGAGCCACCTTAAAATTTTCCAGTTGTGAAGGTGGCTATAAATCTTCTCCAGATAATTTTTTCTAACTTTGCAGCGGATTGGTTGGTTCCCCAACAAGTCAGCGTCACGCTCTTCTAGGTAGTCTTCTTGCATCTTCGACATCGATTCTGGAAGGAAAAAAAAAAACAAAACAAAAACAAAACATAAAAAACAGCTCTAGATACTGCAGGCTCTTTCGAGCACACACAATGCGCCGATGAGAATGGCTACGAGTAGGACGATGCTCTCTTCGAATTCCTTGAAAAAGATGACGTTTATACATCTATGGGAGAACGGAAATACCAACCAATGTGAACTGTATCCTTTATGCTTCTGTGTATGCGAGAGAGGCATGTGGAAATTACATTTGTGACAAAAGCGGGTTAGAGGAAACTTTGAATTGTTTACACTACGAAGCTAGCATCTCGTTATCATGCCATCTTAGGCCTATTTGATTCCTATCGTCAGTTTCCAATTTGAAAGTATTTTTGTTTGCAGAACTAAACTCTAACTTCACTTACCATTGTTTTGGAAATTCCAGCGTGACATCGTCGCCAACTAGCACAAATGGCGCCCAGTGCTTCATAGCACAATACTGTTTTGACTCCCGGAGGGTTTTCGTTGCCTGTTGAAGAGCTGCACTTGCGCTTTTTCCATCTAACAGGTGCTGGTAGAAACCCCTCATGAACAGCAAAGTTACCTCGTCATCAATTGCCCAGAGTGACACCAAAACAGACCGAGCTCCAGCACACAGGAAAGCCCTGGCTATTCCCACCACTCCCTCAGACTTGACTTCTCCCCGACCACTGTGGCAACAGCTCAGCACAACTAGTCTTGCTCGAAGAGAACTTGCCTGAACATCGCGCATTTTCAATATATAATCGTCTTCTTTGGGAATTGGGGTTTTCCGTTCTGTATTTGGGGCTAAAGCAATCTCTCCGGTTGTTGGGCATCCATGTGCTGCAATGTGCACTAAAGCAACTGACTTCATTCTTTTTAGCACCTCAGTTTTCGTGGCATGTCTTTCAGTTAATGGTGTGGTCTGCATAAGTTCTCCAATCATCTCTACTTCTTCTTTAGCGCACGGTAGCTGCTTAAATATTGGCTCACCTTTCTTGTTAATAATTTCCTTCAAGCACGGATCACCTACAAGCAGTGCTCCAGTCTTACTGTGGAAGTCTTCAGGTGCACCGGCGATGAGATGAAAAGCGGTCAGCGATGGAACGGTGCGGATCCTCATAGTTTTGCTCAATGCAGAAAAAGGGGCCAAGCAAAACGGTCCATCGGGAACAACTATTAACTCATCTCCTTGGAGCAGGTCTGCAATTGGCCCGAGCAAGACATCATACAACGGTTGTAAAGAGTTAACAGAGGAACAAGATGATAGAACTGTTTTCTCACTAATAGACTGTCTGTTGCAAGACAAGTTGCTACGCAGTGGATCCAAAGAACGATCCTCGCATCTAACACCATCCCGTACTCCAATCCCTTTCAAAGTAGTTTCCATCAACATGTCGGTACCTCCATTTGCGATTTCGCTTTGACGAAAGTTGATCCTGCTGTCTTTTCTCAGCACCCAAAAGGTGATCTTGTTCCTGTCAAGTGCCATAAAAACGGCTTGTGAAGGCAAAAGCTCTAATGCAGCTGAAAGAATTTGCTTCGGAGAAAGTGCAGAAAAACATTGATAGTCAATGTCGTATTGTTCCGTCAAAATATCCAACAAAGCCTGAGCTCGTCCTTTCTAAGCAGCATACAAAGCCTCGTCAACCTCTCCATTCTTTAACAGCGTCCTCCACAGAGCAGTGTACGCCATGCAATGAGAATCACGAAAACCTATTTTCCATTCATCGTTTGACTTCAGACTATGCCTTGTTTCATCAAACTGTTTTACACTTAAACGATAACAACTGAGTGCCTTACTCAAGGAACCCGACAATTCATGATCATAACCTAGCGAAAAACACGCGACTCCTTCTTGTACGCGCTTTCCAGTTTCCTTGAAAATACTAAGACTATGTTCATGATACTCAATGGCTTGTTTAAAATTACCTAGCCTAAGATAGGCACTTCCCAGATTTGCATAGGCTGATCCCTCCCCAGCCCTATCCCCTACTTCTTTAGCAATACTAAGATATTTTTCGCAATACTCAATGGCTTGTTTAAAATTGCCTAGGCTAAGATAGGCAACTCCCAGATTTCCATAGGCTGATCCCTCCCTAGCCCTATCCCCTACTTCTTTAGCAAAACTAAGATATTTTTCGCAGTATTCAATGGCTGGTTTAAAATTACCTACTTTGCAATAGGCATTTCCCAGATCTCCATAGGTTGATCCCTCCCCTGCCCTATCCCCTACTTCTTTAGCAATACTAAGACCTTTTTCGTAGTACTCAATGGCTTGTTTGAAGTTACCCAAATTGAAATAGGCAATTCCCAGATTTCCATAGGTTGAACCCTCTCCAGCCCTATCCCCTACTTCTTTAGCAATACTAAGACCTTTTTCATAGTACTCAATGGCTTGTTTGAAATTACCTAGACTAAGATAGGGAATTCCCAGATTTCTATAGGTTGATCCCTCTCCAGCCCTATCCCCTACTTCTTTAGCAATACTAAGACCTTTTTCGTAGTACTCAATGGCTTCTTTGAAATTACCCAGATTGAGATAGGCATTTCCCAGATTTCGATAGGCTGATCCCTCCCCACCCCTATACGCTACTTCTTTTGCAATATTAAGATGTTTTTCGAAGTACTCAATGGCTTGTTTATAATTAGCTAGACTGCAATAGGCATTTCCCAGATTTCCATAGGTTGATCCCTCAACAGCCCTACCCCCTACTTCTTTAGCAATACTAAGACCTTTTTCGTAGTACTCAATGGCTTGTTTGAAATTACCCAGATTGAGATAGGCATTTCCCAGATTTCCATAGGTTGATCCCTCTCCAGCCCTATCCCCTACTTCTTTAGCAATACTAAGATGCTTTTCGTAGTACTCAATGGCTTGTTTGAAATTACCCAGACTAAGATAGCCATTTCCCAGTTTTCCATAGGTTGATCCCTCCCCAGCCCTATTCCCTACTTCTTTAGCAATACTAAGATCTTTTTCGTAGTACTCAATGGCTTGTTTGAAATTACCTAGACCAAGATATGCACTTCCCAGATTTCCATAGGTTGATCCCTCCCCTGCCCTATCCCCTACTTCTTTTGCAATACTAAGACCTTTTTCGTAGTACTCAATGGCTTGTTTGAAATTACCCAAATTGAAATAGGCATTTCCCAGATTTCCATAGGCTGATCCCTCCCCAGCGCTATCCCCTACTTCTTTTGCAATACTAAGACGTTTTTCGAAGTACTCGGTCGCTTGTTTAAAATTACCTAGACTAAGATAGGCATTTCCCAGATTTCCATAGCCTGATCCCTCCCCAGCCCTATCCGCTACTTCTTTTGCAATATTAAGATGTTTTTCGAAGTACTCAATGGCTTGTTTATAATTAGCTAGACAACAATAGTAAATTCCTATATTTCCATAGGCTGATCCCTCCCTAGCCCTATCCCCTACTTCTTTAGCAATACTAAGACTTTTTTCGTAGTATACAACGGCTTGTTTACAATTACCTAGCCTGTGATAGGCATTTCCCAGATTTGCATAGGCTGATCCCTCCCCAGCCCTATCCGCTACTTCTTTTGCAATACTAAGACGTTTTTCGAAGTACTCAATGGCTTGTTTGAAATTACCCAGTTTGAAATAGACATTTCCCAGAATGCAAGAGACTGCTCCCTCCCCAGCCCTGCAGCCTTTTTCTCTAAAAATATGTAGTGCTTCTGTGTAATTTTTTATGGCCTCTTGATAGTCAGGTAGGTTGACGTAAGCATCGCCGAGATGAAAATAAGCCCTTAGTTCTAAATCCCTGTCTCCTTCACTAATCGCAATGGCAAGCCCCAGCATAAGCTGCTCTATAGCTTCTAACTTTGTTTCTACCATTCTACAATAACTAAATGATAATTAAAACTTGTTCGCTGAGGTGGTCCAATGTCAAGGCAAGGATGAAGCTGGAAGGAAAGAAAGGTAAAGACGCTTAATGTTCAATCTGCTTTCTAAAATAATACAACGTTTTAGAATAAAGCCCTTGGGAAACGAAAGCAAGCATTGGTGAGAGTTGAAACTCTTGAGAGCTCGTGTGAGTCGATGAGAGTGATCGAGAGTTGGCCAAACGAAAGCGCGAGTTGACAAGAGTTTGTCGAGGGTTTACACGCTAACAAGAGAGAGAGCCTGGGAACCACCCTAGGAAAACCTTTTTGACGTAAGTATGGCGACTAGCCAGGAGGTACACTTGGCCTTGGCGTTGTCCTTGGTCCCCGAATGTGACGTTAGATTATTCTTTCCTTTTTTATCTGAGCCCGCTGGAAAGAAAACAGTAACTGCTGACCGCAAAACTCTCTCTCAAACTCTCGTGTGCGGCCAAGTTTACCCCTCACGCAAGGGGATCCTTCCCCCAATGTCCGTAACCCCCAAAATTTTATGACATGCGCAGAGTACTTTCCTGGAAAGACTGCTGTTTCCTGGAAACGCGGGCTGCTTTCGTTAATTGTTTACAACGAAAGTTGCGAAAAAAAATGTCAGCCAATGGGACGAAGAAAATTTATCGGCGGGCAGTTTTCTAGTAAATATCAGCCGGCGAAGAAACTAAAATCAGAAGAGAAACCAGACGAAAACAGTTGTAGTGTTGGTGGTCAGGATTCAGCGGCAGCAACTCCGGAAAGTGTTTTTCTCAAGTTTGCAAGCGAGCGTGCGAGGATCGACAAACTCTCTCGTGAATGTAAACGACTAACATCAGAAAATGCAGGACTCAAAAGGACAATCCAAACGCTTCGAAAAAATATAGGTAAGCATTGGTTAGGGAAAACATGGGTAAATGTATAACTCACGTCTTTTTTTTTTTTTTTTGGAATTGGCATACTTATTATTACGGCTGCTTTGAGTGGGGTTCGCAACAAGGAAAATGTAAACAGACGCAAATTTTGGCGTGAAACAACTGACCTGCATCCGGCCTGTTCATTCAGTACAGTTATAATTCCTTTTAAGGCTTTATAAGCTTGAGGTTGAAAGTTAAGTTCAACTGGACCAGAGAACGGACATTCATCGACATTTGAGTGAAACAACGTTGAATATTTTTAAAAATAATTTCACGACGAAAAGGCACGGAGCTTGTGAAAATCCTTTGTACATTTTTGCGGGTAGCTAGCGGGGTGAAAATTGTTAGCGTGTTCTCCTTAAAATGGGGTAAAAGAAAGTTTTACTTTAGAGAGACTGAAACAAACGCCTTAAAACTATGTTTTAATAATTGACCGCTGTAAAAAGGTCTTGTTATAATTTCCAGCGAATTTCGCAGCTGTTAAGTAATATTAATCCTGTGTTAATTCGCGAATTGTGCATCCAGACTTTGCTTTTATTTTGGACACTAAATAATGAAGCAGAGCTAAAAGAAACAAAGCATTTTCGATATATGCCAACACAGAAATTCTGTTAACGCAAAGAAACATTACTCGGAGGAAAAAAACGTGAAAAATATTTTTTAATGGCACAGTAGATGATTTTGTGCGGACCGCGGAGGAGTCCTTGTCATGTCGAATGCGATCTAGATTTAAATTTTTAGACTTTTCTTACCTTTCTCTAGTTATAAATTTAAGCTTATTTTGAGTTCAAGAGGACAAAACCTTTACTTAGAGAACTGTGTAAATACCTTTCCAATTGATAAAAAAACCAATGTTCTCGGCAGTGACAAATAACATTCACAAGGTTGAAAGAAAACATCAGTAAATAAAGTAGCCACATCTAAATGTAGAAAAGAGAGTTTAAGGCTCACACTTTTCAAAACGTGAATTTAATGAAATAATTATTTTTCAAAGCCACATGTCAATAAAATTTTTGTGTGACTTTTTCCCTTGTTTTCAGTATTTCTGCGAAGAAGGAACAGTGATTTGAAGAAAGAGACTCTGACCCTACAAAAACAAGTTACAAAGCAAGGCAAATTGTTGAAGACCACATCCTTGAAGAAAAGCGACACAATAAAAAAACTAAGGGGGGGGGGGGGGGGCAAAATCTGTTGCAACAAAACTGAAAAACCAACTCAAACAAAAAGGAGATGTTTTAAACAGTTATTCTCTTGTGGATACATTTGCCCATGGCAAAAATGGAGCAAATCATAGGAGTGTAATGTTCATGGCTTGCATTAGATATTTACAACATGCATGTCTTTTATCTAACCAAAAGGCACCAATTGCATTACATTTAATTTTCAGTATTTTGTTTAATTGTAGTCCCCCAAAAAATCTGATTGTTTCCCCAACTACTTTTTCAGATTGGAATGTTCTTTTAGGGGAGGCAGACAAATTAATTCTGTGTAAAAGATTTGCAAACAGCAAATATGATTTTCATGTTTGGAGTGATGACTCTAACAAAGGAGGGGAGGAAAGGCACATTGTGGGGGTGCACACATGGTGCCATGAAACTAACAAGCCAAGGGCTTATGCTCTTGCTAACAGCATTGTAGCTAGTGGGTCAGGAAAACACCAGTCAGATGTTGATTTCCCCATTGGTCATGACACGTTTGGTATATCAAATGTCTCAGAGTTAGTTGGGGACAATGCCTCTACCCAAAAGGGTAAATCAAATGGATTGATTGCAAACAACTCCAAACTATTTGGCAGGGAAATGTTTTTTGTGGGCTGTTACCCACACATACTTAATATAATGTTGCGAAGAATGTGCCAGGCTGGGTTTGGGGCAAAGGGTGATATGAACAACAACCACATATTAAAATTATTATACAAGATATCCTGGCTCCACCATGAACGGCCAAGTCAGTACAAGGCAATGTATGTTTCACTGGGAATTTTAAGTAAAGAGCCACCCCTTCCACAGTCCTTTATTGACACAAGGTGGACATATAACCATGAGATGCTACAATGATATTTCAAGTATGGAAAAGCCTGTCTTCAGCTTGCAGAGCGTATACTAGAAAGGATGCCAAAGTCAGATGACCACTCATCAGTCTGGCAAAATGTCATCAAGCTGAGCTCCTGCCCAATGATCCAAGTGCAAATTAAATTCTAATTTGAATTTCTTGACAAGTTCATTATCCCATCTCTAAATTCATCACAAGCAAGTGACGAGGAACTTGGTTTTTCCAGTGGATATCTGGCACGACTATGGCCTGCAACTGTTCTCAAGCACAATGAAACACTCAGTCAAATGTTACTGTGTCCATCACTGTATTTTCCTTTAACAGAAGAGCAAGTGCAATTATCTTTGAAAGATCCAGCCGCTATTAAACACTTTTACCACGAAGTGCAGAGGCCCATCTTGCAAGAAGCCCTGAAAGTAATTAAAGAACATGGTGCTGAGTAGGCTCGATTTCCGCCCCCCACTCGAGTTCGGGTATCCTCCCCGAGAAGAGACGGCTGGACGCGTGAGCGATAGATTGTGTCTGTGACGTAAATTCAAAATATAATTTATGCGAAGTTAATAGTTGCGGGGAAATAGCATTAGACATCCCAAAAACACTGATTTTAAGAAAACAGAAATTACATAACAATGCTTAAAACGTCTGTGCGAAGTTTCCAGATGATACGAGCTTGAGTTTGTGGTTAAATGATCGATGTGAGTTTGAATTCAACCGGCGAATCATCAACGAAATCTTCGGCTGCTTTAGCTCTCAGTCGACCTCATCGGCCCCCTCGTTTTGCCAGCAATAAACTCAGCAGTACTTTCAATTGATCTTGAGGAATTTTACTTGCTCTTACATTAGCGAAGTGTGAGGAGAAAATTGCAATAGCAATGGATTTAAAAACCGTATTTTGACCTTGGCGCCAACTGGAAAATCAGTGAAGTTTGCGAACTCAGGCGGTAGAAAACGACACAATTCCCATTCTCCAGCTTCTCGAAAACCTTTCGTTGTCGCAATCTTGGATGTTTCCTATCTTAAAGCACTGTAAACCTCGAACAGGCCGGGTCAAAGAATACCTTCGCAGCCAAAACATATAATTTATGCCAGACGGATTTGTGCAGGCGAGTTTCTGATTGGCGGAGATTAACAATGGCTCACCTCACGCGTCCAGCCGAGATTTCGGGAGTGAGCGCTGGCTGATTTCCCGAAACAGCGGCTGGTAATCGAGCCTAGGTGCTGAGTGGTTATCCTTTCCCAAGCTGTTTGGAATGGGAGCTGATCAAAGATTCCAAAGTCCATTCTGGTCATCTGTTTTGAAGGTCCTTGACATACAATTTGTATCCACTGAAAGCAATCAAGGAAACGCATCTGAAAACAATGTAAAAGTTTATGGACAGGATCTTCAGAGATTGGTGTGTAAGGACAGAAATGGGCTAGTTAAATGGGCCAATAATTGGGAGCTGCAGAAACCTCAACTTCTAACTGAGATTAAAGCAATGGCAACATCACCTGAAAGCTGTCTCATTAACAAAGACACCACACCACACCTTTTTGAATTTTATGCCAAGCACATTTTTAGCATTCCTGTGAACAATGTCATTGCTGAAAGACAGTTTAATCTATCCCAACTTTATCTTCATGACAACCTGTCAGAACTATCAAAACAGGCCTCTGTAACATTTGTCAAGAACACTATTCACAGTGGTAAAACTAATGCTAGGACCACTGAGACAGCAAGGCAGACACATGAACAGAGAATGAATGACTATGGGCAACTACTGACCACAGAGCTTCTCCAAGAGGCAAGAAAAAAGCTCAACAACATCAGAAAAGGTAGTGCAGTCAGTGCCCCACTTAGAGGAAAGGATGTCTATCCTAAAGCATGGGAGGAAAAGAAACTGAACAAAGACACATCACTGACAATCCAGTCTCTTAAAGCTGAAGGTCGTAAGCTTGAACTTCAGTGGAAAGCTTCGACAAAAGGAACTGTAAATTTAGAAGAACAGAGGTCATTCAGGCCTACAACAATTGGATGGCACAGAGACACTGGACAGGTGCCACCTCTAATGCACCTTGCAGCACTTACGGTGTGGGATTATGGTGAGGAGCTTTCAACACATGACTTACCAGTGGAATGCCAGAAGTGCATCAAAAATCTTCCGCGTATCTTCCCAACCTCATCAGTTAATTCTGTGTCCACTTTGGATGTCCCCATGGATATGTCCATAACATCTGTCCCTGTTCATGAAGAATAAGACCTGACTGAGGGGTGGCTCATCAAAAAGGGGGAACTAACTTACATTTGGAAAGGTTAAAGTCAATTTATAGTCAATCTTCCTCACATGTGACCAGTATTTTTTAAGTTTTAACAGGGTTTTAAAAATTACATGTCAGTTGTGATCATCGCCAGTGAGATTTAAGAATTTTCATTGAAACTTCCCTAGTTTATTGCTGAAATAAAGCTATGAATTTTTTTACATTACATCACAGCATACAGTATTTGAAAACAATCAGTTGTTTCCTACATGTATCTGCTTTGCCTTTTTTGTTTCAGCTGATACTTTTTTTTGGAAAGATTTCCAGAAATTTTTTAGTCAGACCATTCAAATGCCAGAAATTACAAATAGGACTTCGAATGATCATTTCAGTCTCAGAAATATTGGTCATAGGTGGCATAGATTGACTGTAATTGTAACGAATGATGGTGCCAGTTTCAGTAGGCAGAAATCACAGTCATGACTCATGCTACAACAAGAAACCTTAACTGAATATAAAGATGTGTGAGAAAATGTTATGTCATTGAAAGAATGACTTTAAATTTTTCTTTGAGTTTAAGCGTTAAAGCTTAAAATGAAGTCACTTTTCTTTGAAATACAGCAAATCACACACAGCCTGTGTTTGCTCTTGGTAGCATGAGCCCTTGATTGGTTAGTGAAGATTTTAGGATAAATTACCCTAAATAAACCACGGATATTGTCGTTAGGTGCTGTTTTCCACGAATTTTTGGTGTAAGATAAATGAATTGCACCTAACAAAAGTTTGGTATAGATCACTGTTGACTGTAAAAGCCAAAAGAATAATTTTAGCGACAGGAATATTTTTTACCCCAATGCATGTAAAGTAAAGGCAAAAAGAGTTATTTATTTCAAGTGATATTAACCAAAAAAATGGACACAGCTTTCAACTACCCAGGGTTTAATTATGAAGTTGATGTCAGTTGTAAATATTAGTAGGTACCAAAAACCGTGAACAATATTTTATTTGGTGTTACGAATTTTTTTACTAAGATGAGGTGCAGGATGGTAGATTTATTATCTGTTAATGGATCAGATCCATTTTATTCCTGTATAATTTGACTGTCCTAAAAAAAGACAGTAATAGTATTGTGTTTAAAAATACACAATATAAGTTAGGTGAGACGAACGAGGTTTCAGACATGCCCTTGCTGATTGAACTGACATTCCAAAAAAACTTCAAACAAATAAAGATAGAGAAATTACATTGCCTTAACCTTTTCATTCTTCGAGTTTAATTGTCTAAGAGCGTGACAATAACAGTAATGATATACCCTGACAAGCTATGAAGAGCAGGTTCCCATTAGTAGTTGATGAATCGAAATTGCCACATTGTTTTGCCAAAGTACAAAATGTAGCTAATTAAGTGAGCGATTTGGTGCATAAAACTACTAAATTCTTTGTACTGTGTGCTCAAGGTTCACTGGTTTCCGATTTTCACTGAGTTTACCCTTACAACATTTTTATAAGTTAAGTGTTTAGTATCTTGTATTGTATTATTAGTGTTATGTATGTCGTCAAGGTTTGAAAATTAGAAAAACTCATTGCGTACCTTGCCTGCAATCTTCTGTTGCCTTCCCTCAATTCGATCGAACAGCTCTCCAGCACGACACGATTCTTGACAACTCAGTTTGGCTACCTCGAGCGTGCGTGAAGAAAATGAAATAACTTCACAGGAACACAACGCAGAACTCCTAATGTTGACCCATTGACAAATTGGATGACTGGTCTTAAACATCACCGTCGCGAAATTTTTCTTCAAGCAGCAACGCACCGAACAGTGCGCATTCAAGTAAATAAATTAGGTACAGTATAAACTTAGGGGAAAGAATCGAAATTGAAAACGGTAGATATTTCGATCATGTACCATTCTTTAACCTTGCCTTTAACGGTGGCTGAAACTTCGCGTTTTAAAAAGATATTAAACAACATAGTCCCCATAGCATTCTCCTTGAGCCGACCTTATCAGTCGTATTCATACTGTGCATGTCTATAATATTTGTGTTTTGACGTATCGCATTCATTGCGTGAGGGGTAAAGTTAGACAAAACTCTCGCCAAATCTCATGAAAAATTTGAGCAGATTCAAATTTGATGAGAGCCCTCCATGAGTGTAGCCGAGAGTGGATAAGAGTTCCTGGTTGAAAGAGGGCGAGAGTTTCAACTCTCATTAACTCTCACTCCTGTTTGGCTTAACTTGAATTCTGTGTCACCAAGTTATTCTCTCGTAACCGTGAAATCGACGGTACTGAGTTGTCCATTGCTGTTCATTACGTGGACGACGATGTCTCCCAATGATTAGTCGGGCCTGTAAGGGCACCGAGTTATAAATCATGTTAGTATAATTTTCAGCGGTGAATATAAGAATTAAGTGTTATATTTACCGCCCTACCCGGTGAATATAACATTTTGGAGGCGGGACTGATAAGCCAATCAAGCACTTTTTGTGCCTTTTTATCTTGTTTAGGCGCGTTGTTTTGCACTTTCTTGATATTCACCGCTGAAAATTATACTAAAACAATTATTCGACGAAGGCGAAGTGAATATTGGGGAATATTTACCTCGACTACGTCTCGGTAAATATTCACCAATATTCACATCGCGCTGTTTACATTGGTTAAAGCAAACCACGTAGTTTAAAGTGCAAAGCACAACGTCATCGAGAACACTGTGCTGCGTTGTTTGGATTACTGAAGATCAATGTTGTGTTGGCTTAATTGCTTTCTTCTTGAGGCGCTCAAAACACATACAAAAACACACGCTTTTCATGGTAGACCCACACTAATACGTGTCGAGCGTCAGCTTCGAAGTGGGTCGTTCTGCCTGAATGAAACTCAAATATAACTGAAATAGACGCAACTATGCAAAGTCAATTTGCATTTGTAATTAATACCCTGGGGATTATGTAAGACTATAAAAGAGGTTTAACTGAAGAGAGTGTAGTGTAACGTGAAGTGCTATATTTCTATCCCATATGAACCATGTGAGCGTTAGCCCTACTGATGGAACTGGGCCCACACAAGGACAGAGGAAAACTCTGATCAGGGTGGGAACTGAACCCACGACCTTCGGGTTAGATCTCCGCCGCTCCACCGACTGAGCCACAAGGCCAGACGGGAGCAGGCCGTGGGAACTGAAGACGTTAAAGTCACGGCAATTAACATGCACAAGTACAAGGAAAGGTTTCGTTTATATAAACGCTGGCCGTGTAGCACTTATATTTTTTAAACAGAATTAACTGAAGAGAGTGTAGTGTAACGTGAAGTACTATATTTCTATCCCATATGAACCATGTGAGCGTTAGCCCTACTGATGGAACTGGGCCCACACAAGGACAGAGAAAAACTCTGATCAGGGTGGGAACTGAACCCACGACCTTCGGGTTAGATCTCCGCCGCTCCACCGACTGAGCCACAAGGCCAGACGGGAGCAGGCCGTGGGAACTGAAGACGTTTAAGTCACGGCAATTAACATGCGGCTCAGTCGGTGGAGCGGCGGAGATCTATCTGTTTTTTGGGCTTGTCCCAGGCCAGAGCGATTCTCCATACCTTATTACCATATCATTAATAACAATACCCAGGTTAGAATATATTACACTATTTCCATTTACACTATATTTCTTTCTTGGGTTAGAAACGGGAGCCCGCTTTTACGCTTGGCTAAATCTACATAATATATGATTATCGTAATTCCACTCTCGAGAACACGTTGCATCTTATCGGTATCTGTATTCATACACTTAGCCATTCAGTCTGAACATTACAACGTAGCAAGGGAACAAAGAACTGTACTATAGCTAAGCACTTAACGGTACTCGAACTCAGACCCTCTATAGTCCTGCGTCTTCACCACTACACTACCACGACGAACACGCCCAACTTAACACAATCTTTTCATTATTTACCTTTGTATAATAATTCAATTGACACCAATGTATAGAGCAGTATCCAATTGAATGTCGTAAAACCAAAACCAAAGTAATTACTTTGGCCAATCAAAAAGGTCGGAGACAATCCAGTAAACCAATCAAAACTTGAACTAATTACACGTAGCCGACACAAAGCGCGGGAAAATGTGCACGCGCGAGCCACGATTGGTTTGGTTTCACTTCTGATTGGTCGAAAAACTGACGTGAGAACTTTGAACCAATCACTGAGTGAAGTAATCATAAACCAAAGTAATTCACTAATTACTTTCGACACTCAATTGAAAACCACTCTAATAACCAAAACTAATCCTAACCTGATCCCTGTTTTTCTCTAGGCTTAATTTAGGCTTCAAAAAAAAATTTTTCTTCGATTCATCTTTGTGCGTAATCAACCTATTGTAGGTAAAACTGATCATGAGGATCACCAATTTAACCTACGTAAAAACGGATTCAACCGGACGACGGATTTTACCGGCAACATATATACCTGATTGAAAATGGCTTTTTCAAAAGGTTAGCTATTACAGGAATTACAAAGATAGGCCTGTCTGTAATTGCTGTGTCAATAATGCATGAAAATTGGAGTTACTTTAACACTTTTCCAGTTATTGGGAATGATACCAGTGGAAATAACTAAGTTTAAAATGACACACGGTGCATTGTTAACACATACAAGATCAGTTCACGAAGAACTCTTCTTCCTTAGCTTCGGAATGAAGAAAATCGTGAACGCCATGTAGTTTATCGCTGTGCAGCTGGTATTCAGCCTCCCTCTTCTTCTTTAAAATGCTCGCCACTTGATATTAATTTTTTTATCGAAAATGAGAAAATAAATCGGCGTGATATATAGGCATAGTTGCATAGGTAAGGGAAAATTGTTTTGACATGAATATCTGGGAACTTGATATAAATATAGAAAACCCCTTGTACAGCGTTAGTTTTCATATGTCGGGAAAATCCCAGATGATCGGGTATTTCATAGTTTCTCGACCGTACCAGATTTTGCGAATTTTTATCTTTTGACATAAATATATGACAACTTGATGAATAAATATATAATTGACACATGAAACTGGCAACCTTGGTATTTTGTCACGTTTGGACTAGCATTAAAATGGACTCGTACAGATTCCATCGCTTTCCATCAGCGACGTCGAGTTGGAATGTACGAATGTACCCTGGGAACCAAAGACACTGATTGGTAGGTTAAGCCACGCATCAATTGATTTAAGCATCTGAAGTTTCGATTGTTAGCTGCGGTTTTTAAAAAAAACGCTTACCATCCTGGGAGCTGGACGCAAGCTTACGAACGTCAAACCTTAATTTTATTATGTCCTGAAGTGTCTTTGGTGAACTGGAGTCAAACACACCGTGCAGTCTCAATACCCGCGAACTATGATGTTCATTTGAAGTCTTTCAAATTACTTACCTCTTTCGGCGATGTCTGAGTTACTTAGAAACACAGCAAAGCAATAAGGGCGAGACCGGATAGGAAGGATATCAATCTGGTAAAAAAGAAAAAAAAAAGGAAACACACGAATGAATAAATTACTTTCTTTGGCACAATGAACTGTAAGAATTCACAATTGTTGCCGTTCCTTTGTCACAGCGTGTAACTAATGAAAAAGGTTTAGTACGAATTGAATTCCAAAATAAATAAATACAATAAGTCGTTCTATAACCTATAGAGCGCTTTACTTACTTTTGCAAATAACGATTGCGTTAAAACGATACAGAGATTGGAGCAGGACGAGAAGACAGCAGTTTGGTAGAATCACCTTTTATATATACTTGGCGAAGGCGCTGAAACTGAATATTAGTTCAATTGCAGTTTTGAATGTAGCGGAAATCCTTCTATTCTTAGCTCTGTGATATCATGCCATTAAATAAATGTTTTGACTCCTGCGTGATCGCGAATAAACGGAAAATGAAATTACGCCTGGCAGGGATAAAAATTTCTTTAAGAATACCCAACGATTTAAATACGAGCCTTACTGTGGGTAAACGCAACTTGAAGCCAGTATGCTTTTCAGTTTACTTTACGACGGTGGTAGTTTTAAAAACAAAGCACTCGGAAACGAGAACGAAGCACTAAGCACCCAACAGATCGAAAACGAAGCACTCACAACTCGAAAACGAAGCATCCCAAGTCGAAAATAAAGCACCCTCAGGCATCGTTCATTAGAATACCGCTTTGAACAGAGGCAAAAAGAACATTTCTTATTATTGATCAGAATAAAAATCAACTTTTTACTAAAGGAGCGTTTTGTTCATTATCCAGCTTTTTGTCATTGTTTTGTTTCTCACCTTACCGCTGTTATTTTTTACTCGACGAGGCTGAATTGAAACTTTTTTCATATTTTTTTGCAGTTCCAAACAAAAACAAGGTTTGACTCCCAATTTAATTGCAAAATAAATACGGCACACACCAAACCCAAGACCGGCAAGTCATTTTGGAGAGACCTTAGCCGGGATCCCTCCTCCTCAAAATTCATTGGAGTCTGCTGGGCAGCCATGTTCATAACGGAATACGCGGTTGGTGTAAAATCTTCAACCGCCTTGTTCCTAGAAAGTGATCCAAGCTGCCGAGTTGGCTATTTACCTCTATTTGTGGGATACGATTAATAACATTGGTTCATTGCTTTGCCGCGAAACAAATGGTTACAGTAAAACTCGTCTAGTTTCCTTAACTCTACGACGCTGTTTCCGGTTGCCTCATCTCCACTATTTTCAAGTGAAAATTACATGATTTATTTCAAAATAAAATCCATAATTACCAATCATGATCAAAGACTCCTGTGAGCCAGCTCATGGATAAATTGGTTTAGAACATCGCCACGAAGAAATCGCTTACTTTCATTCGCGAGTCAGTACGCGTAAGTATATAGAGGATATTACACGGTGGCGAGAAGATATGAATTTTATGTTCGAGTGGCAAGAACAATATCTCACGAGTGAGCGAAGCGAACGAGTGAAATATTGTTCTTGCCACGAGAACATAAAATTCATATCTTCGAGCCAACGTGTAATGTTCTTTTTATTATACGGAGACTAAATATTGAATATTTCCGATTTTATTGTGTTTCAAAGTAGTCAAGTTTTACAAATACGGCTGGGCTTTATAGCAAACAGAAAATACAAAAGTAATTGGTGCCAAGTATATAGAAACACTAAACCAAATCAAGCAAAATTCTGTGAGCTAATATTACACGTAAATACTGAAAAATGTACTGACTTTGACTTGAATCATCAGATACAGTGATTTTCAGTTTCTTTTCACAACGAAAAAGGCGGGAATCGTGACGTCATTGAACGATACGACACTCACAAAGGTGACATACGGAAAATACACCACTCGGGTCCCGGATGAAGTGGCGTATGGAATCTACGAGTGGTTTTTTTTCTTCATCTGTCTTTTGGCTTACCTTTACTGTTAACTACCGGCTTTTACGGTACTTTTTAGTTCAAACGTCAAGCCAAAATTTGGCATCAGATTAAAAGAAGAGGAATTATGAAGTGGAAGCAACATCTTCAGTGCTTCCTTAGTGTGTGCAATAAACGCATGACGTGCCGGAAAACGTATTTCAGAGCAATTTGCAAGACCGTGTTTTGTTTTCTCTAAAGTGAATTTGTTACCAAAGCCCAAAAAAATAAAAGACCTCAAAATAGGTCAGGACGTTACAAAATGATTAAACGTGTGATCCAAAGCTAAAGGGCCTCTGCTGGTACGACGTCTGGGTGACCCCTCAAATGGTCTTAATGACCCCCCCCCCCCCCCCCCCTTGAAAAAATTAACTGGAATGCTGCAAATCAATACCACCCAACTCAGTGCCTTAAATAAACCTCTTCGAATTTTGTTTTTTTTTTATCAAACAGGTGCATCCAGCAAAGACAAAGATCATATTCGACAACATGAACAAAAAGCAGGATTCAATATTAAGCGTCCGTATCACCACTTTAAACTCAAATTACACAAGGGACACCGACACCGTCTGAAAGGTAAAAAACGCCCCCCTCCCACCCTCTTTTCTTGTACTTGTTCCAATTTCCATTTAGATGTCGACGAATGCAGTGAGAGCAGGCATGGATGTGAGCAACATTGTGTTAATAAGCATGGCAGCTATATTTGCAATTGCCGGAGTGGATTTATGCTTAACAAAGACCGGAAACATTGTGATGGTAAATATATAGATAGATATTTCTATTTAGCTACAAGCTATCTGGCGTTTTTCGATACCATATTGTTTTATTGAAACATAAATGATGAATAGGGCTTCTGCTGCTTAGTGATCACATGGTACCAAAACGGCCATACTGAAACGCAAACTGCCCACTGGGACATCTAGGACAAATTGCATTGTTTTAGATTTCCCAGTGCGCAATTTGCATCGCAGTATGGCGGCTTTTGTACTATGGCCTATTTCGTAATATAGATTTCAATTCCCAGATAAATTATCTTAACAGGACGGTCATGACGTCATAGTGATCCTTGAACCGACAGGTCCAGAGCCCGTTTAGCTTCTGTTGATAAAGCGGGCTTCAAGAACTGAGCTATATCAGGAACCATAATCAGGAATGGAATCCCTGATTATGGCTCCTGGCTATATCTGGGTGTCGGTCTTCAATTAGGATTACTCCTCAAGCCGTATAGTGCCAACCGGAACGAAAGTTCCGGGAACAATTATGTAGGAATTCAATAAACCTGAAAATTAAATAAATATGCATGCTTATACCTTATTTATTTCAGACCTTAACGAGAGCTTACTGGAAATACACAGCTGTTCCAACTCGTGTCACAGCACTTTTGGAAGCTGCGAGTGTCATGCGACGAAGAGTATCAACTGTTTTCTGATAAACACCATTGTTTATGTAAGTAATGATTATTAGTAATCCTTGGTTAAGTGCCATGGACTTGAATGCGGGAGGTGGCAGGTTCGAATTCCGGCCGAGCCAACACGGAAGCGAACGTTCTTACTTTGTAATTCCATATGCAAATGGAAGACTTTCAAGCCTTCTCAGGAATGGATTATATAGGGGATTATATAGTCGATGAAAATTACACCTCCAGCTATCGTAAGGAAATCTTGACGATATGCGACAAATCGCAAATTCGGTTATTTGCCTTTGTTGTTTTACAAAATACGGCGAAGAAATGCATTTTAAAAATCGTACCGCATGAAAGAACAATTATTTTCCTCATTTAACCCAGTAAAATCGTCTGGCGTTAAGCAGAATAAAATCTATCAAGTCCCACTCCTAGGAGTCAACGGGTTCGTTAAAAAACTCATTTATCCCCTAAAATGTCCCATGTGTACTTATTAGAAGATCTGTAACAAAAAAATGCATTACCTAGGAAAATATATTTTTATCGTCTTCCGAAGATTCGCCTCAGCGCTTCCCGGTGGCGCCATCTTAAATGTCGCGCAATGTGGTACTGATGACGTTTCGTGGTTGCCTCGCTTCAAGTTTTGTTGCCTTGTTTATATCGTGTATATTTTCTTGACGAGATTCACTTTAATGGAGAAGATGCAGATTCTTCCTTCAGGGATCAGTTGGAACAAGAATTAACTCATCAAGCGAAGAAGAGGAAGAAGAAAGCAGTTCTTTGCTTGAAAATTTGGGCACTCACGATCGCCTTTCGGCCTTTGTAATCGATGCCCTGTTATGCCGGCTGAGGTGGAATTTTTTTCTCGCTTGCTTTCCACAACGAAACAGATTTTGACCCAAAGTTCCCGCGAACCGGACAGTGACCACGAAACGTCATCAGTACCCAACTTGCAGTGCGCGACATTCAAAATGGCCCCACCGGGAAGTGTTGAGGCCGATCTTTTAGAATACGATAAAAAAATTATTTCACTAGGTAAGGCATTTTTGTTCGTAACAGATCTTCTAAAAGTACAATTGGAACATTTTAGGTGACATTTGTAAAAAGAGTGGAGGTTGCCTTTAATAATGTTTTTGCAACTTGTTACGTTACCGTAACGGCAGCTGATTGGTGCCTGTTTTTGTCATGCTTGTCCCTGCTCATGCACTGTCTGCTTAACGTCGAATAGATCTTATTTGCTGTAAATTTTGTTTTCCCAATGTAGATAAATGCTCAAGAGAGTTTCTTTCGAAGTTGGTCATATTCATGATCCTACTCATCCTTTTTAATGAACACCCTAAAAAAAATCAAATCTCCTGAATATCGTCATATTATTTGCTCAATCAATCAATCAATCAATCAATCAATCAATCAATCAATCAATCAATCAATCAATCAATCAATCAATCAATAATTAATGAACATTAATTGAAATGCGCTCCACTACAAGAGCACGACATGCAGGACTTTCTTGCTCACGATCAAGATGCACTTTCACCTCAATCAGACAAGGATCAGGAGTGTTAGTCCACTAATAAGACCATTACATGCAAGAAGACTTTTGATGTCATGGTCTTGGCTTAGCTTTCTTTGTCACATTATTCTCACGTGTCAAAAGTATGGAAGCCTCGGTGTCATGTCAGAATTTGCTCCTCTTTCCCCCAATAGCATCCAAAAAGAATGTCATCAAAACTCCTCGTCTGTCAATTTATCCTTTCATTTAAGTCCGTAAATGTCGTTTTTCAATTTCCTCAGTTATAACAGTTACAAAAAAGATAAAGATCACCCTGTGGTAGCGGGACTGGAAAGTAAGTGTAACAGAGGTCTGACTGAAACAGACATATCCTGGTCAAATGGAAATGTCGAATGCACTAATATCAAAAGTTTATTTAACTTTTTCAGTTGCGATTCTATCCTAGTCTAACCACCTTTCTCATTTGATTTTACGACTACTTCAAAGTCATAGTTAAATGTTCAGGCAAAGCACTCTTTCCAACTCATTTTAGAAATATCACATACCAGGGCCGACTTTTTTCTAATAAGAAAAAACTCAAATGGACCTGAAAAAAACAATCGTGTATTTTGAAGACAGACTTAACTGATTAGAGTGTAATGTGAAGTGCTAGGTTTCTACCTCATATGAACCATGTGAGCGTTAGCCCTACTAATGGAAATGGGCCCACACAAGGACAGAGAAAAACTCTGACCAGGGTGGGATAAGATAAGATAGCTGACTATAGACTTGTTAGAAGATTAAACCTTTTCCTTTCTTTGTCATTTTTAATCAAACAGTCCCTACTACAATAACGCAAGCGCCGAAAGATCTCACCAAAACGCAGGGAGAATCTGGAATATTTTATTACAAAGCACGTGGTCAGCCGGCTCCTCACATCACGTGGGCATCTGGACTGAATGGAGACCTGCCCATCCAACCTCGTTCCCAGAGCTTTTCTCCGCCGAGGAGAAGGTGGCCTTCAAATCCCGTGGGATCGGCCACAGCCGCAGCGCTCCTCAAACTTACAATTGAATAGCTTTATGGGTCACAGGTTGGATTAGTAGTACCTACGCTTCAATGGGCTTCTACAATAACGAACTTCTCTCACATTTTGGCCATATTCCCTAGTTTTCTTATGTCTCTCTTTATTCTCAACTAATCAACTATGGGTATTCTCACTCGAAGTTTTCATTTCTGTCAGATTTTGACGAGTGCAAAACCCGCAGTGATGATTGTCAGCAGGTGTGTATCAACACGCATGGCAGCTTTAGGTGTGAAT
>OX421453.1:5257605-5267605 GCA_949126865.1 Montipora capitata
CGTTTTAAGAGAAGTTGCATGAAAAATCGCAAAATGCAACAGAGCCTTAAATTAGGTTTCTGTTTTAAACGTACGTTAAACATTCGGTTGCGTTACATGACCCGGATATCCAAATACCATCAGTTTGACCCTTGAAACAGAAATGTTCTAAATTAAAGGCCATAGTATAGGCTGCCTGTAGCCTTTCGTTTCCTTGAGGCTCAAACCAACACTTTTAACGAACTGTACTATTTCGGAAGGATTGAATCTAGCCCAACTGTTTCACATAGCAGCAAATGTTGTGGTATCAAATGAAACAAGGTGCACTCATTAATGTGATGTAATAGTTTACCATAGCAACGAAAAAGCCTTTAAAACTGTGACATAGCCCTATATTTTGTCTTCAAATCCTTATATCTCAGAAACAAACTCGGTGAGCCCCATTTTTTATTGCTGAAAAGTGGTTAGCAGGCTAAGAGAAAACTCTCTGCAGAGGTATAAAGAATTCTCTGAAGTGGATTCAGAGCCACCTTAAAATTTTCCAGTTGTGAAGGTGCTATAAATCTTCTCCAGATAATTTTTTCTAACTTTGCAGCGGATTGGTTGGTTCCCCAACAAATCAGCGTCAGGCTCTTCTAGGTAGTCTTCTTGCATCTTCGACATCGATTCTGGAAGGAAAAAAACAAAACAAAAACAAAACATACAAAACAGCTCTAGATACTGCAGGCTCTTTCGAGCACACACAACGCGCCGATGAGAATGGCTACGAGTAGGACGATGCTCTCTTCGAATTCCTTGAAAAAGATGACGTTCATAGATCTTTGGGAGAACGGAAATACCAACCAATGTGAACTGTACCCTTTATGCTTCTGTGTATGCGAGAGAGGCATGTGGAAATTACATTTGTGACAAAAGCGTGTTAGAGGAAACTTTGAAGTTTGTGTTAGAGGAATCTTTGAAGGCATCATCGCCAACATGGTCGTCACACGTTGTCTCTGCTCTCTCTTCGTCTTTCTAATCTGCTGGGCATCTTATGCGCCCCAGAGCTTCGCCGATGTCGTGATAAAAACACCAACCTTACTGAGGATATCTACGATATTTATTCCCGTAAGAAACTCGACTCTGGTTATATTGACCAAGCGCTGTATCACAGCTCCACTTCGCTTGCAGCAAGTGAGTTGGTCGAAACATGGATACACCTGCCATTGGCCTCCAGATCTGCACCGAGATATCGACATTACAATCTATATGGACATCTCCTTAAACCCAGGTCCTGAGCGCTGTCAAAGTGACGGTTTACGTGCTCTGTATTTGAACGCTAGGAGCTTGAAAGCCTATGTCGCTTCCGATGACAGCCGTACACGAAGGATTTGCAAAATTACCATACTTCAGGAGCTTTTTTATAGCGGCGACTTCGATGTTGTCGGAATCTGCGAGACCTGGCTCAATGAATCTGTTATACACAGCGAAATCATTCCGGGATATTCTATCTTTCGCCGGGATAGAGAGGATCTTGGTGGGGGAGTAATTGTGGCTGTCAAAGGAAATATTCATGCTTCTAGACGCCTCGATCTAGAGAGGGAGGATGTCGAGCAAGTAGTCGTGGAACTCAAAAGAGGCCACGAAAAATCAGTGCTACTTTATTGCTTCTATCACCCCAATACATCGCCCGATCCTATCTTCCGCCTTGGATTGACGGTGAGATTCGACATCTTATCCGTAAAAAATATGCAGCCTTAAAGAAATTTCGTTTGAACAAATCGCCAGAACGGAAGCTGAAGCTCCGCAAACTCAGTCAAAACATCAAATACCTAATGCGGTCAAAACACCGGCAATACTTAGCCAAAATCGAAGCGTCTTTCAAAGTCAACCCGAAAGAATTCTGGAGTTACCACAAAGTGTTCTTGGGCGGACGCTCATGCACTAACTCAGCGATTTCTTACGCTGGTGAAGTGGCTACAAAACCGGCGCAGAAAGCTGAACTCTTAAATAAATATTTCTGGTCTGTTTTTCTATCGGCTGCTCCGGATGTAAACATTGAATAATTGACTTAGAACTGATATAGAAATTTCTCAAGTACAGGTGTCAGTCGACGATGTGACAAAGCACCTGATTGGGCTTGATACCTCAAAAGCTTGTGGACCCGATGGCATCCCAGCGCGCCTACTGAAAGAATGTGGTCAACAACTTGCTCCGAGTCTCTGTGGGATTTTTAATCAGTCTCTCAGCAGCGGTCAAATTCCTACAGAGTGGAAATCCGCGAACATAACACCCATTCACAAGAAGGACTCAAAAGAGCCTGCCGAAAACTACCGACCCATATCACTTCTTCCGATTGTCAGCAAAGTCCTGGAACGCTGCGTTTTTAATTGTCTGTATGATCATGTTAATAACTTAATTACTCCTTTACAACACGGGTTCCTAAGGAATCGCTCATGTGTCACTCAGCTACTATCCGTTCTTCATACCATCGGCCGAAACCTGGATAAAAACATCCAGACAGATGTAATTTACCTTGACTTCGCCAAGGCATTTGACACGGTAGATCATAACGTCCTGTTTCTAAGTTAAAAGCTTACGGGGTGTCAGGCCAGCATTTAACCTGGTTCGCTAACTACCTATCTGGGCGACACCAACCAGTTGTTATTGATGGCGCAACTTCGCAATGGGCCCCTGTCACTTCTGGGGTCCCCCAAGGCAGCCTTTTGGGGCCACTGCTTTTCATAATATTTATTAACGACCTCCCAGATGTAGCCATAGGTGATGTTTTCACTTTCCTTTATGCTGACGACACCAAAGTATATCGCAACATCAATACCATCGAAGACTGTATGTCTATGCAGAAAACCCTGACCAACATGGACACGTAGACCCGGCAAAACAATATCTGGTTCAGTGCTTCTAAATGCAAGGCGCTAACCATCACTCGAAAAAAGAGCCCACTAAACTTCATCTACAAGCTTGATAATGTAGAGCTAGAGCGTGTGTCCACGGAGAAAGACGTTGGAGTTAAGATCACCAACTCCCTCACCTGGAACACACATATCCACGCCATTATTGCTAAGGCCAACAAGTTACTTGGACTTTTAAAACGCACGTGCCCACTATTAAACGATGTCTGTGCTAGACGTTCTCTTTATCTTGCACTTGTGAAGTCACAGTTATCCTATGCGACCCAAGTCTGGTCCCCGGACAAGATTAAAACCTCAAATTGAAAGGGTTCAAAGGAGGGCCACAAGGTGGATCCTCAAACAACCTGTAGGCGTGATGTCATACAGAGACAGACTTTTAACTTTAAAACTTCTTCCTCTGACATTTGACAGCGAACTCAAAGATCTTGTTTTCTTTTATAAATGTCTGAATGGTTTTACTGATCTTAATGTTTCTCATTTTGTTTCTTTTGTTTCTCACGGCCGAACCAGACTAAGTAATTCTTATAACCTTAAAACTCCTGTATGTAAAACCAGCACTTTTCAGGCCTCTTACTTTAATCGTATTGTTAAGCTCTGGAACTATATCTGTAAATTTTCACCCCCCCCCCCCCCCCACCAGTTTTTCAACTACTGCTTCCTTTTGCAACTTTGTTACTGAGCACATGTTTCACCTTCTGCACAATCACTTTGACATATACTATCCCTGTACCTGGTCAATTGTACGATACTGCGCCTGTCATCCCTAGTTTTTAGTGTCTTTTAAATTTAACCATGTTTTAATTATATCATGGGCAGTGCCTCGCATGGGTCCTCGCGTCCCGTTCGCACCTTCCCTTTGACCTTATCACTTCATATCACTTTGCATATATATTTCATTTCTTTTCGGTTATTTATTTTGTTGTATGTAACATGTGTAATGATCAATAAAGTTGTTAAAAAAAAAAAAATTGTTTACACAACGAAGCTAGCATCTCGTTATCATGCCATCTTAGGCCTATTTGATTCCTCTCGTCAGTTTCCAATTTGAAAGTATTTTTGTTTGCAGAACTAAACTCTAACTTCACTTACCATTGTTTTGGAAATTCCAGCGTGACATCGTCGCCAACTAGCACAAATGGCGCCCAGTGCTTAATAGCACAATACTGTTTTGACTCCCGGAGGGTCTCCGTTGCCTGTTGAAGAGCTGCACTTGCGCTTTTCCCATCTACCAGGTGCTGGTAGAAACCCCTCATGAACAGCAAAGTTACCTCGTCATCAATTGCCCAGAGTGACGCCAAAACAGACCGAGCTCCAGCACACAGGAAAGCCCTCGCTATTCCCACCACTCCCTCAGACATCACTTCTCCCCGGCCACTGTGACAACAGCTCAGCACAACTAGTCTTGCTCGAAGAGAACTTGCCTGAACATCGCGCATTTTCAATATATAATCGTCTTCTTTGGGAATTGGGAATTTCCGTTCGGCATTTGGAGCTAAAGCAATCTCTCCGGTTGTTGGGCATCCATGTGCTGCAATGTGCACTAAAGCAACTGACTTCATTCTTTTCAGCATCTCAGTTTTCGTGGCATCTCTTTCAGTTAATGGTGTGGTCTGCATAAGTTCTCCAATCATCTCTACTTCTTCTTTAGCGCACGGTAGCTGTTTAAAAATTGGCTCACCTTTCTTATTAATAACTTCCTTCAAGCACGGATCACCTACAAGCAGTGCTCCAGTCTTACTGTGGAAGTCTTCAGGTGCACCAGCGATCAGATTAAAAGCGGTCAGCGATGGAACGGTGCGGATCCTCATAGTTTTGCTCAATGCAGAAAAAAAGGCCAAGCAAAACGGTCCATCGGGAACAACTATTAACTCATCTCCTTGGAGCAGGTCTGCAATTGGCCCGAGTAAGACATCATACAACGGTTGTAAAGAGTTAACAGAGGAAGAAGATGATAGAACTGTTTTTTCACTAACAGACTGTCTGCTGCAAGACAAGTTGCTACGCAGTGGATCCAAAGAACGATCCTCGCATCTAACACGACCCCGTACTCCAATCCCTTTCAAAATAGTTTCCATCAACATGTCGGTACCTCCATCTGCGATTTCGCTTTGACGAAAGTTGATCCTGCTGTCTTTTCTCAGCACCCAAAAGGTGATCTTGTTCCTGTCAAGTGCCACAAAAACGGCTTGTGAAGGCAAAAGCTCTAATGCAGCAGAAAGAATTTGCTTCGGGGAAAGTGCAGAAAAACATTGATAGTCAATGTCGTATTGTTCCGTCAAAATATCCAACAAAGCCTGAGCTCGTCCTTTCTCAGCAGCATACAAAGCCTCGTCAACCTCTCCATTCTTTAACAGCGTCCTCCACAGAGAAGTGTACGCCACGCGATAAGAATCATGAAAACCTATTTTCCATTCATCGTTTGACTTCAGACTATGCCTTGTTTCATCAAACTGTTTTACACTTAAACGATAACAACTGAGTGCCTTACTCAAGGAACCCGACAATTCATGATCATAACCTAGCGAAAAACACGCGACTCCTTCTTGTACGCGCTCTCCAGTTTCCTTGCAAATACTAAGACTATGTTCATGATACTCAATGGCTTGTTTAAAATTACCTAGACTAAGATAGCCATTTCCCAGATTTCCATAGGCTGAGCCTTCCCCAGACCTATCCCCTACTTCTTTAGCAATACTAAGATGTTTTTCGCTGTACTCAATAGCTTGTTTAAAATCACCTAGACTAAGATAGGCAATTCCCAGATTTCCATAGGCTGATCCCTCCCCAGCCCTATCCCCTACCTCTTTTGCAATATTAAGTTGTTTTTCGTAGTACTCAATGGCTGGTTTAAAATTACCAAAATGGCGATAGGCATTTCCCACATTTCCATAGCCTGATCCCTGCCCAGCCCTATCCCCTACTTCTTTAGCAATACTAAGATGTTTTTCGTAGTACTCAATAGCTTGTTTAAAATTACCTAGATTGTGATAAGCAATTCCTAGATTTCCATAGGTTGAACCCTCCCCAGCTCTATCCCCTACCCCTTTTGCAATACTAAGATGTTTTTCGAAGTACTCAATGGCTTGTTTAAAATTACCAAGACTAAGATAGTCATTTCCCAGATTCCCATAGGTTGATCCTTCCCCAGCCCTATCCCCTACTTCTTTAGCAATACTAAGATGTTTTTCGTAGTACTCAATGGCTTGTTTGAAATTACCTAGCCTGTGATACGCATTTCCCAGATTTCCATAGGCTGATCCCTCCCCAGCCCTATCCCCTACTTCTTTAGCAATACTAAGATGTTTTTCGTAGTACTCAATGGCTTGTTTGAAATTACCTAGACTAAGATAGCCATTTCCCAGATTTCCACAGGCTGATCCCTCCCCAGCCCTATCCCCTACTTCTTTAGCAATACTAAGATGTTTTTCGTAGTACTCAATGGCTTGTTTAAAATTACCTAGACTAAGATAGCCATTTCCCAGATTTCCACAGGCTGATCCCTCCCTAGCCCTATTCCCTACTTCTTTAGCAATACTAAGATGTTTTTCGTGGTACTCAATGGCTTGTTTGAAATTACCTAGGCTGTGATAGGCATTTCCCAGCTTTCCATAGGTTGATCCCCCCCCAGCCGTATCGGCTACTTCTTTTGCAATACTAAGAGGTTTTTCGAAGTAGTCAATGGCTTGTTTGAAATTACCCAGTTTAAAATATACATTTCCCAGAATGCAAGAGACTGCTCCCTCCCCACCCCTGCAGCCTTTTTCTTTAAAAATATGTAGTGCCTTTGTGTAATTTTTTATGGCCTCTTGATAGTCAGGTAGGTGGACGTAAGCATTGCCGAGATGAAAATAAGCCCTTAGTTCTAAATCCCTGTCTCCTTCACTAATCGCAATGGCAAGCCCCAGCATAAGCTGTTCTATAGCTTCTAACTTTGTTTCTACCATTCTACAATAACTAAATGATAATTAAAACTTTTTCGCTGAGATGGTCCAATGTCAAGGCAAGGATGAAGCTGGAAGGAAAGAAAGGTAAAGACGCTTAATGTTCAATCTGCTTTCTAAAATAATACAACGTTTTAGAATAAGGCCCTGGGCAAACGAAAGCAAGCGTTGGTGAGAGTTGAAACTCTTGAGAGCTCGTGTGAGTCGATGAGAGTGATCGAGAGTTGGCCAAACGAGGAGCGCGAGGTGACAAGAGGCTTTACGTGAAAACAAGAGGGAGAGCCTGGGAACCACCCTAGGAAAAGGCCTTTTTGACGTAAGTAGGGCGACTAGCCAGCCGGTACACTTGGCCTTGGCGTTGTCCTTGATCCCCGAATTAGATCCCCGTCAGATTATTCTTTCCTTTTTTATCTGAGCCCGCTGGAAAGAAAACAGTAACTGCTGACCGCAAAACTCTCGCTCAAACTCTCGTGTGCGGCCAAGCGAGACAAAACTCTCGCCAAATCTCATAAAAAATTTGAGCAGATTCAAATTTGATGAGAGCCCTCCAGAGTCGATGAGTGTAGCCGAGAGTGGATAAGAGTTCCTGGCTAAAAGAGAGCGAGAGTTTCAACTCTCATTAACTCTCACTCCTGTTTGGCCAGGGCTTAACTTGAATTCTGTGTCACCAAGTTATTCTCTCGTAACCGTGAAATCGACGGTACTGAGTTGTCCATTGCTTTTCATTACGTGCACGACGACGTCTCCCAATGATTACTCGGGTCTGTAAGGGCAACAAGTTTTAAATAGTATAATTTTCAGCGGTGAATATAAGAAGTGAGTGTTAATTAGGCTTAATTTAGGCGTCAAAAAAAGGGTTTCTTCAATTCATCTTTGTGCGTATTCAACCCAGGTAAAACCATCACCTTGGATCACCAATTTAACCTACGTAAATCGGATTCAAACGGACGAGGGATTTTACCCGGGCAACATATATACCTGATTGAAAATGGCTTTTTCAAAAGGTTAGCTATTACAGGAATTACAAAGATAAGCCTGTCTGTAATTGTTGTGTCAATAATGCATGAAGATTGGAGTTACTTTAACACTTTTCCAGTTATTGGGAATGATACCAGTGGAAATAACTAAGTTTAAAATGGCACACGGTGCATTGTTAACACAGACAAGATCAGTTTACGAAGAACTCTTCTTCCTTAGCTTCGGAATCAAGAAAATCGTGGCCGCCATGTAGTTTATTGCAGTGCAGCTGGTATTCAGCCTCCCTCTTCTTTTTCGAAATGCTCGCCACTTGACATTAATTTTTTTTATCGAAAATGAGAAAATAAATCGGCGTGATATATAGGCATAGTTGCATAGGTAAGGGAAAATTGTTTTGACATGAATATCTGGGAACTGGATATAAACATAGAAAACTCCTTGTACAACGTTAGTTTTCATATGTCGGGAAAATCCCAGATGATCTGGTATTTCCCAGTTTCCCGACCGTACCAGATTTTGCGAATTTTTATCGTTTGACATAAATATATGACAACTTGATGAATAAATGTATAATTGACACATGAAACTGGCAACCTTGGTATTTTGTCACGTTTGGACTAGCATAAAATGGACTCGTCGAGTTCGAATGTACCAATGTACCCTGGGAACCAAAGACACAGATTGGTAGGTTAAGCCACGCATCAATTGATTTAAGCATCTGAAGTTTCGAGTGTTAGCTGCAGCTGTAAAAAAAAAAACGTTTACCATCGTGGGAGCTGGACGCAAGGTTACGAACGTCAAGCCTTAATTTTATTATGTCCTGAAGTGTCTTTGGTGAACAGGAGTCAAACACACCGTGCAGTCTCAATACCCGCGAACTATGTTGTTCATTTGAAGTATTTAAGAATTACTTAACTCTTTCGGCGATTTCTGAGTTACTTAGAAACACAGCAAAACAATATGGGCAAGACCAAGGAAGGATATCAATCTGGTAAAAAAAAGAAAAAAAAAGAAAAGAAAAAAAGAAACAAGAATAAATAAATTACTTTCTTTGGCACAATTGAACTGTAAGAATTCACAATTGTTGCCGTTCCTTTGTCACAGGGTGTAACTAATGAAAAAGGTTTAGCACGAATTGAATTCCAAAATAACTAAATAAATAAAGCAAGCTGTAATGGTACCCATGATATGCAAAACGTACGAGATATAGTCATCCGACTTTTTTTTATAACCTTAGCAAGCAGAAGAGCACCTGATCCTCTTTCAAAGTTGCCGCGATGTTCGGATAAAATAAGTCGTTCTATAACCTATAGAGCACTTTACTTACTTTTGCAAATAAAGATTGCGTTAAAACGATACAGAGATTGGAGCAGGACGAGAAGACAGCAGTTTGGTAGAATCACCTTTTATATATACTTGGCGCTGAAAGTGTATATTAGTTCAATTGCAGTTTTGAATGTAGCGGAAATCTTTCTATTCTTAGCTGTGTGATATCATGCCATGAAATAAATGTTTTGACTCCTGCATGATCGCGAATAGACGGAAAATGAAATTACGCCTGGCAGGAATAAAAATTTCTTTAAGAATACCCGACGGTTTAAATACGAGCCTTACTATGGGTAAACACAACTTGAAGCCAGCATGCTTTTCAGTTTACTTTACGACGGTGGTAGTTTTGAAAACAAAGCACTCGGAAACGATGAACGAAGCACTAAGCACCCAACAGATCGAAAACGAAGCACTCACAACTCGAAAACGAAGCATCACACGTCGAAAATAAAGCACCCTCAGGCATCGTTCATTAGAATACCGCTTTGAACAGAGGCAAAAAGCAAATTTCTTATTATTGATCAGAATAAAAATCAACTTTTTACTAAAGGAGCGTTTTGTTCATTATCCAGCTTTTTGTGATTGTTTTGTTCCTCACCTTACCGCTGTTATTTTCTAATCGACGAGGCTGAATTGGAACCTTTTTCCATACTTTGATGCAGTTCCAGACAAAAATAAGGTTTGGCTCACAATTAAGTTGCAAAATAAATACGGCACACACCAAACCCAAGACTGGCAAGTCATTTTGGAGAGACCTTAGACGGGATCCCTCCTCCTCAAAATTTATTGGTGTCTTCTGGGCAGCCATGTTCATAACGGAATACGCGGTTGGTGTAAAATCTTCAACGGCCTTGTTCCTGG
>OX421453.1:5272605-5295105 GCA_949126865.1 Montipora capitata
CAATTGCCGGAGTGGATTTATGCTTAACAAAGACCGGAAACATTGTGATGGTAAATATATAGGTAGATATTTTTATTTAGCTACAAGCTATCTGGCGTTTTTCGATACCATATTGTTTTGTTGAAACATAAAATAAATGATGAATAGGGCTTTTGCTGCTTGGTGATCACATGGTACCAAAACGGCCATACTGAAACGCAAACTGCCCACTGGGACATCTAGGACAAATTGCATTGTTTTAGATTTCCCAGTGCGCAATTTGCATCGCAGTATGGCGGCTTTTGTACTATGGCCTATTTCGTAATACAGATTTCAATTCCCAGCTAAATTATCTTAACAGGACGGTCATGACGTCATAGTGATCCTTGAACCGAAAGGTCCAGAGCCCGTTTAGCTTCTGTTGATAAAGCGGGCTTCAAGAACTGAGCTATATCAGGAACCATAATCAGGAATGGAATCCCTGATTATGGCTCCTGGCTATATCTGGGTGTCGGTCTTCAATTAGGATTACTCCTCAAGCTGTATAGTGCCAACCGGAACGAAAGTTCCGGGAACAATTATGTAGGAATTCAATAAACCTGAAAATTAAATAAATATGCATGCTTATACCTTATTTACTTCAGACTTAAACGAGTGCTTACTGGAAATACTCAGCTGTTCCAACTCGTGTCACAACACTTTTGGAAGCTACGAGTGTCATGCGACGAAGAGTATCAACTGTCATCTGATAAACACCATTGTTTAGGTAAGTAATGATTATTAGTAATCCTTGGTTAAGTGCCATGGACTTGAATGCGGGAGGTGGCAGTTCGAATTCCGGCCGGGCCAACACGGAAGCGAAAGTTCTTACTTTGTAATTCCATATGCAAATAGGAGACTTTCAAGCCTTCTCAGGAATGGATTATATAGTGGATTATATAGTCGATGAAAATTACACCTCCAGCTATCGTAAGGAAATCTTGACGATATGCGATAAATCGCAAATTCGGTTATTTGCCTTTGTTGTTTTACAAAATACGGCGAAGAAATGCATTAAAAATCGTACCGCACGAAAGAACAATTATTTTCCTCATTTAACCCAGTAAAATCGTCTGGCGTTAAGCAGAATAAAATCTATCAAGTCCCATTCCTAGGAGTCAACGGGTTAAAACTTCTCATTAATAATGTTATTAACCTCGTTAAAAAACTCATTTATTCCTTTAAACATTTCAGTTTTGTATTGCTCCTTTAAAAAACCTCATTAAAGAGAACCTTCCCTGTTTTATCAAATGTCCCCTAAAATTTCCCATATGTACTTATTAGAAGATCTACAACAAAAAAATGCATTACCTATTTTATCGTCTTCCAAAGATCGGCCTCAACGCTTCCCGGTGCCGCCATCTTAAATGTCGCGCAATGCAAGTTTGGTACTGATGACGTTTCGTGGTTGCCTCGCTTCAAGTTTTGTTGCCTTGTTTATATCGTGTATATTTTTGTGACGAGATTCACTTTAATGGAGAAGATGCAGATTCTTCCTTCAGGGATCAGTTGGAACAAGAGTACTACTCATCAAGCGAAGAAGAGGAAGAAGAAAGTAGTTCTTTGCTTGCAAATTTGGGCACTCACGATCGCCTTTCGGCCTTTGTAATCGATGCTCTGTTATGCTGGCTGAGGTGGAATTTTTTTCTTGCTTGCTTTCCACAACGAAACAGATTTTGATCCAAAGTTCCCGCGAACCGGAGAGCAACCACGAAACGTCATCAGTACCCAACTTGCAGTGCGCGACATTCAAATGATGGCGCCACCGGGAAGTGTTGAGGCCGATCTTTTGGAATACGATAAAAAAATTATTTCATTAGGTAAGGCATTTTTGTTCGTAACAGATCTTCTAAAAGTACAATTGGAACATTTTAGGTGACATTTGTAAAAAGAGTGGAGGTTGCCTTTAATAATGTTTTTGCAACTTGTTACGTTACCGTAACGGCAGCTGATTGGTGCAAGTTTTTGTCATGCTTGTCCCTGCTCATGCACTTTCTGCTTAACGTCGAATAGATCTTATTCGCTGTAAATTTTGTTTTCCCAATGTAGATAAATGCTCAAGAGAGTTTCTTTCGAAGTTGGTCATATTCATGATCCTACTCATCCTTTTTTAATGAGCACCCTAAAAAAAATCAAATCTCCAGAATATCGTCAAAATTTTTGCTCAATCAATCAATCAACCAATCAATCAATCAATCAATCAATCAATCAATCAATCAATCAATAATTAATGAACATTAATTAAAATGCGCTCCACTACAAGAGCACGACATGCAGGACTTTCTCGCTCACGATCAGGATGCACTTTCACCTCAATCAGACAAGGACCAGGAGTGTTAGTCCACTAATAAGACCATTACATGCAAGAAGACTTTTAATGTCATTAGCTTTTTTTGTCACATTATTCTCACGTGTCAAAAGTATGGAAGCCTCGGTGTCATGTTAGAATTTGCTCTTCTTTCCCCCAATAGCATCCAAAAAGAATGTCATCAAAACTTCTCGTCTGTCAATTTATCCTTCCAATTAAGTCCGTAAATGTCGTTTTTCAATTTCCTCAGTTATAACAGAGATGGGCTCCAAAAAAGATAAAGATCACCCTGTGGTAGTGGGACTGGAGAGTAAGTGTAACAGAGGTCTGACTGAAACAGACAAATCCTGGTCAAATGGAAATGTTGAATGCACTAATATCACAAGTTTATTTTACTTTTTCAGTTGCGATTCTATTCTAGTCCTACCACCTTTCTCATTTGATTTTACGACTACCTCAAAGTCATAGTTAAATGTTCAGGCAAAGCACTCTTTCCAACTCATTTTAGAAATATCACATACCAGGGCCGACTTTTTTCTAATTAGAAAAAACTCAAATGGACCTGAAAAAAAAAAATATTTTTAAGACATACTTAACTGATTAGAGTGTAATGTGAAGTGCTAGGTTTCTACCTCATATGAACCATGTGAGCGTTAGCCCTACTAATGGAAATAGGCCCACACAAGGACAGAGAAAAACTCTGACCAGGGTGGGATAAGATAAGATAGCTGACTATAGACTTGTTAAAAGATTAAACCTTTTCCTTTCTTTGTCATTTTCATCAAACAGTCCCTACCACAATAACGCAAGCGCCGAAAGATCTCACCAAAACGCAGGGAGAATCTGGAATATTTTATTGCAAAGCACGTGGTCACCCGGCTAATCATATCGCGTGGGCATCTGGACTGAATGGAGACCTGCCCATCCAACCTCGTTCCCAGGGCTTTTCTCCGCCGAGGAGAAGGTGGCCTTCTCCTCGGCGGAGAAAAGCCCTGGGAACGAGGTTGCTGTCCATACCCTCTGAGGAACGGTTAAGGATCCTACCCTAGTGGAGCACTCGTTATACGTCGCGTTACTTTCACTGATGAAGGGATGTACCGCTGCGTGGCGTCAAATCCCGTGGGATCGGCCACAGCCGCAGCGCTCCTCAAAGTTACAGGTGAATAGCTTTATGGGTCACAGGTTGGATTAGTGGTACCTACGCTTCAATGGGCTTCTAAAATAACGAAATTCTCTTAAATCTTGGCCAAATTCCCTAGTTTCCTGATGTGTCTCTTTATTCTCTTTTGTAGAAAATATAAAAGTTTAATTCTAATTAACGATAGGTATCCTCACTCGAAATTTTCATTTCTGTCAGATTTTGATGAGTGCAAAACCCGCAGTGATGATTGTCAGCAGGTGTGTGTCAACACGCATAGGATCTTTAGGTGTGAATGCCATTCCGGGGGACATGCTTGAGAAAGATAGGAAGGCATGCCAAGGTAAATTATTTCCCATCATTCTTCTGGAATCCGATCGACTGATCTACAAGACGAAATTCTGCAACTCTAGGCTCGATTCCCGCCTGGAATCCGATCGAGTGTTAAAGCGAATGCTACGTCGTTTAAGATGAAGCGAAAGGAAAAGTCAGTTTGACAAAAAGAAACAAGTGCTATCCCATTTTAAAGAGGCTTTTTTACGCAGCGCAAATCGCCAAAATCGAGCATGAACGAGCGCGATGCTTGAGACGGGATAGAGGGAAAACAACGATCTTGTGTCATTCTCGTGTCTGGCGATTCGCACATGGCTAAATATTGTTAATTCTTACCATTTCATGACATAACATTCGTATTTGATATTTATTTAGTTTTGTTCTTCTTCTTCTTTCTTTCCTTTTAGATGTCGATGAGTGCATTTTGGGAAGCCACATGTGTGATCACATTTGCCACAACACTGCAGGCAGTTTTAGATGCAGCTGTCAATCGGGATACAGGCTAATGGCGGATTTAATGTCCGCCATTACTTGGGAGGCACGGGGGCCTCATGGTTAGTGTGCTCTACTGTATCCTTTTTGTGAGGAGATACGTAAATCGAAGGTTACTTGATTAACAGAATGGCTGGCTGACAGCCTAACTGGCTGAATGACTGACTGAGTGACACTGAGGGAGGATAATTTTTTTATTTATTTAATGAACTTAATGGGTGACTGGCTTGCTGATTTCCTGTAACTGCATGGATAAATGACTTTCTGGTTAAATGACAGACTTAACCGCTGGCTGACTGATTGACTGGCTTTTTTCACCCACTAATTAATTATTGGTCTTCTATTTTTGACGCAGATATTGACGAGTGCACAGAGCCTGGTCATGGCTGTTCTCAACTTTGTAACAACGCCGAAGGAAGTTACAACTGTTTCTGCTTAAAAGGCTTCCTCTTGCAAAAAGACAACAAAACTTGCGTTGGTACGTTTTGGTGAAGTAAACGAGTCTTTTTGGCTTATCATGCTCCGTTAGTGAACGGCTTTTGGAGCCACAGGTCACACGAGTAGCATCTCCGATCACTGTCGATTTTAGTGGTGGCTTTCGACTTTTTTATTTGTCCTGTATAGCTATGGCTTTAAATACCCGTTGAACGAAGCACTGATTGCCGGAGCGAGGGTCGTAAACGGTTCAATGTGGGACTTTCACGGTTACCCGGCAGAGCTTTATAGCACAGGAAACTGTGACGTGGAATTGAGTTTTCCCTTATTTTCCACATTCCAGACCACAACATCATTTTGGACAGCTCCAAGCAGACAACGCTCTCAGCTGGATTGGGAGCGTTCGTGGTGAAGGCGGGTATCACTGTGTTTATTATTTTTGGGACTGTGATGTGTGTAATACGCTACAAACGAAAAGCACGAGTGCGAAGCGCTCGTTTGGCAGAGGTATGCAAAAATCACGATCTTAAATACCTTTTGTTTAAAGCAAGACAAGTAAAACATTAATTTGCTGTCATGATAAAAAGAATTCAGTCAATAATATATCAGACAAATGTGCACATTACTGCTTGAAATGTATAGTAGGGGTACACGTTTGTAAGTTCTCTAATTCCGGGGCCACTTAAAGGGTTAGTTGTAGAAAGAACGTACCTTTGCAATCTATAACAAGTACTTTTAAAGGGGTTATCCCCCCAAACACGATAAAAGAAAAGCAAAAAATGAAATGACGGCCATATTGGCATCCCAAACAAATCCTTTATTGTTGTAGCATACGTCATTTTGACTACTTATTTTTTCCAGACTTTGTTTGGGGCTCACCTTAATACTGTTTGATTTTATGTTTACACCAGGACGGAAAGAAATCACTGTTTTCATGGACGGAGTAGCAATTGAGAAACACATGCAAACATGCATATCCATGACCCGGATATCCAAATACCATCAGTTTGACCCTTGAAACAGAAATGTTCTAAATTAAAGGCCATAGTATAGGCTGCCTGTAGCCTTTCGTTCCCTTGAGGCTCAAACCAACACCAACTGTACTATTTGGAAGGATTGAATCTAGCCCAACTGTTTCACATAGCAGCAAATGTTGTGGTACCAAATGAAACATCAATCATTTCTTAACAAGGTGCACTCATTAATGTGACGTAATAGTTTTCCATAGCAACGAAAAAGCGTTTAAAACATAGCCCTATATTTTGTCTTCAAATGCTGTTATCTCAGAAACAAACTCGGTGACCCCCATTTTTTATGGCTAAAAAGTGGTTAGCAGAGAAACTCTCTGCAGATTGGTTGGTTCCCCAAAAAATCAGCGTCAGGCTCTTCTAAGTAGTCTTCTTGCATCTTCGACATCGATTCTGGAAGGAAAAAAAAAACAAAACAAAACAAAAACAAAACATAAAAAACAGCTCTAGATACTGCAGGCTCTTTCGAGCACACAATGCGCCGATGACAATGGCTACGAGTAGGACGATACTCTCTTCGAATTCCTTGAAAAAGATGACGTTCAGAGATCTATGGGAGAACGGAAATACCAACCAATGTGAACTGTATCCTTTATGCTTCTGTGTATGCGAGAGAGGCATGTGGAAGTTACATTTGTGACAATAGCGTGTTAGAGGAATCTTTGAATTGTTTACACTACGAAGCTAGCATCTCGTTATCATGCCATCTTAGGCCGATTTGATTCCTATCGTCAGTTTCCAATTTGAAAGTATTTTTGTTTGCAGAATTAAACTCTAACTTCACTTACCAATGTTTTGGAAACTCCAGCGTGACATCGTCGCCAACTAGCACAAATGGAGCCCATTGCTTCATAGCACAATACTGTTTTGACTCCCGGAGGGTTTTCGTTGCCTTTTGAAGAGCTGCACTTGCGCTTTTTCCATCTACCAGGTGCTGGTAGAAACCCCTCATGAACAGCAAAGTTACCTCGTCATCAATTGCCCAGAGTGACACCAAAACAGACCGAGCTCCAGCACACAGGAAAGCCCTGGCTATTCCCACCACTCGCTCAGACTTAACTTGTCCCCGACCACTGTGGCAACAGCTCAGCACAACTAGTCTTGCTCGAAGAGAACTTGCCTGAACATCGCGCATTTTCAATATATAATCGTCTTCTTTGGGAATTGGGGATTTCCGTTCTGTATTTGGGGCTAAAGCAATCTCTCCGGTTGTTGGGCATCCATGTGCTGCAATGTGCACTAAAGCAACTGACTTCAATCTTTTCAGCACCTCAGTTTTCGTGGCATTTCTTTCAATTAAGGGTGTGGTCTGCATAAGTTGTCCAATCATCTCTACTTCATCTTTGGCGCACGGTAGCTGTGTAAAAATGGGCTCACCTTTCTCCTTAATGACTTCCTTCAACCACGGATCACCAACAAGCAGTGCTCAAGTCTTAACATGGAAGTCTTCAAGTGCACTAATAATCACATTAAAAGCGGTCAACGAGGGAACGGTGTGGATCCTGATAGATTCACTCAAAGAATAATATGGAGCTAAGCAGAACGGTCCATCGGGAACAACGATTAACTCATCTCCCTGCAGCAAGTCTACAATTGGCCTGAGTAAGGCATCATACAAAGGTTGTAAAGAGTTAACAGATGGTAAAGATGGTAGAACTGTGTTCTCACTAGGTCTTCTGCTGCAATACAGGTCACTGCGTAGTGAATCCAAAAAACGATTCCCGCTCGCATCTGACATCATCTCCTACGCCGATCCGTTTCAAAAAAGTTTCCATCAACAAGTCATCACTTCCACTTGCGATTTCGTTTTGTCGAAAGTTGATGTTGCTGTCCTTTCTTAGCACCAAAAACGTGATCTTGCTCGTTTCAAGTGCCACAAAAACTGCTTGTGAAGGTAAAGCTCTAATGCAGCTGAAAGAGTTTGCTTCGGAGCAAATTCAGAAAATGACCTAGAGTCAATGCCGTATTGTTCTTTCAAAATATCCATCAAAGCCTGTGCTCGACGTTTCTCAGCAGCATACAAAGCTTCGTCAATCTCTCCATTCTTCAAAAGCGTCCTCCACAGAGCAGTGTATGACTCGCAATAACAATTACGGAAACTTAATATTTTCCATTCATCTTTTGACTTCAAACTAGGCCTTGTTTCATTAAAATATGTTATACTTAAACGATAACAATTCAATGCATTACTCAAGGAACCCGACAATTCATGATTATGACCTAGCAAATACCACGCGATTCTTAGATAATTTCCAATTTCCTTGCAAATACTAAGATAGTGTTCATGGTACTCCACGGCTTCCTTAAAATTACCCAGTTTAAGATAGGCATTTCCCAGACTTCCGTAAGATGTTACCTCCCCAGCCCTATCACCTATTTCTTTAGCAATACGAAGATGTTGTTTGACGTTCTCAATGGCTTGTTTAACATCACCCAGAATGCTATAAGCATTACCCAGGTTGCCATGGGCATTTCCCTCCCCAGTCTTATCCCCTACTTCTTTTGCAATATTAAGATGTTTTTCGAAGGACTTAATGGCTTGTTTAAAATCACCTAAACGGAGATAAGCATCTCCCAGATTTCCAAAGGCTAATCCCTCCCCAGCCCTATCCCCTACTTCTTTAGCAATACTAAGATGTTTTTTTGTAGTACTCAATGGCTTGTTTAAAATTACCTAATCTAAGATAGGCAATTCCTAGATTTCCATAGGCTGCTCCCTCCCCATCTCTATTCCCTACTTCTTTAGCAATACTAAGATCTTTTTTGTAGTACGCAATAGCTTGTTTAAAATTGCCTAGACCAAGACAGGCATTTCCCAGATTTCTATAGGCTGATTTCTCCCTAGCCCTATCCCCTACTTCTTTAGCAATAGTAATATGTTTTTGGCAGAACTCAATGGCCTGTTTAAATTTACCTAGACTGCGATAGGCATTTCCCAGATTGCAAGAGACTGCTCCCTCCATAACCCTGCAGTCTATTTCCATGAAAATATGTAATGCTTGTAGGTAACTTTTTATGGCCTGTTGGTAATCAGGTAGGTTGAAGTAAGCACCGCCAAGATGAAAATGAGCCCTTCCTTCACTATCCCTATCTTCAAAACTTATCTCCACGGCAAGCTCTAGCATTCGTTGCTCTAAAACGTCTAATCTTCCATCTACCATTCTTCAATAACTTCAGATGGTCCAATGTCAAATCACGGATAAAGCTGGAAGAAATAAAGATAAAGACGATTGCTGTTTAACCTGCTTTTTAAAGTAATAAAAGGTTATAGAATACCATGTATTCTGTGTTACCAAGTCATTGTCTCGTAATGGGTAAAACGACGGTACTGAAAATTGTCCATTGCTGTTCACTACTCATCTTACCACTCAGTCCTATTTTTTTAAGTTTTTAAACCACAGTAGAGTTTTTCGATGGCAATTTTAATATCATTGCCAATTTATCCTAGCTTATTCTCCCCATAAAAGTGTTTAGCCGAATATGACAAGTTCTTTCGGCCCTTAGCCATGCAAACTTTCTGAGGGGAGCGAAGGCTTTTTGTTTTCAAATTAAGAGAGGCCAAATAGACCATTTTACGATCTTGTCCTTAGTTTAGTTACCTGGCCTATCAATGAAAGTGAGGGTAGGGTTGACCTTGTTTTCAGCGAAACCTCACTGCTTTTCTCAGTTATGCAAATTCCACCATAAGCAGGGAACAGGGAGGTCTGTATCGTGACAAGGTCAACTCCAACCTCATTTCCACTTAAAGGCCAGGTAACTAAGCACATAAATGCAAAAAAATCTGGGAAATTCTATAATCTCTTACTATTTTAAATATATTTTTTTCACTTTTGTATGCTGATTGCCAGAAGCCCGGCGACCCAAAGTGGTGGTCCCCCGATAGATGGCATCTGGGTCTCACACTTTATACATCAGTACATACTTAATTATTTACTAAACAGAATATTGAGTTTCTTTTTTCTTAATGACGAATGCACGAATAGGTTAGAGTGCAAAAGAGGTGTTAGAATGCAATACGCAAGTTGCTATGGTAACAAAGCGATGGAGTGATTTCGTCGAGTATGTGATTAAAAAAAACTTGTATGAGCTTGCTGGTGCATTTTGTGTTTGTTAGTCACTCGTAATCGGTTTTGAAATTCCTCAAATTGCACTAGCAGGATAACTTCCAACTTTCACTCGTGCCCATAACTCACGAAATGCACTTGCGTTAATACGATTTCCTATTTTTACACACGTTACATATTTGTACACGGTAAAATATTTAGTATATATTACAGTTAAAAGTTTCATTACAAAGAGACTGTTTTGCAATATTGTTGTCTATAAAGTTGGTCAATTTCCCTTCAAAATATCCTAGAGAATTTAATTTCTGGAAGCCGAGGAACAAACGTATCCATAACAGTGCCCCGCTTTAACAACAAGCAACCCTTACCAATAATTTCTGTAATTTGTGCGTGGCATAGGCAACTCGAGCTTAGCCTCAGAGTCTCTTAAGTTATACTGTGTACTGCGGGTATGAAATAAATTCTGGAGGTACGCCGGGTAGAGGCCCTTGATGTCTTTAAACATTTGTCTTTTTCCAGCGTGTAATATTAGATTATCCCAATTAACCAGATTTAAAAGGAACCTGGCACTTTGTGTCATAATTGGAGCTGGTAATCGCCCTGGAAGCAATATTTTGAAGTTTTTGGAGTTTATCACTTAAAGTTCAGTTGCAATCGCCCCAAACGGGGCTTCCATAATCAAAGTGGGGTAAGATGAACGCTTCATAGATTTGGAGGGCATTGCCTTTCTGAGATGAATTGTCTAATACGTTTAAGGCCGCCTATAGCTGTAGATACCCTCATACGATATAATTTCATCTATACGTTTAAACTATGAGAGGTGGTCTCATTGTCGAGGTTAGCCAGCCATCGCTTTCAAAATCGTGTGAGGGATGACCTGCAGAATTACCGTTACAAAGCGAAGGGGTTAGAACACGCAGGGATGCCGGAAGCCGTTTTGCAGCTAACACCGAATTCTGCCTTTCCACACCATTCACAGGGTTTTTTTAAAATTTTTATTTCTGAAGCCTCATTTTAAGAGGTGATAAGATGTTTCTATACGCAACAAGCTTCTTGAAGCCTTCACTGGAAGTTTTAACGTCCTGTAAAATCTAACATGGACGTATTTACAATTAGGTTATTTGGGGGAAACGGAGAATAATTGAAGCAACGTAAATAAAACTGACTTCCGAGTTAGTTTCTGTCAATAACGGTATTGGCTTTGGTTTAAACAGCTTCAAGATTTAAGCCATGAGTGGGTGGAAAAATCGTTCATTTTGCTCTAATAAATTTAGCCTTTTAGTAAGTAAGTAAGTAAGTAAGTAAGTAAGTAAGTAAGTAAGTAAGTAAAGGGCTTAATAACAGCGTTTCCACAGAGTGGCTCTTCATTTGTTACTAACTAATTACATGCTAAGATAAAAATTGCCTATTTAATATGTACAATAGCGAAACATTGTAATCTAGACTTAAAACTTAAACTAATTTAAAAATTTCTAAAGACGTGCCGTTGCACGATTTTTTAGGAATTTAAATAAACGCGAGGTAAATAAATTTAAGTTATCACAGATTTTAAATTCCTTTGGTAGGTTATTAAATAAAGCGGCCGTGGTGTCTTGAAAGGTCCCCTTTTCTATGGGAACCTGTTGTCTAATACAGTCTGATGAGCGCAACTCTCTAACTATAGATACTCGTTGTAAGTTCAGATATGTTGGCCACTGTTTAAAATAAAGCGCTTTAAAGGTCAACTTCAGCAAATTAAAATCCCTTCTTTCTTCCACAGGAAGCCAATTTAGCTTTAAAATGTCTCCAATATTATTAACATATCTGCCATAAACAAAACTTGCGGCGGCAAACTCAATTTTTTGAAGGCGCTTCATTAGGTATCGTGGCAAAGGTGAAAAAACGGAGTCACAATAGTCTAGTCTTGATAGCACAAGTAATTCTGCAAGTCTTTTTCTTAGATTGAAGTTTGTGAAGTGTTTCAGCTTACGAAGTGTACGTAAGACTCCATAAGAGGCATTTGCTCATCCTTGACATGATAATTCCATTTTAAGTTCTCTTGAAGTTTTACTCCCAGTAACTTTGTTTCACTCACTCTTTCCAACTGGCGATTCGAGATTTCCAATTGCCTATTACTGAAGGATGAGCCGAACAGGAGATTCGAAACAAGAATTAACTTTCTAATCGAAGCTGAGAATCGCACCTGTTGAACAATTCGTTTAAGGTGGCTACCTTTCCTAAAGCATGGAAAATGTGCTGAGGTGATATCTGTACTAAGAACAGGCCGATTTCGTTTTTACCCATCTTACCGGAAGTAAGCGAGAGACTGGCACAGAAACTGTTTGTGGAATTTTTGACAACGCGAGATAACCTGTCGACTTTTCAAAGTGGTAATAGGAAAATGCATTCGACAGAAACTGCCCTCATAAATGTTACAGACAATATTTTGAAAGCATCGGATGAAAAACCAGCCTCGTTACTGCTTCTTGAGATGTCAAAAGCTTTCTACAGCCTTAATCATAATCTATTTTTAGAAAAATTACGAAAACTGGGCCTCAAAGCTTCTGAATTTCCTTATTTAGTAGCTACCTATCCAGTAAATATCAAAGAGTACGATACGAAGATTCAATCTCCGAATTGTTACCGTTATTAAATGGAGTACCTCAGGGATCAATCTTGGGTCCAGTGCTTTTTACTATTAACGTTAATGATTTAACCAGAGAGGCCTAAACGTCACTTATTACTAATAACCCAGCACAATGGCAACTTTGGCAAAGAAAAGCTTAAGGGAGAGGACTCGTCATAAAACTGTCCTATTCATATTATTATGATCACGGTTGTTCACAACGATTTATGAATGCACGCCAAGGATCAGCGGTTTATTGTGCAAGTTAGAGAATTTATTTTTCAGCTATTGGAGCTTTAAAGTTACAAACTGTAAAACATCATAAATCCAACACACAAAAAAGGAATTGCATTGCATTTGGGGTCAATAACATGATACTTATGTTCGAAGCCTTTTAGACGGGAAAGAGGCGAGGTGCATTAAGGACAATTAGAGACTGCAAACCCTCCTTCGGTATTTTTCCCAAACTAGAAATGGCTCTAGTAAATTGTTTGAACTTTTTTGTAAGGATATCTACTTGAGAGGCATAAAATGTTTATGTCCTTTGAGCTTTTTGAGTTGGTTTTCTTTTTTGCAAAGAAAGGTGTGAAAGCTGACGAGCTGTTTTACCACACGGAGCAGAATGTGATACAGGCAGAGTTTACACGAACGCAGTTTCATTTGTAACTGTATCGTTTCCGATGCGGTTACGCCTTCTGTTTACACGACACCGATCGAGACCGTTGGCGAGACCGGGTAGATTAGAAAACGCTGCCAAAAGTGGAGCGTTTTTAAAACCATACGGTTTCACATGTCGTGTAAACAGAAAAAAACCGCATCGATTTGAATACGGTTACTATTTTGGCGCAAAATCTGCATTGCGATCGCTTGGACCATCACGACTTTCATTTTCTGACGAAAAAGATTCTGTGTAAACACTTCCAACTGAAACCGCAACGATTTTGAGGTGGTTTCGAAGTCTTGAAACCGTGTTGATTTTAAACTGCGTTCGCGTAAACGCTGCTACAGTTGGCACTGGAAATCTTAGCAACAGAGATCTTTTTGATTCTTTGGGCATTTGCCCGCAAAAAATCAGACAAACGTCATAACCGAGTGTTTAGTCACATGAAGGAAGAGTTTGTATGTCATTGTATGAAGCGGTTTTTTACCCTTTTCCGCTATCAATTATTTTCTGGTGTTTCTCCAAGGTAGGAAGGCACCAGGCAACCGCTTATGACCTCATAGAGCAAGAACTGTTGCTTCGTGACCTAAGCACATTTCGCAAGATATCTTCATTAAGTTTTGTGGTCATTTGCTCTTGCTCTTTGGTGTTTGGTTTATGCTGACCTTTAAGAGAAAATTGGTCAAGAATTCTTGGCAATAAACTTGAAAAGTGTTAGCGACAAAGATCTTTGCTAGTTTGCGTGGAGCTTTGGAAAACTTGTGCCCACAAATAAGAACATCTGCCTGAAAATTGAAAAACAATTTTTTTAATCGTGATCCCTCTCGCTTTAAAAATCATGATCTGCAGAGGCTCCTGACTGCATGGTTTTTGACACGCCAGGGGTGCTTAGGACATGCGTTTTTAAAGCTCGATGTTTCTTCTATCAAGGCTGCAGAAGTAGGTGAAGTACACTGGCCATTAGCTGAGGTAGGATATAAAACCCGATATCTTTTTGACGCTGCAGACCAGGAAATCCTTTATCAAGGTAAACTGCATTGGTAAAGGTAAATCTGCTACGAGCCTAGTCAGTCCCCGGTTATTGTAGCATGAAGCGACTAGGAGTATTTCTACTCCCCCCTGGATGGAATGCTAGTCCATCGCAGGGTTGCCCCCAGCATTAAATTTGCCGGTACTCATTTATACACCTGGATGCATGTGGAGAGAGGCACCGTGAGAGTAGTATCTCCCTAAGAACACAACACGATGTCCACGGCCACGCCCCGAACCCGGACCACTCGCTCCGGAGTCGAGCGCACTAACCATGAGGCCACCGGGCCTCCCGCATTGAGTCGTTTTAATTTCAAGGGAGTAACACCCCACTATGAATTTTCAGGGATAATTTTGTTCTTTTGAAAAGTTAACACGTGCTTCTAGTTGCTGCGGCATAGACTTTCGCCAAAGCTCGGACTAATCACAGACTTTAAAAGACCTCACAGTCTATGAGGAGATAAGGGAGTAGGACTTATTTTCTAGGGCTGAAGGAGTCCTTCTTGCGTATTGAAGTTTGCCACTTGTTGTAAATGGATATGTTCTCCAAAACTCGTTGAAAGAAAGCTCCCCCACCCCCCCCCCCCCCCCCCGCTCCTTTGTACCTCAAATTGAGTTATTGATCATATTCCCTTTCTCCGTAAAACCCTGAGAGGCCGTCCTCACTGATGCCTTTTTATTCGTACTCCGCACGCAAGCAAATTAATTCACGATATTTTTTTACTGAAACTATTGCAGACAGTGACCTAGAACATGGAGAAGTGTTATTCTTTATTTTCATACACGGTAGTAAGTTATATCAGGGATATACGATTTCTTCCTTTTGTTTTAAGAATCTATCGTGTTTGAATTTTAGCTTCGTCTCGCATGAACCCGAGCACTAACAAAACTTCACGGCCTTGCGGTGAGTTGCTATTCTCTCTGGTATCTGTCATACTCTCTTAAGCCTGGGATTAGCAAGATGTAGTTAAAAGTGGTTTAAATGCGTCCGAACGATTCAATCCTACAATGTATTTTGCAATCTCTCTCGGAACGTGTTGTTTGTAACGGGTGCACTTTTAGCCGCCCTGCAGATTTTTCAGAGGCTTTTGATCTGTCAGAAAATGTTTCTTTTTTCTGTCACGGCTTCAAGGGCGAACTTTGGACAAAAATCACGTGAATGACCATGCAGTGAAATCCCTGCAGCAGTGTTGGACGATTGAGGAGTTAAGTTTTTGGAACTTTCTCAGAAAAGACATCTCTACACCTCTCGGACACACTCCCCTATAATTTCCAATTACTATTAGTATTATTCTTGAGGAGTATACGGATGGGTAGTTAGTCGTTTTATAATTAGTTTATGTGTTCAACAGTATTTGAGACAGTTTTGCGCTAAGTAATAAACTTCTTTTAACAACTCATTAACAGCCATCTATCAGGAAAACCAAAACTTGTTGTTATTTTTGCACCAGGATTCTGGATCTGTTTGCTCGACTATATGGAGAGTGCACGGGTTAACTGGAATTTCAAATGATCCACCAGAGTAACAATGAGTCGACAACAAAAGATCAAATAGAAGGAAGAAGACCACGCTTTCATACCAGGTGGCTTTCTTACACACTGCTTATTTTCTCTACATTATTTAAACACTAAAAGTTAGGGCACGCGAACAGACGAATAAAAATAAGTTGATGGTAACAGTATCTGACGTGTGCAAACGAAAGGTTATCCTTAACGCAAGGCTCCGAACAAAAGTTTACCAATAATTAATCTCTTTCGCGTTAGAGCAATTGACGATGAGACGTTTTGTACCTTCCTCTTCTCTTTTAACCTGTGAACAAAGCCCGAACTTCTTGCCAAAGAATGGCAGGCCTTAATCAAAATGAAAAACTATGTCCTGTGCTTTAATCGCGAAGGCATTTTAAACCTGAACATGATAAGAAATTTTAAGACAGCCAGTTTTCAGACTTTAGCAAAAGTAACTTTGATTTTATTTCTGGGTATTTTTCATCTTTAGAAGTGAAAGGGTAGGTATCTCCAGAAGTGAACAGTAAAATCTAGCTAGAATGTGCTTTTACATGAATCCCTTTTACTGTAAGACTACTTTTGATTTGCCAATTGGATGGGTACATGCTAAAACCAAGCTTTATCCACCCCACGGGCAAAGCTTGACCCATCTGTAGACACGTCAAGGAATACAGATAATGACGCATTGACGACCTTATATGAGGCCGAGACACTTTCTGAAGCACATTAATCTGCGAGCGTCTGTGGAAGAAAGATAAGAAAAGATGGCATTTTTAATATCGAAAGCCCAAGCAATAGAAGTTCAGAGTTAGCCAGTGATTGTTAGCCAGTAATTGTGCAGCTTAAAATGGTTCTCGCGATCGGTTGAGAAAACTGGGAACCCAGCTCTTAACTGGATAACACTAAATAAAGAAGAAATTGTAAGGTGTCAAATATATTACTGGCAGCCCATTTAAACGGGGTCGATGTTGTAGAAAACTAGGGTAAAACTACAGAATGCAGGGCCACTTGTTTACTTATCATTTAATGACAAAAGCATCGATCCATTGTGATGTGCCTCTTTCTTCAAAGACTTCCGACGAGGTGGACCTGAGTGGCCCTGAATTCTGTAGTTGCTCCGAAACTTGCAAGGGTTCACTGCACCTTGACTATTAAGGTTATTATAATTCCAAAACATTTAACACAAAAAAGAGAAAAAAAAAAGGGAAAAAAAAGCCTGGGGGGAAAAGGCGGCCAAGGGGGAGCGGGGAAGGGGGGGGGGGGGATTGGGGTACGAGGATGCTGTTGCCATCTTTTAAAGTAAAATCCTAGTGGAAATGTTTAGCTTTTGTACTTTCGTGGAATAGTAGACGAATGCGGCATCAATTAAAAATAATTGACTGGAGTAGTGTGAGGCACGTCAGTAGTATAGGAGTTGGGGTTACGAGACCATTTTTCACAATCTGTTTTCAGCAATATTTTCAGCCATGTTGATAAAATGAAAAAGATGATTTGAATTACGAGATCATTTTTACACCAACTGATTTTAGTTTTGGATACAAGCGAAGCATTCGAGTATAAAAATTGTAGACACAAATTTATGTTTCAGCGTTGAAAATGCTGAATCCTTTTGATTACGAATTGTGTCTATACTAGCTTGGTAATACATCTTTTACAGTATTACGAGATAGGGTTTTTTCGCACTGAAAATAGCTCGCTATTTTCAGAAGGGGATGAAAAAACCCGATCTCGAGCAAAGCTCGAGAATCTCATAAATCTAGGTGGGAAAAAATTCATTTTCAAAATCGAAGCTTTTTAAAATTGAATGTTTAGATTTGTTTAATACTTTTACAAACATTTTTAATGCTATGTTATACAAACACTGTGGCTTGAATCAAATTGCGAAGCAATTTATGAGATCCATTTACAAACATGTGGCTCGAATCAAATGGCGTAAGCAATTTACGAGAGCCATTACAAAATTTGTCACATTAAAAGATTCTTGCTTTTTCGGCAGTGCACAGCGAAGCTCGAGCAGGGGATGGAAAAAAGCTAAATCTCTGGGCTCTGGGAGGTGGTTAATAATACCGAATTCAAAATCTGAATAATAAATACTGTATAAAGAGAATTATTAATGTGCCTACATTTTGTGTTAAAAGCTATCTGCAAGCGCATTTTTTACATAAACTGTTTTTCCAATGTGAGCTTACAAACTTGAAATTTAATTGGAAAGAAACAAATAGAAAAGTCAAATGGAAAAATCAAATATTTGCATAAGCAAATGAAATAGGAAAGAATCACCATAGCGTGACATTCTCGGAAATGATTTCATAAATTCATAGGAATAAGTTAGTTTTGTGAGTAAAGTTTATGAGTAAAGTTTGTCACTAAAGTTTAAAAAAGAGTAAATGTTGTAAGTAAAGTTTGTCAATAAAGTTAAAATGCGTTTAAAATAAAATGTCATATATATATATGGAAATGAATTGTGTAATTGAGTTACATAATAGCTTTAGAGAGCTGTTGTCCCATTTGTAATAAACAAATCCGACAATACACTTCAACTGATGACCAACCTTGTTGTTCCACCCCTGACATTAGTGAAGTAGATAGTCGATTTGTTTGTAAACATTGTAGTTAAATCACTGGAGAAAAGTATTAGAATGAGTTTATTGATTTTTACCGAGATACGTACAAGATCAGGAAAAAATCAATATAAAATAGGAAATATCATATAGAAAACGTCATAAAGGATTTAACCACGGCTCATAATATACAGATAACCAGGGCTCAAATTAACCAAATATTAGGTAAATTTAATGAGATCCGAAAGATTTTACCTGAAGTCAATAATGGCCGGAAACGAATAATCAGTATCACATTCATTTTACGACATTTCTATCAAATCATGGGTATTCAATACTGGGACAAAGTACCAATATCAAAGTCAATACTGACATTGAATGCTAATAAACAATATTTGAACCAAATTCACTCATTAATAGGTGACCAACCTCGTTAAATTCCTCGTTATATTGCACAACAAATCTATTGGAAACTGCTGGGCACAGATCAGTAATAATCTGGGGTGCAGGGATGGCGCAGTGGTGAGATCACTCGATTCCCACCAATGTGGCCCGGGTTCGATTCCCAGACTCGGCGTCATATGTGGGTTGAGTTTGTTGGTTCTCTACTCTGCACCAAGAGCTTTTCTCCGGGTACTCCGGTTTCCCCTCTCCTCAAAAACCAACATTTGATTTGATTTGCATTGTTAATTTCAATTTACGGTGTCCCCGATTAGTGCTCTACGGCGCTAGAAGATTAGACACTTAACTAAAGTTGCTTTCCTTTCCTATCTGATCGATAAGTCGAATTTCGTTGAAAAAGTTTCCTTCATCGAAGGATAACCCTTTGAGGTACGACCGTAAATTGATAAGTAATTTTTCGTGTGTTGTGTAAACGAATTTACACATCTCTGTTTTTCTTTTGTATTTTTTGGTTCCTGTGAATGTGCTCAAAATTACACCGGCTCCAGAAATGGTTCCTAAGACCGTAGGATTAATTGTAATACCTCCAGTAATTGTGCCTATCACGACCAAGGTAGCCGATCCAATTTTACATGACAAATCCATTGTTTTGTAAAAGTTATGACTTTCTTTGAACAACCATTGCTTTTATGATAATATTTATAGACCTCTTTTATTTCTACAATTTGCTCTTGTGGTAAGTCCTTCGAGATATGGTTCCAATCAAATATGCCTTTAGTTTTTTTGCCAGGCATTATATTGTTTGGCTATATAAATTATCGATTGTTGCCACCAGCCGGTTTAAACTCATTACTCATTTGTGTTCTAAGGGCATTGATAGCTTCATTCAGTTGTCCCTTTGAAACCGCATGGTTATCATTTTTCTCCAAACTCTCCATTTACTCCATCTTTTATTACCAAATGTCGGTTTTCTCTGTCAAGATGGCCATCATTGTTAACTAGAATCTCTTCTTTATTATAACTGACAGAAGTGTTCAGCGTTGATTGGACTCATATTGATTATTGATTTCAAATATTTATACGCCGAGGTAATATGAACTGTCCCCTCTTTATTCACCGCTAGATTTATGGCCGTAAAGTCGAGTGTACTATTGTTAAATTTATCGGTTTGGTAAGGTTGCCTTGGAAAGTACACTTCCAGGCATTTGGAATAGTGTGGACTAATATTTTCTATAATAAGCCTAAATAGATTAATGGCGAACTTGCTATAATAAGTCACGGTTATTTTGCCGTTTGTTGAATGGAATTTTGTTAGCCCTTTTATTGATCTGATGTGGTATGTCACCTACAATGACATACCATCGATAATAGTCCGAAAATCAGATTCACTTTCACCTTCGTCCTCCATGATATATTTAAAACATTTACTCTATTAGTATGTTGACTGATATGACTTGACTGACTTGTGTTGACTTGACTAAGTTGTGTTAGATTTATGGCATCAGTTAGGTGTTCCTTTTTCCAAATTGACGATTTTATTATCACCTGTATCAAAATTATTTGTCATAGTGGTTGAACCATCGCGTTTTACATAGTTGCTCAATAATTTGCTATTTTGCAATGCGAGTGTTGAAATACCTTTATTAAATTGTTCTAAATTGACTCCATCAGAATTATGACACGCTTTTTTAAGATTGATCAGTTTTTTATTGTTGAGGTTTAAATCATTAGTCATTACCACGCTTCCGTCTTTTTTTAAAAAGTTGATAAATCAACGGAACCCGGGGCCTCCTGCTTGAGATACTTTTCTATCAACATAGGATTTATTTACGAGCTCATTTCAATCATTTGGATTTCTATAACTGACAATCTTATTGCCACCCGAGTGAAAAGTAAAAAAAGTAAAATTTAGCTAGAATGTGCTTTTAGATGAATCCCTTTTACTGTAAGACTACTTTTGATTTGCCAATTGGATGGGTACATGCTAAAACCAAGCTTTATCCAATAAAAGGGTTACAGATAATGAAGCACTGACGTTGACCTATGTTGCTGAAACACTTTCTGAAGCACAGTACTCTGCGAGCGTCTGTAGAAAAAAGATAAGAAAAGATGGCATTTTTAATGTCGAAAGCCCAAGCAATAGAAGTTCAGAGTTAGCCAGTGATTGTTAGCCAGTAATTGTGCAGCTTCAAATGGTTGTCACGATCGGTTGAGAAAACTGGGAACCCAGCTCTTGCTTGGATAACACCAAATAGAGAAGAAATTGTAAGGTGTCAAATATATTACTGGCGGCCCATTTAAACGGGGTCAATGTTGTAGAAAACTAGGGTAAAACTACAGAATGCAGGGCCACTTGTTTACTTATCATTTAATGACAAAAGCATCGATCCATTGTGGTTTGTCTCGTTCTTCAAAGCCTTCTTACGAGTTGGACCTGAGTGGCCCTGAATTCTGTAGTTGCTACAAAACTTGCAAGGGTTCATTGCACCCTGACTATTAAGGTTATTATAATTCCAAAACATTTAACACAAAAAAGAGACAAAAAAGGGGAAAAAAAGCGTGGGTGGAAAAGGCAGCGAAGGGGAAAGGGGGAGAATGGGGTAGGAGGATGCTGTTGCCATTTTTTAAAATAAAATCCTAGTGGAAATGTTTAGCTTTAACTTGTACTTCCGGTGTATAGAAGACGAATGCGGCATCAATTAAGAATAATTGACTGGAGTAGTGTGAGGCACGTGAGTAGTATAGGAGTTGGGGTTACGAGACCATTTTTCAAAATCTGTTTTCAGCAATATTTTCAGCCATGTTGTTAAATTGAAAAAGATGATTTGAATTACGAGATCATTTTCACACCAACTAATTTTGGTTTTGAATACAAGCGAAGCATTTGAGAATAAAAATCTTTTGATTTTTAGACACAAATTTATGTTTCAGCGTTGAAAATGCTGAATCCTTTTGATTACGAATTGTGTCTATGCTAGCTTGGTAATACATCTTTTACAGTATTACGAGATATGTTCTTTTCGCACTGAAAATAGCTTGCTATTTTCAGAGGGGATGAATAGGTGGGAAAAAATTCATTTTTAAAATTGAATTTTTGGATTTGTTTAATACTTTAACAAATATTTTTAATGCTATGTTATACAAACACTGTGGCTCGAATCAAATTGCGTAAGCAATTTATGACAGCCATTTACAAACGCTGTGGCTCGAATCAAATTGCGTAAGCAATTTATGACAGCCATTTACAAACGCTGTGGCTCGAATCAAATTGCGTAAGTAATTTATGAGAGCCATTTACAAACATGTGTCTCGAATCAAACAGCGTAAGCAATCTATGAGAGCCATTAAAAAAATTGTCTCATTAAAAAGAGACTTGCTTTTTCGGCAGCGCAGAGCGAAGCTCGAGCAGGGGATGGAAAAAAGCTAAATCTCTGGGCTCTGGGGAGTGGTTAATAATAGTCAATTCAAAATCTGATTAATAAATACTGTATACAGAAAATTATTGATGTGCCTACCTTTTCTGTAAAAAGCTATCTGCAAGCGCATTTTTTACATAAACTGTTTTTCTAATGTCAGCGTACAAACTTGAAATTTAATTGGAAAGAAACAAATAGAAAAGACAAATAGAAAAATCAAATATTTGCATAAGCAAATGAAATAGGAAAGAATCACCATAGCGTGACATTCTCGGAAATGATTTCATAAATTCATAGGAATAAGTTAGTTTTGTGAGTAAAGTTTATGAGTAAAGTTTGTCAGTAAAGTTTGTCAGTAAAGTTTATGAGTAAATGTTGTAAGTAAAGTTTGTCAGTAAAGTTAAAATGCGTTAAAAATAAGATATCATATATATATGGAAATGCATTGTATAATTGAGTTACATAATAGCTTTAAAGAATCGGGAGAGAGCTGTTGTCCCATTT
>OX421453.1:5305105-5307605 GCA_949126865.1 Montipora capitata
GCGCTCGGTTGGGAAACTGGATGCTACAAGCTTTGTCGCAAGGTTCTAGTGCCAAGTCATTCTCCTTCTTTTCATGACGAGCGTGAAGTGCACGCAAGAGCCTGGTAACTCCCGATTATTTTATCGGCCCCGATAAGTACCGGGAAAGCTTACGGGTGCTTCGAAAAACACTCTTTCGGTCCCGATAAAGTTTCCCAGTAACGGTCCCGGTAAGTTAACGGGCCCGGTAATTACCGGGATTTTCGAGAAACGGTCCCCAGGACACTATTTGTAAGTGGTCTTACACGAAGTGCAACCCCCCCCACCCCCCAGAGACCAGAGATTTAGCTTTTTTCCATCCCCTGCTCGAGCTTCGCTCTGCGCTGCCGAAAAAGGAAGAATCTTTTTAATGAGACAAATTTTGTAATGGCTCTCATAAATTGCTTACGCAATTTGATTCGAGCCACATGTTTGTAAATGGCTCTCACAAATTGCTTACGCAATTTGATTCGAGCCAATGTGTTTGTAAATGGCTCTCATAAATTGCTTACGCAATTTGATTCGAGCCACAGAGTTTGTATAACATAGCATTAAAAATATTTGTAAAAGTATTAAACAAATCCAAAAATGAATTTTTTCCTACCTAGATTTCTGAGATTCTCGAGCTTCGCTCGAGATCGGATTTTTTCATCCCCTCTGAAAATAGCAAGCTATTTTCAGTGCGAAAAAACCCTATCTCGTAATACTGTAAAAGATGTATTACTAAGCTAGCATAGACACAATTCGCAATCAAAAGGATTCAGCATTTTCAATGCTGAAACATAAATCAAAAGATTAATATACTCAAATGCTTCGCTTCTATCCAAAACTAAAATCAGTTGGTGTAAAAATGATCTCGTAATTCAAACCATCTTTTTCACTTTATCAACATGGCTGAAAATATTGCTGAAAAGAGATTTTGAAAAATGGTCGCGTAACCCCAACTCCTATATTACTCACGTGCCTATCTTGCTCAGGAGTCTCACCTAGGTCGGTTTCTTTATCTTCTTTATCGTCGTTATCCATTAGTTCGGGTTCTTCCTTCCTCTTCTCTTTTGTTGTTGTTGTAATTATCAGGAATAAAGGATAATGGAGACAGTGTTTTAGTAAGTGACGTAAGATTTTTTGTTCTCATCATCGTTATCATTATTAATATCATTATTATTACTATTACTTTTATTGTCATTATTATCACGATTGTCAGCATTTTTTATTATCAATGTCGAAATAGGACAATGGCGGTGGAGGAGGGGAGGGGAGGGGACTTTTCGGAGTAAGTGGTCGCAACTGCAATTTTTTTGCCACTTACAACAATTTTTCACCTTAGAACTAACTTGATTAGAGTATTAGAGAGAAAAAATCTAGGTCACGTTATTCGTAGTGCAAACGAATTCTTCTTAAATGCAAGGGGTAGTATTGTTTCAAATTTTGTTATTCTCAGAATTTAAAATTCTTCAATTTTTGCATTGCCTTTCTTTGTAGGGGGGAGAGAAAACGAATTATTAAAAACACCCTGTAAAACTATGACTATGACGAAAAATAAGCTTGTTTTTTGCATTTCTCTTTTGGAGCATTTTGTCATTATCACTTCTTCTTTATTACCTGCTTCGTCCGGGTTAACCTCTTTCATGTCATTTTCGTTTATTACATCTAGTAAATAATCTGGCTCAGATCGCTGTAAAGATCGAAAAATACAACAATTAAGTGGCCTTGTTTTTTTTCTCCCAACAGTTATCATTTTCAAACAAATGAATGAAATTAACGGATGTAGCATTGGCATTTCCACATACTGTTTTTTTTCCCTTATAATCCCCTGAATACTGATGACATAAGTTCTTGGTTGATTTTCGTGGAATCAGGAAAGAAGGCGCGATACGAACCCAATCAACACTGGTGAAAGGCAAGTCTAGCCACCCCCCCCCCCCCCCCCCTAGTCTCTCGGGATTTTGACCCGCTATTTTTAAATCACCCACAAATAAAAGACGATTTTCAAATACCCATTTTCTTTTTAGCCCAACAGCAATGAAGATCTCTTAATGCCATACCTAATCGTTAACTTTAGGATAAATGCCCTTTAATATGGGAAGAATTCATTTTGCTTGTTTATATGTTAAATAATTAATTATTAATGATGAACTGAGATATGAATTGGATCATATATGAACTGTGGATATGAAATCAAGTAAAGCTATGACCCTCGCAGTTATGAACGCAATTTTTGCAATTGCGTAAAGAAGCCTGAAAAAATTCAGGACTTCAACGGGGTTTGAACCAGTCACCTCACGATACAAGTGCGATGCTCTAACCAACTGAGCTATGAAGCCACGGACATTGGGAGCTGGTCATTTGTGGGTTCCAATGTTCCCGTGGCGAATGAATCAACAATGAAATGATATATGAATTGGATCATATATGAACTGTGGATATGAAATCACAAATGACCAGCTCCCAACGTCAGTGGCTTCGTAGCTCAGTTGGTTAG
>OX421453.1:5315105-5320105 GCA_949126865.1 Montipora capitata
CACAATTATGCCTGTGCGATCAGTAAAAGTTCACCAAACAGACAGACCCTGGATAAATGCTGATTAAAACGGCTTGTTTAGAAAAGACAGCAAGCCTTTGCATCTGGTGACACGTTCCTATTCTAATTGCTTAGGAACAAAGTAAATCGTGAAAGGAAAAGGTGTAGGGCGATTTATTATGACAACAAGGTGCGTGACTTAAAGGACACGCGCCCCCGCGATTGGTGGCGTGAAGTTAAACAGCTCTGTGGAAATGGTGACAGTGCACGGAAAGACATAAGGTCCATTTTAAGAATACACACGGACTGCACTGAACGAGACCTCGCTGATAAAATCAACGAGGCTTTTGTCGGTGTTATGCAAGAGTACAATCCACTATCCGATGAGGCCATGGTCTTATGCGAAGATGACGAGCCTATTCAAGTGACAGTCGATTCTGTTGCAGCACGCCTAAGCAAGATTAGTGCGTCTAGAGCAGGAGGGCCTGACAACCTGCCAAACTGGGTGCTGAAAGAGTTTTCTGATATACTAGCTCCAGCTTTAACCGAGGTGTTAAATCAATCATTCCGAGAATCCTATGTCCCACGTATATGGAAACTAGCGGATGTTCCACCTGTTCCCAAGGGTACGTCTATTGAAGACTTTAACAAAGACCGGCGACCCATATCTTTAACATCTACATTGTCCAAAGTCGCGGAGGGGTATGTCATCGACCGAGCTCTCAAACCCTTGATGCTCGAGTGTATGGATCCTAACCAGTTTGGTTTTATTCCTGATTCAAGCACTACATTTGCACTCATCTCCATGCTGCATCACTGGTCTGAAGCCACTGATGGGACCGGCGCTCATGTTAGAGTAGCACTCCTGGGCCCGGTTCTTCGAAAGCCGATTAACTTAATCCAGGATTAGCGTAAACTTTTGTTTCATGTTTTCAACGTTTTGGTGAAAGTTTCTTTTGCTTATTTTTCTTTTTCAAGATTGACTTCTTCTAATATAAAGTTTTGCCGAATATCAGCGTTGAACAGCATTTGGGAGTAGAGGAAAAAACTCCTTGGTTAATTTTTAATCTCGGATTATATTAGCGTTAATCGGCTTTTGAACAACTGGGCCCTGGACTACAAGAAAGCCTTTGATCTTGTAGACCACAATTTACTGATCGCCAAGCTATAATAAACCTAAAACCCACTGCTGTCAACTGGGTGGCGGACTTTTTACGAAGCAGATATCAACGTGTAAAGCTGAAATGTGATTGCTTTTCGGATTTCAAACCAGTCCCGGCTGGAATTCCACAGGGAACCCGGATTGGCCCGTGATGGCTCTTTTTGGTCATGATCAAAGACCTCACAGCGAGCAATGCCCTCTCTTCCATGTGGAAATTCGCTGACGACACCACGGTCTCGGAAATTGTCCCCATGTTTGGTGCTTCAGTGCTCCAAGGTACAGTACATGATGTCCTTCGATGGTCTAACGACAATAGATTCAAACTGAACTCACTTAAGTGTAAGGAACTCATAATAGACTTTCGAAGGAAAAATAACTTGGGGTCAATTCAATAAAACTTTTACACGTGTAATTTACAAGTGTAGCCATTGTTTTAGAGTTTGATAACAATAGCTACACTTGTAAATTACACGTGTAAAAGTTTTATTGAATTGACCCTTGGACACTGTTTCTCTTGAGGCTAATGGTAATGCTTTTCAAATTGTAAAATCAGCTAAGATATTAGGTGTCACTGTAAGGAATGACCTTAAATGGATCGATCATGTACATGATATTACTTTGAAGGCTTCCCGACGAATTTACTTGCTTAAGCAACTTAAGCGCGCTGGCATAGTCCGTAAGTTCCTAATTCTATTTTATTGTGCGTGCATACGTTCCGTTCTGGAATATGCATGCCAGGCCTTCCATACTAATTTGCCTGCCTATTTGTCCGACCAAATAGAGAGAGTTCAGAAAAGAGTCTTAAGGATCCTATTCCCAATGGTTTCGTATAGCAAGGCCCTGGAAGATGTGGGTTTAAAAACACTCTTACATAGACGTGAGGAATTATATAGTAGTCTGTTTAAACAAATAGTAGAGAGTGACCAACATAAAATAGCTGGCCTACTTCCCGCGCACAATGAAAGTGAGAGATATAATTTTAGGACTAGGCGTATGTTTTCAGTCCCAAATGTGAAAATACTTTCATAATGCACTTTGCAATTAAACAACAACTGTAAATAGAAAATTAATACTAATGTAGTCAGGAATTTTATAGTTGAGTTTTTAAACATGCTGTATATAACACAAGTAATTCAGCTTGTAGCTGCAAGTTTTGGTTTTTTTCATAAACGATTTACTTTACTTTACAGTTGATTGGTCAAAAACGAAAACTTGTCAAACCTGCCAATCGAATCGTCTAGCAAAGTTTCGTGCATTTTGTTTCAACAGAAGCTCACAATAACCTTGACGCGTTTAACTCTTGTTCGGAGCTGGGGTTTTTTGAATTTAAAATGTCCTTGTTTTGGATGCAACGCAGCTCGTGCAATTTCCCGCGCGTGCAGCTTCGATATTATATTTATAAAATTGGTGTCCTAAAATCCCCAACTTTGTTCCAAGGAAAAGAGCTGCTAGTTACACGCTTTAAGGTCATGTGCTTCTGATTTCAAACACTGGCATTACATGTAAGGAAAACAAACTGGAATGTCAGAAAATTCTTTCTTATTAGGTGTACAGAGATATTAACGACGATGATCTCGGTTTCCAAGTAAACTTCCAGTCGAGAAAAACTGACTTTGGCGAAGAAATGACACGAAAAGTTGTCAAGTTCCTCGGGAGGAATTATACTTCAATGGCCCTTGCTTCTTTTACGGACTGGTACCACCGTTTCAATACATTGAGGCCAGTTTTTCTCTTTTTGTCCGCGGTATTTACGTTTTTGTTTTATTCAATGCAACTCTGCCTACTGCAGTTTAATAATAATTCTCATTAATAATGTTATTAACCTCGTGAAAAAACTTATTTATTCCTTTATTAAACTCATTTCAGTTGTGTATTTCTCATCAAAATCTCATTAATAATGTTATTGTTTTGTTGCGTTACCGTAGCGGCAGCGGATTTGTGCAAGTTTTCGTCATGTCCCTGCTCATACAAAGTTTGCTTAACATCGAATAGATCTGATTCCTGGGCTTGAAATTAACTTTTTTGCTCAGGTGGTTTGCAAACTCTATTATTGGAATTCACTGATTGGTTCCAATTTCCATTTATACGTCGATGAATGCAGTAATAACAGGCATGATGAGAGCAACATTGTGTTAATTATCATGGCAGCTATCCTTGCAATTTCCGGAGCTGATTTTTTGCTCAACAAAGACCGGGAACATTGTGATGGTAAATAAATAAATGGATGCTGTAAGTTATCTGGCGCTTTTTCGAGGCCATAGTGCTTTATTAAAACGCAAGACGTGAGATGAAGTTGCGTAAATATATAGTTCAGTTTCCTAATGAATTCGTTTGTTTCTGTTGCTAAAGAACCAGAATGTCTTGCGGGAGTTCGTGGGTTGGTGCCCCAGTGGGACGAAGAAATGGGTATAAAACAATGGGTAAGTTGCTTAGTCTCTGCCTTGTATCATATGAATTCGTTGGTCAAGGCATCTTAAAGGCACCAACAACCTCTTGCAGGGCTTCACAAATTAGGGAACTTTAAGCATTAACAACGGCCACGGCAACGAGAACGTCGCAAATTTGCATATTTCGTGGGCAAAAGCGATAGCTTTGCACGCCCTGCAAGTGCGTTTTTCCCTTTTGTCCATTTCTTTGCCATGGTCTGCAACGGTTTTTATGAAGAACGTCAGCACTTGAGGTTAGATTATTATTTTCTCTCCTAAATTAAGCGCCGTTCCGACCAGTGTTATTGTTGAGGAACTACCACATCCTTGTCATGTTAAAAAGGTTCAAATAGTCAAGAAGTGATTACAATGACGCAAATTCATATTGTGACGTCATCGTCATCTCTGCTTAAGTTCCCTATTAAGCTATACCTGGGCGACGGTCTTCAACTGGCAGTACTCCTCAAGCCGCACAGTGCCAACTGGAACGGAAGTCCCGTTCCTCTGCCAGCGGGAATTTAATAAACCTGAAGATTAAATGAAAATGCGTGATTATACCTTATTTATTCCAGACCTTAACGAGTGCTTACTGGAAATACACAGCTGTTCTCACTCGTGTCCCAACACTATGACTGTCCATGCAACGAAAGGTATCAACTGTCATCTGATAAACACTATTGTTTAGCCAGGGAATGTGTATTAATAATCCTTGGATAAGTGTAATGGACTTTCGTGCGGGAGGTCGCAGGTTCGGAAGCGAAAGTTCTTACTTTGTAATTCTATCTCCAAATGGTAAGAATTTCAAGTCTTTTTAGTTAAGGATATATCTTAGGCCCCGTCTCACAACCCTTGTTCATAAACTCTGAAGGGACACACCGTTCGAGAAGAGTAGGTGACGGTGTTGTGACGGTCTGAGAACGCCACATAACAATATGCTTAATTAGCAAAAACAATAGTTCTGCATGCCCTGCACGTGCGTTTTACATTTTGATATTCATTTCTTTGGCGTTCTCGTCTTGAAAACGACGTGAAATGATCAAATTTGAGGTCATGTGGAGGACGAGAGCACCTGCCGATGAATTTCCAATTTCCTCTCTAAATATTCACATCGTTGTCAGCAACTTTATTCTTGGAATGTGAACTCACGCTTTCCAAGCCCAGAGACTGGAGTAATCGCAACATTATTACCGCAACGGGAAATAAGGTCTCTAATTTCACTGATGAAGGGATGTACAGCCGCGAGGCGTCAAATCCCGGGAAATCGGCCACAGCCGCAGCGCTTCTAAAAATGCAGGCGAATAGCGTCATGGGGCACACGTTGGATTAGTAGCACCAACTCTTCCATGAGATTATACAATAACGAACTTCTCTCAAATGTTGACTCTATTCCCTACTTTCCTTTTCCTTCTTTTC
>OX421453.1:5325105-5327605 GCA_949126865.1 Montipora capitata
GCTAAGCAAAGTCACAAAATACTGAACCAAAACACTTTAAGCTTCATTATGCTTCTGAGCATGCGTGAGAGGCATGAGATAATCACATTCGTGACAAAAGCGTTTTGAAGACACTTCTTATCGTTTACCCTACGATGCAAGCATCTCTTTATCATGGCATCTTAGGCATACATCTCATTCCTACCTTCAGTTTCATTCCAATTTCAAAGTAATTAAGCTCACACTTTACTTACCATTTTTTTGAGAGAAAATGCAACGTGACATCATCACCAACTAGCACAAATGGCGCCCAGTGCTTTACAGCGCAATACTGCTTTGACTCTCTGAGGGATTTCATTGCTTGGTGGAGAGCTGCACTAGCGCTTTTTCCATCTACCAGGTGCTGATAGAAACTCCTCATGAACAGCAAAGTTGCCTCGTCATCAATTGCCCAGAGTGACACCACAACAGACCGAGCACCAGCACACAGGAAAGCCCTGGCTATTCCCACCACTCCCTCAGACTTCACTTCTCCCCGGCCACTGTGACAACAGCTCAGCACAACTAGTCTTGCTCGAAGACGAACTGCCGCAACATCCGACATTTTCAATAAAAAATCTTCCTTTTTGGGGGTTGGGGATTTCCGTTCAGTATTAGGGGCTAAAGCAATTTCCCCCGTTTCTGGGCATCCATGTGCTGCAATGTGCACTAAAGCAACTGATTTCATTCTATTCAGCACCTCAGCTTTCGTAGCGTTTCTTCCAGTCAGCGGTGTTGTCTGCAGAAGTTCTCCAATCATCTCTACTTCTTCTTTAGCGCATGGAAGCTGTTCCAAAATAGGCTCACGTACTTCCTTCAACCAGGGATCACCTACAAGCAGCGCTCCTGTCTTACTGTGAAAGTCTTCAGGTGCACCGATAATCAGATTCAAAGCGGTCAGCGAGGGAATGGTGCGGATCCTGATAGATTCACTCAATGCAGAATAAGGAGCCAAGCAAAATGGTCCATCGGGAACAATGATTAACTCATCATCATGGAGCAAGTCGACAATTGGCCTGATTAAGACATCATACAATAATGTTAAAGGGTTCTCGGAAGAAGGAGATGATACAACTGATTTCTCTCTGAAACGTTCTCTGCTGCATGGCGGATCGCTGCCCAGTGGATCCAAAGAACGATCCTCGCATCTAACACCACCCCTTACGCCGATCCCTTTAAAAATAGTTTCCATAAACAAGTCAGCACTTCCATTCGAGGTTTCGCTTTGTCGAAAGCTAATCTTGCTGTCTTTTCGTAGCACCCAAAAGGTGATCTTGTTATCGTCAAGTGCCACAAAAACGGCTTGTGCAGGAAAATGCTCTAGCTTTAGTGCAGCTGAAACAGTTTGCTTCGGAGTAAGTGTAGAAAATGAATGAGAGCCAATGCTGTATTGTTCTTTCAAAATATCCATCAAAGCCTGTGCTCGACCTTTCTCAGCAGCATACAAAGCTTCTTCAATCTCTCCATTCTTCAAAAGTGTCCTCCACAGAGCAGTGTATGACATGCAATGAGAATCACGAAAACTTATTTTCCATTCATCTTCCGACTTTAGACTACGCCTTGTTTCATCAAAACGTTTTATACTTGAACGATAACAACTGAGTGCATTACTCAAGGAACCCGACAATTCATGATCACAACCTAGCAAATACCACGCGATTCCCTCTCCTAGACAGTCTCCAATTTCCTTGACAATACTAAGACAGTGTTCATGGTACTCCATGGCTTCCTTAAGATTACCTTGATTAAGATAGGCACTTCCCAGATTTGCATAGGCTGAACTCTCCCCAGCCCTATCCCCTATTTCCTTAGCAATACAAAGATGTTTTTCGTAGTACTCAATGGCTTGTTTAAAATTACCGAGACTAAGATAGGAATTTCCTAGATTTCCATAGCCTGATCCCTCCCCAGCCCTATTACCTACTTCTTTTGCAATACTAAGCTGTTTTTTGTAATAATCAGTGGCTTGTTTAAAATTACCTAGATTACGATAGGCAGTTCCTAGATTTCCATAGGCTGATCCCTCCCCAGCCCTATTACCTACTTCTTTTGCAATACTAAGATGTTTTTCGTGATACTCAATGGCTTGTTTGAAATTACTTAGACTGCGATAGGCAACTCCAAGATTTCCATAGGCTGTTCCCTCCTTGGCCCTATTACCTACTTCTTTAGCAATACTAAGATGCTTTTCGCAGTACTCAATGGCTTGTTTGAAATTACCTAGATTGTGATAGGCAATTCCTAGATTTCCATAGGCTGATCCCTCAGCAGCCCTATCCCCTACCTCTTTTGCAATACTAATGTATTTATTGTAGTACTCAATGGCTTGTTTAAAATTACCTAGACTGTGATAGGCAATTCCTAGATTTCCATAGGCTGATCCTTCCCCAGCCATATCCCCTACTTCTTTTGCAATACTAAGGTGTTTTTCGCAGTACTCAACGGCTTGTTTAAAATTACCGAGACTGTGATAAGCAATTCC
>OX421453.1:5332605-5335105 GCA_949126865.1 Montipora capitata
GTTTTTGGGTAATCACGTCCGAGTTAGGCAATCAGCGCATGTGGAGAGCACTATTCAGAGCACGATAAAATCAGGCGATATTCCGCGCAATTTCCAAGGATAATTGTCAACTATATGTTTGGACCAGGAGAGGTGGTTTCATTGTAGAAGTTAGCCAACCTTTGCTTCAAAGATCGCGTGAGGGATGACCCGCAGTATTACCGTATTCAAGTGAAGGGGCTAAAACATGCAGGGTTACCGGTGTCCTAGTGAAGCTGGACCAAGGGTTCCAAATACGCGGGGGTCCAAATCTCATTTTAAGACTGAGGTGGTAAGATGTTTCTATAAAAAGCAACAAGCTTTTTTAAGACTTGACTGGAAGTTTTAACTTCCTGTAAAATATAACATGGACGAATTTGCAATCAGGTTATTTGAGGGAAACGAAGATTAATTTAAGGAACGTAAAAAAAAATTTGACTTCACCTTTAGTTTCCATCAATAACGGAATTGACTTTAGTTTAAAGCGCTGAAATATTTAAGTCATGAGTGGGTGCAAAAATCAATCATTTTGCGCTAACACATTCAGCCTTTTACTGAAGGATAAGCCAAACAGGAGATTCGAAATAGGAACTATTTAATTACGGCCACTAGAGACAATGGTTGAGTAAGGTTGACTGTAAAGACGGGCGAATTAATGGAACCACAGAGCACTGAATAGTGAAAGAGGGAGAATTCCCCTTTCCGAGGTCCAATTCAACCAGTTCCAAATCACACCCTCCTTTTTTTAACAAGTCAACCACAGAGCAAAAAATTTCATTCTTTATTTGCTTGATCATTATACGAGTAAAATGAAATAATTCTTATCGAGTTCAGCACGGCGTGGCAAATAAACACCGAGTGAGTCAGTATTCTTTTTGAAAAATTGCCTCTTGAATCTTTACGCATTCATGCCACTTTGTTTTGCATTTGACGCACCAATTTCTATACGACAAAACGCGTTTCATTTAATCAGAGAGGTCTAAACGTCACTTATCACTAAAAACCAAGAGATTATGAAGGTAAGAGAAGTAATCCCTCATACTGGCCCTATTCCCGTCGTAATCCCTCTAAAGTTATTTTTAGATCTCCTGCGAGATCCGGTATTCCCACGAGGGTTAACTGATAGCCAATCACATGTCCTCATTTTTACCAATGTTGACAGCTGAGCGAATTCCCACGCAATGATTCGCGTCGTTCGCGATTTACCGTCAAACAAAAATGGCGGAGGATGTTGAGACAAACGCGTATATACATTTTGTGGACGAACGTGACTTGTTGACTACAGAGTTAACCGATTACAATGACTTATGATTTGAAACCTGTATCTTGGAAGGAACGAGTTATGTAACCGACAGGATTTTGTACAGGATGGCAAATGGAAGACTATAGTCGATAAGTACGATCTCTCTGACTTTAATAAACGCATTCTCGGTTTCCTTTGCGGGATTAAAATATGATGACTTAATTCTTATATGGTGATAGAGTAGGCAGATAGAGCTCTACAACAGTACCCAACATGAAAGGAAAACTTGAATCAAGCGTCCGATAAACATTTTTGAACCCGTGTTATCGGATTCAAGTGAATTTGCAAAGCACGTATGTTAAATATAGCTGTCTCCTTAAAAAAAAGATTTAACACGGTTTCGTATATGGCACAACCTTGAATGTGGTATCATTGAAAACAAGACAATTAAGCGATTTCAGTTATAGATGTTTGAAACCTGTATCTTGAAAGGATCGAGTTTTATAAGCGACAGAATTTTGTAAACATTGGCAATTCGCAGACTACAGTCAACAAGTAATATATCGCTGACTTGGTTAACGCGTTCTTGATTTTCTTCCCGGGATTAAAATATGACGACTTAATTCTTAGATATTCATAAATTAGACAGATATCGGACATGAAAGGAAAACTTGAACAGACAGTGCGATAAAAATGTATGAACAAGTGGTATCGCATGGAAGTCAATTTGCATAGCACGCATGTTAAATACACCTGCATCTTTCAAAATTATTAAACTCGGTTTCGTACATTGGACAGGGTTGAAATTGATGTCGCTGTAAACAACACAGTTAAGCGATTTGAATGATATATCTTTGCATCTTGTATCTTGAAAGTAACGAGTTTTATAGGCGGCAGAATTTTGTACACAATGAAATATCGCGGACTACAGTCACCAAGTAACATATTTCTGACTTGGTCAACGCGTTCTCGATTTTCTTAGCGGACTTAAACTATCATGGTGACTTAATTCTATGATATTCATAAATTAGACAGCTAACGCTTTCAAACAGTACCACACATGACAGGAAAATTTCAATTGACCGCACGATAAAAAATTTTAAAACCGTAAGATCGGATTGAAGTCAATTTGCAACGCACGCGTAAAATATAGCTCCCTACACACGGTTTCCTACACTAGACAATCGTAAAATTGGTATCAGAGTGAATTATACAGTTAACCGATTTCCATGATATATG
>OX421453.1:5357605-5360105 GCA_949126865.1 Montipora capitata
ACCAATCAGAATTCAGAATTACTCCGACAGTTTGGAACTGGTCTGGTAAGAACGTGTCCCCAGGGGCTCTTCTCGCCCTACTATGCTTTTCGTCGCCATTTTCTTTCGCCCGTTTAGACTTTCCCTTGCCTCCGCGATCTGCCCCTGGGTTTCCGAGGATGGCTTGCTGGATATAAAATGATTATAACCAACTCGACGCTAGGCGCCTCGTTAGTTATTTATCACTTCATATTCAGCGCACCCTCGTAGAATAATTGTTAAATATACTTAAAAAAAAGAATCATAACGAGAGACATTTTTTCAGTGTGATTATTATGGTGTCACGCAAAGTGACAATTCGGAAGTCAAAATGGTGTATTTCAAAAAGAAGGACGATACTGAACTGGAATACTCCGAATATTTAAAGGGACACTGTCACGGGCTGACATGCGCAGTAGCATTCACTCTCTCCGAGACTTGTCACGCCGACCGCCATTATGGAAATATCGGTAAGTTGAAGAATTCTGCATATATTTTGCATTAAATCAAGTTTATCTAAAGCAAATGCTCTCTTTATCTAAAGCAAATAACCCTCTGTCTTCGACCTTTCGTTTCCGCCCTGAGTTGATGCGTTTACCGCCATGTCTGGATCCTCCGCTAGACGCCATTTTGAATTTGTGATTGCTAGCAGAGTTAATAGATTAACTGTTGCTAGTAGCTTGAAAAAGTCAGGCTGACTTTTTCAAGTTTCGATCAGCTACACGAGCATGCGCAGACCGTGACCGTGTCCCTTTAAGCAATAGCCATAGTCTCATATAAACAAGAGGGGGAGTTGGGAGAATTCGAGACAGTTATGCAAACCCGAGTCGCAGTCCAGGGTTTACATAGCTGTCGAGAATTCTCCCAACTTCGCCGAGTGTTTAGATGAGGCCATGGAAACACGGGAAGAACTCCTTTATTGCTTTTACAAATAGTTCTCAAAGATAATTCGACAAATGAAGGAAATAAATGAAGGAAAATTCTTGATTGAAACAGATTTTCTTGATACACGCTTATATTTTCTACCAACCAATCAAAACGCGCGTCTGACAATACATAACCAATCAAAATTCGTGTGATGTCACAGCCGTGTTCCATACTCTCATCTAAACACAGCTATTGACCAATGAGAGTGTGTGTACTATCCTAATTATTTTATAAACGGTAATCGTGTTCGTTTGGGACCAATTCGGGAATTGGGAATTGGTATTCCGTGTATTCTGTTATTCGTAAACCCGAGTAAGAATAAATGGAATAGTCCCAAAGGATGCACCTTTAAGTTACTTTTAGGTCATCTTCGATCTCACATTAATACAGAAAACGTCACGATTTTATTTCAGAATTTGATGGCGTCAATGTGAATCTATCTGTGCAGAATCAGACAGTTTTCGATAAATATACTTTTTGGATGCAAACTGCGAAACGGCGAACGATTAACATTCTTTCCCGTAGTTTATTCAGTTGACACAAGGTGATCACGTGCACCTTTATGGTTGCCTAGCACGCGATCAATTTCTTCCTTTTGACAGAACATCATTCCCTTCCCTTTGATTCATAGAAGTCAGAGATGGCAGAAAGTTTAGTGTTTTTACGACCGATTGTCATTAATCTTTCGATGAGAATTCGATTTAGAGTTATATATAAGAAATTATGTTACATGTATTTTTTTCTTCATCTGTCTTTAGGCTTACCTTTTACTGTTTCCCTTTCCCTTGGAAACTTGGCATAATTAACATTCATGATATGAACATTAAAAAAATGCAATAAAAAAATGGGATCACGGTGCTTGTTTACGCGTCAGCAGGCTCTTAAAATGGGGTATTTTTAATGTTTTTGCGTCAAAAATTCGAATTACCTTCATACAGAATTAAGTCTTGGTTACTTCAAAGACACAAAATTTTACTTTGAAACTAAAGCTTCTTTTATTTACATAAGCAGTATTGCTTTATTTACGTCTTTGATTCCCTGGTTGTGGAAATAGTGCACTTTTTGGGACAGTTCCGTGGTTAGCTTGAAGTCCTCGCCTTGGGTAAAATACACCCAGTACGGAACTGTTTTCCAAAAAAAATTCATGTTCTACTATCAAACTTTTTTTCTTCTTCAAATATGTTCTTTATTAGACTGTTATTAGCAAATACCTGAAAAAAAAAAAAAATCGGGGATCACCATGCTAGTTTGAGAGAAAAGGAGCATTTATTTTGCTATCGGGTTTAGTTTGAGCGAAATCTCTTACGTTTTGTATGCGCACGTGCTCATGTGCGCGCTCTAATAACGCGAAAATCGTGCGCAATAGGGATTCGCAATGAAATACTAAGGAATTATCTTAACTACCGGCTTTTACGGTACCTTTTAGTGCAAACGTAAAGCCAAAATTTTTTTTGACCTAGTATCAGATTAAAAGAAGAGCAATTATGAAGTGGAAACAACATCTTCAGTCCTTCCTTAGTGTGTGCAATAAACGCATGACATGCCGGAAAACGTC
>OX421453.1:5365105-5420105 GCA_949126865.1 Montipora capitata
GTCCATAGTTGCACTTGCAACATCTTCGCTGGAGAAGAACAATTTTATCCATTTCCCCCCGGGACTCATGATTTTGAAAACGTATCTTTCCATTGTCGTGGCTGTTGCAGCAAACCTTGACGGCGAAAGCTGGCTACTGCTTACACCGTGGGAAAGGAATTTCATCAAACTGTTTAACTGAAGTGGGCGTGGTTTTCGTAGTATGACATATCGAGTGACTGACTCTACAGTATTTTATCTTTTCTCCTGCGCTTACCATTCTGGAAACGAAAGTACTATTTTTTTTAAATAGTTTTTTGTTGTAATTATCAAGCATAAAGGATAATGGGGACAGGGTTTTAGTAAGTTTCGTTGTAAGATTTTTTGTTCTCATCATCATTATTAATATCATTACTGATTACTGTTACTTTTATTATCATTATTAGAGCGAGTTTCAACTGAGTGTCGTAAAACCAAAAGCAAAGTAATTATTTTGGCCAATCGAAGTAATTACATGTGGCCGACACAAAGCGCGGGAAAATGTGCACGCGCGAGCCACGATTGGTTTTGGTTTCACTTCTGATTGGTTGGAAAAATTAGCGCGAGAAATTTGAACCAATCACTGAATGAAGTAATGCAAAACCAATACAATTCGCTAATTACTTTCAACACTCAATTGAAAACCGCTCTATAGCGATTATCGGTATTTTATTATCAATGTCGAAACTGGACAACGGGTGGGGGGGGGGGGGGGGGGGGCGAGGGTTTGGGGAAGAAGTGGGTTTGATTTCGGAGTAAGTGGTGGCAAATTTTTTTGCCACTTATAAAGATTTCTCACCTTAGAATTAACATGATTTGAGTATTGGAGAAAAAAATCTAAGTCACGTTATTCGTAGTGCAAACGAATTCTTCTAAAATGCAAAGAGTACTTTTGTTTTAAATTTGATATTCACAGAATTTAAAATTCCTCAATTTTGCATTGCCTTTATTTTGAGGGGGAGAGAGAATGAATTCTTAAAACAGCCAGTAAAACTTGTATGTCGAAAAATAAGCATGTTTTCCTGCATTTCTCTTTTGGAGCATTTTGTCATTATCACTTCTTTTTAATTACCTCCATTGTCCGCAAATGGTTATCCTCGTTGATGTAGTTTTTGTCCATTACATTCAGTGGATAATCTGCCACGGACCGCTGAAAAGATCGAAAAATACAACAAGTGGCCTTTTTTTTTCTCCCAACATTTAGCATTTTCAAACGAATAAATGAAGTAAACGGATTAGGCTTTGGCATTTCCACATACTGTTTTTTTTTTTTTTTATAATCCCCTGAATACCGATGAAATTAAATCTTGGGTTGGTTTTTGTGAAAGGAGGAAAGGCTCGATACGAACCCAATCCACACTTGTGAAAGGCAAGTCTAGTATTGTATAATATGTAAAAATAAACACTTTCTTTTAGCCAAATAACAATGAAGATCTCTTAACCTCTTACCTAATCGTTAATATGGGAAGAATTCATTTTACTTATTTATATATTATATAATTATTTATTAATTTATTCTTACAAAAGCACTCATGTTTGAACAACTTTCTAGTTTATTTTGTATAGACCCATCAAGGATCATAAAACGTAAATACTTACCTTTTCAGCAGGTTTTGAATGAGAAATGAAGAACATTGATGTGACAACACACAACAACAGCAACAAACGAGGCATCGTGTAGTTAGTCTTCCAAAGCCTGATCCTTACTTCAGCGAAAACCTGGAGGAAATGGCATAGACGTAGACGGCGCAGCAAGCTTTATAGCAGATAATTCGTGACCTGTTCGAAGTCCGGAAATAGTGCTCTAAAATATGGGTTATTGACCATGCGTGTTCGGTCAAAATGTCTGGATATTGTCCAAGTCCTTTTTCGTCCATAAACACGCAAAAAAATGAACGAGGCCAATATAAAGCCATCTTAACCTAACAAGGTTGATCAACAAAGCATTTATTACATTGGATAAACACCTCATAAATTACCAGAAAAATGACCTTTGAGCTTGCGGAACCAAGACAGAAACCAGGAGAGGGCAAGATAGCTCCATCTTGCCCGCTGGGGTAGCCAATCACAGCGCGGGATTTGCTTCATCTTGCCCGCTCACGGAGCTAGTCATATAATAAAAATGCATATCGAAGAATCAATCTAACAAGTGGATCGTTTTTAGCATTTTAGTTTTTAAAAAAATTGACATCGGGGACCATATCTTGTATTGATATTGCCTTTTTAGAATGCTAGTCACAATCACAAAATAAGCCAGTTATCCTAAGTTACCCCCCGGATCCGAATTAGTTTTGTTTTGACGAAGAAGTGTAAAAGCATGGGAAAGTATTTCTTCTAGCGTACTTAGTTATGTGCGTGTGTCGATAATTTGTTCATTATGCTTCTTACAATAAGCGATATGCAATACACCAGCATATCGCTACTGCGAATCAGCATAAATATTTTTCTGTATATATTGTCGAAAACACTTCCTTGTTCTTATTTCCACCCAGGGAATTGCAGTGCCAGATATTTTTACAATTATTTTAATTTGTAGACTGAGCGTACAGAGTAAGGATTTTGAGAATAAGATAAGACAATTTAACGTCAGATACGCAGGGAGTGGTTGTCCAATCTCCCGATGTATGAGGCTGATGATACAATTTTTACATTGACAGCCGGCAAAGTCTAATATCTTTAATTGATAACAATATTAATAATATTGAGCGCATTGAAATATTCTATTGGGGGAAAATGAGATTGGTGACTAATTTTGGATCATAGGAGTTATATCACAATGTTGATTTACTAGTTTTTTAGTGGGTTGAATTTCTCCGTTTTATTTATTTTCTTTTTTTCCGTGTCGGCGAAAGTCTTTACTGTCACTCCCCTGCTAAGTAGTTTCTTGTGCGTAGAGTCTTCTGCGCGTCTTTTCGGTAGATTTCAGGGGGTAGTAGAAGTGCGTAAATTTTATCCAGTGGACACCGTAGAATAATCAATTCACCTGCAATGGGGTTTTAATACACCCTTATGGAGCTAAGGAATGGAACGTAAATTGAATAAACAAGACAGGTGGTGAAAGATAAATATGTGGAATCTTGAAAGCGAAGGGTAATAAACTTCGACAACAACTGAATCTTTCAACGTTGGATATCAAACTGAGCTGTATTTCTAATATTTTACTAACTGTAATGTTTTGTGCAACACTGAAACCAAATGGTAAAATCTCTGGTGACTTTTTTTGGTGGGATATTGGTTTAACAAACTCAAATCGATCTGTGATCTCTGTTGTCTGGTTATTTAAAAGTTTATTTATTTTCACTCAACTCTGACCAGTCTTCAGGTAAATTTGACTAACTTCTGTTAGTGAAGAATTACTTGAAAGAAAGCTTGCTGTCCATTTTTTTGCTTCATTATTCGAAGAAAGGGTTCTCCAGTAAGCAGTTTTATCCTGAACTCCGAAGAAAAATTTATCTTGCTGCGTATAGTTGTTGACACGGAGTGTGTTGCTTGTTTGCACGCACAGAATGATACAGGAAGAATTTTTTTTTTGCCTCTCATAGCAAACATGTTTTTTGTTTCAATCAAATTTTTGGCTAGAAAAGGATTTTTTTGTGATTTTTGTTCTGCCTTTGTGGATTCATCGTGTTGTGTAAATATTATCTTATTTGAATGCGCGTGCTGAAATTTGATATGTGAGCAGTTTTCATAACGATGACAGGAATTCTTTCTGTCTAGTCATTCCGGTGTAAAAGGAAGTTAATTTGGGAAGCCGACAATATTTCTTTAACCTTATCTACTGCGGATTTAAGTGTTTTTTTGCGTTATTAACCAAGTTTGATGCAACAACTAATTACAAACTTGACGTTGCTAACAGCAAGATGGCTAGTTTTAATAGGAGATCGGGAAATAGAAAAAAAGGGGTGAATGGGGACGGGGAACGGGGAATCACTAAAATAGGGAATCTCTAAAAGAGGAAATTACTCTGAATATAGGGAATCTCTAAAGGGGAGAAATACTAAAATAGGGAATCTCTAAAAGAGGGGAATTACTATGATAGCGACTCTCTAAAAGGGGGAATAACTGAAAGGGGAATCTCTTGAAGGGCGAATAATTACAAAAAATAGGAATCTATAAAAGGGCGAATTACCGTGACGTTCGTCTTCCCCTGGCGCAGCAACGAGAGGAGTAAAGAAAATGAGAACGGAAAACAAATATAAGCTAACACAAGCCCCTTCCCTCGAACCCGCAAAACAGAAAATGTATAAAACACTAATGATTATTTATTACAAAGCTACGAAAATGCAAGTCTAAGTTACTTAAAATACAAAAAGAAATGTTCTAATACTAAATTATTTTACTACTAGATAGATCTTTTCTGAAGCTACTAAGTTTCATAACACTTAATATACCGATTAATGTACTACACGAACTCAATATTTACAATTATATACAGATTGGTTCTTTAGTCGTAAAGTATCAGTAGTATATTGCTCCTTTATTCTCTTCTTATCCAAACTGTGAATCAAAGTTCTTTCTTGTCTGCAACGAAACGTTGTCTTTTTTTAACAAAGTTCCCTCATTCTCTTCTCTACAGCACTGCAACACCCAAGTGTTTCAGTAAACTGTCCGAAAAAGGACTTTTATCATTGATTTCTTTCGGCTTTCCCTCTTCTTTCTCATCCACATAGCTCTGCACCACCTGTATATACTGGCCGACGACAAATAGGTTTATCGCGGATTTTACGGCTCTTTATTTTCAGCCCTTTCTCTTCCATTTGCTTTCTACTGCTCTTACTCTTAGGAGTTTTTGCATTCAATTCATATTTATGTAGATAGCAATTGACACCCACGATACAGATTGCTAACCCTAAATCGCTGTAAAAGCTAACCGTTTTAAAATGGGTACCGCTTCTCAGCGCTATTTGAAATGGGTGCTTCATAGACTTAAGAGCAGTTCTGTGAGAAAGTCAAGTAAACTTGGAAGTGAAAATTTTTAAAATCCCCTTCATTTTCTGTGTGGATGTAGGTTGTCTGCCTGGATGAACGAAAACAGCCATATTAGGGGCCAGCTGACGTATCGTTGCCATGGTAACCGCCATTGATCATGACACGCTTTGAGCAGGAATTTTACAATCAAATAGTTTACATATATGTGCCCACTTCTCGGATAGATGCGAGCCAATTCTAATGAGATTCCACCAGACAGTAGGGCTTTGCTTCTAATTACTAAAGGATGTTGTGAAAGTATTTTGACTTCTAGGAACAAGGAGAAAATACTTGCTCTATTATGTTACCTGTCGGCCATTTTGAAAAACCGCAAAAACGAGAACAACTTTTTTCCCATTTTCTAGCAAAGTGTTCTTTTCCCGGTCACCACGTTTGCAGGAGAGCTAATACAGTTATTATAGTCCCTAAATATCGGAAAACTAGTTTGAGGAAAATTATAATTTGGACAAAGGTGATAAACAAATTTGATGAAAATTAGAAATATTTGAAAATTGACCAAGTTCAGACTTAAATTGTTTCTCGCCAAAATGGTTTTGAGATATTGTTTAAGCTCCGACAATATTTTAAGTATCCTATCTGTGAAGTGCCATCGATTTATTGAGCTTTAGATCAGTTTTTGTAATTTGTACATTTTAATCGCTTCCGTTTCCCCTTCGTTCGTTCCATTTTCTAGACCAAATTTAGCACAGGCTCTAAACATCGGTCCTCTCCCATAGAAAAAAACGGCTGTGGGACGTTACAGATAGGTTAAACATGGTGCATTCAAGCCGCATACACATCACGAATATAACACGCGTGACATTGTGGTGCACTGAAATCCATCTATGTGATCTAACGAGAAAATAAAATGAATCCATCACGATTAATTCACTAAGAAAATGCAAGCCTCTGACCATCAAGAACAAAGCGTTGGGCTAAAATTGAACGGTTTAGAGCGTTGGTCGAGAAGCCGTGAAGTTTGTCACGCGGACGCGTAGACCGGACATGGAACGACAGACGTACTCAACCGGAAGCATGGATTTTTTGCCTGAGGATGGAAGGAGAATTAAACAGTAGCATATGAAATAATTACTGTTCCTGACCGCAACAACAACAGCACAATTATTATTCACAAGAGAATTTGACATTTGGCACGCGAATTGTTTCATTTATTTACCTGCACAGCAAAAAATCACGGATTTCTGCCCGGCTCTTGCATAATCCATCGGTTTGCAATTGATTTGTGATATCCCTGTCACATTCACTTAGTTTTACAACGCTTCCCCTGCATTCCTGAACCTCCCCTTTCAAGTTTGGAAACCAACAACTTTCCGTTTTCATAATGTTGTGTCAACCAAGCTGTGCCATGATGAGCATTTTATGCTAATCAGATTTTTTAACTTTGACATTCCTACTCTACTTCCGACAGCACATTTGGAAACATAACCCTCCCCTTTGGGCAAAAAGTGATTTCATAATCTGTACGTGGTGGGAATTCATGTCTGCTTTGCTATTTCAAACGATTTATAGCAATATAAATGCATTAGTTAATAAAGCCACAATCACAATCAATGTAGGTCATGTAGCGAAAAGACAATATATAACTAACGTAATGTCGTTACATTTTATATCCTGACAGTGATTTCATCATATCCATTTAATTTTTTCTTTCATTTATTATTTTTAGCTTTACTACTTAAATTTTATATCGGCGTTGGGTTGGAGATAGAGCTGTAAACATCCGGTCAGCAATCTGTCCCCACTCATTTCCGTCCCGCGAAGAATTTTCTCGGCTCTTCAATCTCCCCTCGATTTTGGCTGTTCCGAAAACGTGGAGTACGAAGTTCGGAGTGCGGAATGCGGAGTCTAAAAAAATTATTTAAAAAAATTAAAAAAAGAAATTAAAAACAAATAGAAATAAAAGAAATTAAAAGTGAATTAAAAGAATAATGAAATACATAAATAAACTAGAAATAGAAATTTAAGAAATAATTCACAATTTAAAAGATTCACGCCGTCTGAAGTGGACTGTTCATATTTCATTCCGAGTCCAAACTGGACTGCTCTTTCCTTTTTTTTTTCGTAAAAGTGAACTGTTAATTATGAAAATGACGAGTTAAATATATCATTTGGACTAAATGAAATATGAACAGTCCACTTCAGGCAGCGTGAAATTTTTTAATAATTATTATTTTTATTTCTTAAACTTCTATTTCTAGTTTATTTATGCATTTCATTTTTCTTTTAATTCACCTTTAAATTCTTTTATTTCTATTGCTTTTTAGACTCCGCACTTCGCACTCCGCGTTTTCGGAACAGCCCTCGCTTTTAGCCAAATACTTTCTTCGGGATGATCATAGGCATACGTTTACTTTGCATGGTGAAAGTAGTACATTCATGTAACTCGCTGGATAAACTTCATTTCGGAAGAAAAATTTGGCTTTATCAAAGGAGTTGATAATGTAAATTGGCCACCGTACAGAGATTCTAAAAGCTGACGTTTCGAGCGTTAGCCCTTCGTCAGAGCGAATCGAGGGATTGTGGGTTACGTGTAGTTTTTATAGTAGAGTAGGAGCTACGCTATTGGTGGTAACATGGCAACGTGAAAAATAGGAATATATTAGTTAAATGAAAAGCGTTCGTTAATACCGTGAGGATTAAGGGTGCCGATTTGAAAGATGAATTTTTGTTCCAGATTCTTGCGGCTTTCCGTCGTACCTAGATGTAGGGAAAGGCCGCAGATAGCCATGTGTTTTTTGGAGTGGTTAGGCAGATTAAAATGGCGAGCGACTGGCTTAGATGCATCCTTGTCATTCTTCTCAACATCGCGAAGATGTTCGCGGAATCGGTCACCTAGTCGTCTACCTGTCTCGCCAATGTATAATTTATTGCATAACGTACAGGTTATGCAATAAATGACATTTGCGGAGGTACATGTGAAACGATCGGTGATCTTAACAGATCGCTTAGGTCCCGATATCTTGCTAGTATTAACAATGAAAAGACAAGTTTTGCATCGTGAGCGCGCGCATTTGAAAGTGCCGGGTTGCTCGTTAGTTTTGAGCGCGCTTCTAACTAAAAAGTTGCCTACGTTTTTGTCGCGTTTGAATGAAATAAGTGGAGGTTGCGAAAAGATTCTACCAGAGTCTTTTCGCAACCTCCACTTATTTCATTCAAACGATGTTGAGAAGAATGACAAGGATGCATCTAAGCCAGTCGCTCGCCATTTTAATCTGCCTAACCACTCCAAAAAACACATGGCTATCTGCGGCCTTTCCCTACATCTAGGTACGACGGAAAGCCGCAAGAATCTGGAACAAAAATTCATCTTTTAAATCGGCACCCTTAATCCTCACGGTATTAACGAACACTTTTCATTTAACTAATATATTCCTATTTTTCACGTTGCCATGTTACCACCAATAGCGTAGCTCCTACTCTACTATAAAAACTACACGTAACCCACAATCCCTCGATTCGCTCTGACGAAGGGCTAACGCTCGAAACGTCAGGTTTTAGAATCTCTGTACGGTGGCCAATTTACATTATCAACTCCGTTGATAAAACCAAATTTTTGTATACTACTTCCCCACCGACGCAGCACCACAGTTTCTTTAGAAACTACCCCTTCATTCATTTCGGAAGAGACTGTCTCAAGCCTTTCATTCATGTCAATAGTGTTTCGTTAAGTCAACTGGATGCGGACAAATTCATCATTATCTATGGTTTTACTTTTCTTGAGTTGATGTTGGATGGAAGAGAATGTTAATTTGACTTGGCAGCAAGGGAAATCGATCGATTTGGTCATGAAAAAGGGAGCAAAGACGCCACAGCTAGTGTTAAAAATTGCCAGGAATTACGCGATATGTTTAATGTTAATTTCTATTTCATCATAGTCGCCAATTTAAAACCTCAACAGTCATATCAAGCTTACAGACAAGATAGTAATAACTACTTTGAGAGTTTGACGGCTTGCTTTAGAACATTTTGAGAGCGAAAAAATAAGTGTAAAAATGGCTTAATTTCGACTTTTTTACAATTCCCATCAAATTCGTTTATCACGTGTTGTCAAAATATGACTTTCCCCAAGTTAGTTTTCTAATATTTAAGAACTATAATAACCGTATAATCTATGTTGCAAATTCAGTTACGGAAAAAAGAATACTTTGGGAGAAAATGCGAAAAAAGATGCGCTCGTTTTTGTCGTTTTCCGAAATGACCGACACCTAACATAGTAAAGCCAAAATTTTTTCCTTGTTCATAAAAGTCAAAGCAGTTTTGCAACAACGTTTAGTAATTAGAAGCATAGGTCTCCTCTCTGATGGAATTTCATTACAACTAACTCACATCTATGCGAGAGGTAGACACACATATTTTACCCATTTTGAGGGTCAAAACATGGGCTTGTGGGCTTGTGGCTGTCATGATTAATGGCGGTTACCATGGCAACGGTAATTCAGCTGACCCAAATATGTTTGTTTTTGTTAATCCTCCCAGGTAACATATCTCCACACAAAAATGAAGGGGGAGGTTAACATTTCCATTTTCAACTTTGCTTGACTTTCTCAGAGACCTGCTCTTAAATACTGTTTATCAGTGCTATTTGTCGGCGGTCTGCAGTTGTAATGCTCCTCCTGAAATTCTAATCATTTTAAATAAGTGCGTAAACCTAATTTAGAGCTTAAGGTCCGTTTCAAACGTCGAACTTTACATGTGCCAAATCTAATTCAAATGAGAAAAATCTATTGTTTTCGCTCATTTGCATTAGGGATTGGTACGCATTGTAGTGATTGGAGTGATAACTTATTTGCAGTGTTTAGTCTAAAACAAACGTTGTCTTGGTTTTTGGATTAAGAATATCGGTGCATGGTTGGTGAAAGTGAAAGCATTATTTCACATGTAGGATAAAGGGGTTTAGTTTGTAAAAATCTGTGATGCTGTGTAAGTGGGGAAGTGAAATAAAGAAAAGGGTTTATCATCTGAGTTGATATGGTAAATTGACCACTTTAAAGAAATTTGAAAGCTGACGTTTCGAGTGTTAGCCCTTCGTCAGATCTAAACCCTTTTCTGTCTTTCACAAGTAGGACTATTTTTCATAATGAAAAAACAGTGATATTCTTTAATCATTCTTTTGACAATATAACTTGTATCAGTTCAAGATTCATAAAAATTCCAATTCGTCTCAGATTTTCGACTAAATAGAGCAGTATACAACTGGAACGTAACTACATTACCATCAAACGTAACAATGGTATTATTTGTACTGTTACAATATTAATAATCTACAATTCACTTCTTGAACAATCCCATAATACACCTCTTTTACCCCCCAAAATTTTGCATAATCATTGTTTGCAATTACTCCAGGGACATGAAGATGTCCCAAGAATAATCGAAAACAATGTCTATGCAAATTTGAGGGGGGGGGGGGGGGGGGGGTAAAAGAGGTGTATCATGGGACTTCTGCAAGTTGTGAATTTCTCTTGAAAGGAAATTATTCATTTTGCAGAATGGCCTATTTACAAGCCAAATGTAAAGGAAATTTCTTTGGAATAATCGAAAGTAAGATTAGTATCCCTGCACAGGTTTAAAGGTTTAAATCATTGAACTTCTCATATTCAAGTAAAGCTATGATCCTTTCAGTTATGGACGCAATTGTAGCAATTGCGTGGAGAAGCCTGAAAATTTCAGGACTTCAAGGGGTTTGAACCCGTGACCTCACGATACCGTTGCGACGCTCTAACCAACTGAGCTATGAAGCCACTGACATTGGTGAAGTTTGAAGAATGGTAAGGTAGGATAGATGCACTGGAGAGGATCAGGGAGGGTTAGGTGAGTAGATATCTAGTTATTTTTTAGACCCCCTAAAAAACCAAGCCCCTGTTTTTTAACTACACTCCGAAAAAAAATGAAAATTCCCTTTTTTAGACAGTTGATTAAAAAAACAGTTTAAAAGATTTATACTGGTTTGAAGAAAAATGAACCAAATTAAACAAAATTAAACCACAACACATGCACGCCTTGTCTATTTATATTGTAGGTGACAACACGTCGGATCTGAAGGGAAAAACGAAGTGTCCCAAAAACCCATCAAGTAACTCGGGACAACGCAGAAAATAGTGAATGAGTGAACTTTATTTATCTGGCTGTCCATAAAATGGATTCTCGAAAAGAAACGTGGCGATTTGAAGTCTTTATGGAACATTTTCCTCGATGAGTTGAATCGGCCTTTAGAACTGTCTAAAAATAACGTGACGTCACGCACTCTCGCATCCTTAGAGTTGTCTGCCAGTAGATGCTGCAGGACGTATTTCGACTCGTATTGGGGCAGTCACTGAACAAAATGATACAACGTTTGTCATATTTAGAGACATCTTTACCAAGACTGTATAATACAACCTACATAAATTTGGAATATAAATGAAGCCTTTTCAAAAATAAGCTATAATTGGCGCCCAGTCTCTCTTTCGGTTCAGGAGTAATGCATGGAAGATAATTCACAAGATGGCGACCATTTTGTAACTTTTTTGTTTTTGTTTTTTTTTTTTAACTTTTAGCTTGGACTCCGTGAACCTGTATGCCGTTCGATTTTTCAAAGCATAGGGCGGTGACGTAGGTGGTCATACATTAGGAGAGCTAATACAAACATTTTAAAGTACAATCGAGTTAGTGTCGAGTTCTCTGCCCTCGACTCCTAAAATCGTGGTTCAGTGGGTACAAAGGGGTATTTTCTTTTGACTAAGTCATTTAAATACCCCCCAAACCGTCTCCTTTAAAGCAATTGAACACTAAGCAGGTACATCACGGAAAGCTTCAGCTGGCTCTGATCCTGACGATGACCAAAAGCGAGCATCTCAATTTGAAATCGGCCAGATGGATTATCCCATCATAAAACAAGACTTTTTCTTTTTTTATCATTGATTATTTTTTGTTATAAACGAGTCTATGACCGTGACCAAAGAAACACGTTATCTGACTGGCTCCTTGTTTTGTTATTGACAGGTTGCGTTGTTCACGTGTGAAGTCATCGATCAACACGAGATTTCTATCTGTCAGTGGCTACCTACGCCATAACAATGTCTTGCGGTACATAGTTTATCTTTTATAAGTGAAGTATTATATTTCAATCTCTAGATAGTGGCGTTCTATCTAGGTAAATAACCATGTTGGATATTTTTTACTGTCAAGCGAGGACAAGTCCTATCACGAAATTCATCCTCGTTTTAACAATATGTGTAACTCTCACAACAGGTAAGTTAAATATTTACCCTTCTCGTCACAGCTCTCTTTTGGATTAATTCCATAAACGGTTTTACCCACAAATCTAAGAAAGGTTTTTGGTAGCCTCAATTTAAATCAACATTCCTTGTTCGAACTCAGATCCTGGGTAATAATTCTAAAGCATTTTAAGGTGATTCCTCAGTATTGCATTGCGCATCCCTACTGCGCACGATTTTTGCGTCATTAGCGCGCGCAAATTAGCGCGTGCACGTACACAGTGAAAGAAATTTCCCTCAAGCTAAGCTCGATAGCGAAATAAATGCTCATTTTCTTTTAAACGAGCATGGTGACCTGTATTTTTTATTGCATAATAATAGTGTGCATATTGTGCCCCTTAATTTAAAAGAAAACTAAAAAAATTTATCGGAAGCAAAAAAAGATCTAGGCGAAAGCGTGCAGGAACCCGTTACTCTGTGATGCAAATTATGACCGCAAAAATAACGACTCTACGAACGCTTTACGTCCACGTCGTTTCAAATAGTGTTATGTTTCCACAAATTTTATATAATATTGTTCTATATGCTCGACATTTTCTACCTGTTAAGTTTTTTTCCGAGTATTACTTTTATAAACTACCTATCGAGCTACCGCAAAATGTAACGTGGACCGATGAATAATGCGCCTAAATAGCACGAGTACAAGCATAAATTGGGTAAGATTGGCCCATCATATCTCTTAAGCGAGAATGGTGACCTATCATTTTTATTGTTTTTTTCGAAACAGTGCTTGGTAGAGAACATTCAGGGAAAGTTTTAAAAAAATTCATCGGGAACTTTAATTTCTGAGGAATCACCTTAAGGTTAAAAATATTGTAATTTGATTATTTCAACCACCCGTCTCTTCAAGTGCATTTTGACTGATCAGGCTTGGTGAAGAAAGTGTCAAACACAACTTTTCGCATATTTTAAAATATAGGAAAGATAAGGAAAGTGTTTTCCAAGGCTCGCAACCATTTTACGTACTTTGATCAGGACTATTAATATTACATGTGTGCCGGCGGATTTGAGTCTGTAATATTCACATTCTATGCTTCTCACTGGTGTAACTATCAGCGATGATAGGATTGGAGTACGATTTTGAATGCAAGTATAGGTTTTGGGCCCTGAGCCCGCGCATTTGCGTTTTGGCGAACATTTCTTAAGTGTGCATGCGGTTAACTCGCTCTCGCGCTCCAATCTAGGGGTCGCTATTTGTAGTCACTGCCGAAACTAGCTTTAAATTAAGGCTCAGTTCCTCTCAGAAGACTGTCTTGATAATGCATGCCAGTTAGGCCAGATCTGTGTGCATTGTACGGAAGCAAGGAAAATAACTTGTATCGGAAAAGGTTCCCTTCCTGCAGCCTCTATTCTATGCTATTTCCATTTTAACCTTGACAATACGAAACTAGTCTTCATTTTTTTCTTGGTAGCACTCTCACTTTAGATGAACGTCACGGAATGTCCAATTAATTAACTCGAAACATCATGATAAACTCTACCTGTATTTAAAAGAATATGGTTAGCACTAGTATTTTTTTATCTTTTTGTTACATTGGGGTCTTCATCACCGTATTCTTTTAACTAGCCAGTAATCGGATTTCTTTCTAAGTATCCCATTTCATTTCCGGGGTTAACAACTACCATCGCATTCATTACAAAAGCGATAATGCACCATTTCGACAATTATACCAGCCCTAGACTAGACGTATAGCAAGAAAATAGGCCCTAATCACAGGTCGTCCATGTCGAGTTCCGAGGGATTGAAAACTTTTGTTTTGTCCCACCGAAACTCGTTTCCAAACATTTCAACTCGAGGCTCAGGGTACGAAGTCTATTGTCTATGGTCAATATGGCCACCGCACGAATGTTACCTAAACCTAGTCTTAATGGAAGACCTTAGAAAGCAATGACCAGAACCAGGTTGCTGACCAGCGCTTTTCGTTAAAACAATGGTTTGCTGGGGTGATCAGTCTCGCGGGCTCAGAAAACCTGGTTGTGGTCATTGTTATTTAAGGTTTTTCAGTTTTAGGCCTTTTTGGATATTTTTAAATTCAGCTTGGAAAAGAGGTTTAAAGTGCTGAGACACGAGGGGTCATGTTGGAGGGACATGGTGCAGCGACATGTTGCAGCGATAAAAAAAACTTGTGTAGTGCACAATGAGACGACATGCGCTAGGGTCGTGTAGCGGGGACAAAATCACAACACGTGCACACATATGAAAATGTTGCGGGTATAGGTACATGTTTCAGGATATGTTGCAGCGACATGTCCCCACGTGTGAACTGATACTTTTGTAACTGTACAACACCAATTTGGGGGTTAATTTGTTCCTGCGACATGGCCCACGGAGTTCAACAAGCTGAACTTCAAAGGACACGTCGCGGGGACAAAATCACCCCCAAATTGGTCTTGCACAATAAAAAAGTATCAGTTTACACGAGGGTACATGTCGCTGCAACATATATACCCCTGAATAGCTCAGTAGCAGAGCTTTCTAATTAGTGATTGGAACTGAGGTCGTGTGTTCGACTTTTGCAAAGGAGCACTCGGCAGATTTTTTTCGAGTAACCCCAGGCGCTTTTCATTTAGAAAAATAATCTGGAACTTTCGGTGTGAATTTTCGCGGGAATTTCTCAATGGGGAAAAAATGTTCCATTTGGTCACAAATTTCGCCTGTGTTGAGGTGTGCGTTGCCCGAAGGGACACCAACACGCCGGCCGAGTTGATATTAGGGAACTTAAGCACACGCGTTTTTGAGACGCAGACGGCAACCGGAAGGGAGAATCTCGCGTGCCAGGCCAGTGGTGTCTCCCAGATGTTTACACTTATCATCTCTAATAGAGAAACAATATGTAGCAGTGTAAATGTGGCTGTGTGAAGACAAATTAAGGGGGAATAAAGCTCACTTGGGGTTGTCGTCTGCCTCTCAAAAACGCACGTGCTTAAAGCTCCCTAATAATGTTAGATGACATGGAAAAATTTGCTTTGGAAGACCGCCTACACCTGTCCACAGCCTAGTGTTGGAATTTGTTTGGTTTATGTCAATGGTTGTTAGGGCCCCCCTGTAGAAAAAGAGTTATTAACTGAAATCCCACACAAGCACGCATTGCGGACCAATTTTTTTTTCAGTGCTCGGGTTCATGCGAAACGAAGCTAAAATTCAAACATAATAGATTCCTAAAACAAAGGAAGAAATGTTAGGTCCGTGATATAGTTTACGACCGTGTATAAAAATTACGAATAACACTTCCCGATGCTGTACGTTATTGTCTGCAAAAGTAAAGATGATCGTGACATTAATTTGCTTGCGTGCGGAGTAAAAATTAAAAGGCATTAGCGAGGACGGCCTCTCAGGGCTTTACGGAGAAAGGTAATATGATCAATAACTTAATATGAGATACACAGAAGGAAGGAGAGCTTTCTTTCAAAGAATCTTGGAGAATATGTTCATTTACAAAAAATGGCAAACTTTACTAAATGTTAGAAGGGCACCTTCATTCCCAAAAAAATAAGTCCCACTCCCTCTTCCCCTCAGAGTCTGTGAGCTTTATTAAAATCTGTTATTAGTTCGTGCTTTGACGAAAGTCTATGCCGCAGCAACTCGACTGAAGCACGTGTTTTCAATAGAACAAAATCAACCCTGAAAAATCATAGTGGAGTGCTACGCCCTTGAACTTAAAACCACTCAATGCTTCGAGCCAACAGAGATGCTGCGCCAGAAGGATCCGAAAGGATTCACAGTCCAAACCTCGAGAAGATAATTTAAAATTGTTATAGAAAACGAGGACGGACGACTTCGAGCGAAAGAAAATGTATACATACAGTAAAAATTCTTAAAATGATAAAAAATTTAATAAAAAGACGTTTCGGTCTGTGACCTTCATCAGTTGCAGTGCAAGTGAATAATTAATTACAATTTCCTTAAATAAGTTTACAGTATAAAAGATAACAAAACATTACAAAGATGATTACCTAACAGGGCGTGATAACACATATTCGCAAAAAAATAACAAGTGATGAACAATCGTTAGTTACTACGCGTGAAACCGATGACAATACAAAACGAACTCACGAGAAAAACAAACCGAAAGATAAAATAAAAGAATACAAACATACAGATAAAATGAAAAAAAGAAGAAAAGAAAAGGCTGTCGAGTCCACTGAGAGTGTCAAGGAGCTAGCGTTAAAAATAAAAGGGCGAGAGTTAAACCAAAATTCCCAATCAAAGCCCCTGAAACCATGGCGCGACAGGGCACAAAAGGCGCCCCGAACTGGGCCCTAAACAACAATATTGTAATAAATTCCCAGATGGGGGCCCCTCAGATTACATAGCGCTAGAAAAGCTAACAGTATCCGAGACTGGGACCTTTGATAACCACCCAATTTACGTGTGATCTCTACGTTAATTGTAGTTTATTCTTTTTTTCGAGTGAAATTCCTGACGCTTATTCAAGCCGAATGGTGCCAAAGAGAACAACTGTGCACTCCAATATGCCTCTTTAGTGATTAGAAGTTTCTCGATGCTGCATGAATTGTTTACAGTCTCCTGCACTTGATCAATACATTGGAATGAGAAGTCGCTTAAATCATGTGGTGTTTTGTTGAAATGTACCGCTACCTCACAAGTCTTTTTCTTAGTGACCATAGCAGACTTATGGTTGCGAAATCTAACTCTAAAGTCAGTTGTTGTAGAACCAATGTATTGCAGGCGACATTTCTTGCACGAAGCCAAATAAATAATGTTCATGGAATCACAAGAAAGTTTTGATCGTATTTTGTAACTTTTACCTGTTTGAAAACTTAGAAAGGAATTTGATTCAACCAAGAAGTTGCGACAGGGATCGCATCTTGTTCTTTTACATTTAAAACAACCCTTGGCCTCATCAATGTCTTTGCGTTCGGTGTTGGGGCCATAACGAGATGGCGCCAACAATTCCTTAAGGTTTTTAGTTCTTCAAAAGGATGCTATGATGGAATTTGGAGGAAAAAGCTCTTTTAATTTAGGGTTGGATTCCAAAATCGTCACAAATGGAAATAATTTCTTCTTAGATCTGGCACGAGTCCTAAGTAGATCACTTCTAGGTATGGTTGAGGCCTTACGAAATTGATCATCCACTAATTTAGAAGGGTAACCTTGATTGACTAAATAACCCTTGTATTCAGTAGTTCTCTCGGCAAGAACAAATTTGTCCTTACGATGAGGAGGTCGATTGTTTTTATAAGTTCGCAGGCTCAGAAACTTCGCATGCTTGCTCTAATATGAATCCTTCTTTTCCTGGCTTTGTCCTGACCCTCAGTTTACCGTGTGCATGTGAATACTATTGTCTTCTTGTAGAAACTATAAGATCTACGACGCAACGTCGTCAACGAGAACTCCACAAAGCACTAGAGATTTTTAGCATTAGTTTTAGGTGACACGGCAAACGGGAAACAACAGCAAAAAAACCGTGAAATTTATTTTCTTTTAGCCTCTCTTGTTACTTTCAGAAGTTGCTTGTAATCTGAAACTTTCTTCCATGAGAAAACGAAAATTGAATTTCAGTCCGACTTTTGTCGTGCAGGTTTGTCGAAAACGCTTCATCTCTACAATAACATTTAATTAGCGATATAGTTGTTCCGTGGGAGGCGCAGTGGCCTCATGGTTAGAGTCCTCTACTTCGGAATTGAGTGGTCCGGGTTCGGGTCCTGGCCGGGGACATTGCATTGTGTTCTTGGGCAAGACATTTTACGCTCACGGTGCTTCTCTCCACCCAGGTGTATAAATGGGTACCGGTGAAAATGCTGGAGGTAACCCTGCGATGGACTAGCATCCCATCTAGGGAGGAGTAGAATTACTCCTAGTCGCTTCATAGTACAGAAACCGGAGATAAGCGCCGGCCTGATGGGCCTTCCTAGGCTCGTAACACAGACATTTTTTTTACAGTTGTTCTGGACGGTGTGTTATCTCCAAAATTTGCCATGCGATGTGACCGGTCAAATCTCAAGATGTAAGACGTGAGCACACAATTAACTTGTGCCGTTTCTCACATTTAGGGAAAGTGTTGTTGTGATAGTTAATTTGAAGAAGTTGAACAAGCCTATTATGTGAGGCCCTCCCAGGGATCTTGGGGAACAAGGAACATAGCCAATTTGAACTGGGGAACAGGGGGACAGTGACATATCTTCGGGAACAAGGGATCATAAACAATTTTAGTGATAAAAAAGCTGGGAACGAGTTTGAAATTAATTTTGGGAACAAGGAAACGCAAGCAAATTTTTAAAGGGAGCAATTGGTTTTAAACGGTACATTACCTGATGCATGTCTTAATACTCTTGCCTTTTCCAATATCGATGAATTTTCCAGCTTTTAAACCTCCCATTAGCTTCACATTGTACATAATCTCGTTGTACGGACATTTGGCTTTAGGGTCGTAGCTACTAACATTTCCTTTAACCGGAGATTCGACTGAAAAGGATGATATATCACGGTTCACAATTTTTAGGCACTTCAATGTATTGAACAATGCAATTCATCTGTGAATTGTATTTTCTTGCAGGTAACACATATATGGCCAAAGTGACACCACAATTAACCCTTTGAAAAGTTTATTTTCTTCTGTTCCTATTGCGAGTTCACGATCATTTAAAAATGGTGGCCAATTTAATTAACGTCCACCATGTCGTGCGGCGATTGAAACACAGTGAAGGGATATAATTATTAAACGAGGGTCACAAAGTGTAATTCCATAAAAAAAAATTAAACGAGATGCTTCTGTGAAGCATACACTGGGTTGCCTGTGGTACGTGCTACAGAAAATCAGAAGGCACTGAATTGTGTGGTATTGAAATACAGCATTCCAGTCTCTGAAGAATAACAAATAAAAGAGAAGCGAGAAACATTGGCTTCTGGGCTGACATGTTGATAATTTTCAAGTTCCCTCACAACTTCTTTTTACCACAAGTGTGCCCTCTGAGCATCTGACAGCTTTCTAATACTAAAGTTCACTGAAGTTAAGCCCTGTCGGGCGGGGTTAGTGTTTGGATGGGAGACCAAAACAAGGTACCCCTCTTAAAACAGAAGCATCGCACCGAAATTACTATTAACTCTAACAAATGCGAACTCAGCAAGGTACAGATCTTGTTAGCTTGCTTTATGCAAAACAAATATTGATGAAAAAGCAAATAACTATTGATACACAGTTTTCAGAAAGAGCAGAAGGAAGTTTCCCGGACGGTCGATCGAGAATAAAATATTTACGACATCAAAACAACATTAATTTTGAACCGTGAATATAGAATATAAAAAGTTACGATCAGCGACAAACATTTTGGGAGATTTTTGCTACGTTCAAGTAAATTGCATAATCGAAAGTGACATGGCCGGAATTGTTACCGCTGTATGTTTACTCGCCAAACAGTGAAGCATCTGTGTCAAATGATGGCAAGATACCGGGTTTTTGTAAGTTTCTTTTTCTGTCAAGTGTTATAAAGTTTGACAATGAAATGAGCGAAGTCAAAACAAAGATCACAATCGGCCAACTCTTATTTATGCAAAGTCAAAATTTACTCTCCAAGACGCGCACGACGTTATTTATCACCAGGTAATTCCATCATTTTGGAAATAGCAGCTACTTTATTATTCATCTGCGTCACAAGTTTTCACTGATTTTGGGGCTCATTTTGTTGAAACTCAAGCACGCTTCCAACAGGCCTGTGAACCCTTCCTGCTTTAATACAGAGCAATACTAAAAAACTTCTCCCATATCACATTTCAACCTCAATACACAACATGATATTATAATTCACAAAGGCAGAAAATACCACAGAATCCTTTTCCAGCGAAAATTTTATTGAAACAAACAACATATTTGCTCTTAGAGGCGAAAACCTCTTCCTATTTCATTGCGTGCGTGAAGACAAGAAACTCAATTGTGTCAAATTACTATGTACTTCAGGTAAATACTGCTCACTTTGATTTCGTCTCGACGGGCGATAGATTGTTGTCGAAGTCCAGTACTCGTCGCTTTTGAGATTCATGCCTAGTTTATCCAACTGACTTTCCATTATTGAGCTCCATAAGGGTATATTTTGTTTAAGGATCCACTAAAACGCCATTCGCGTTGCATGACTTTCGACGCCATTGCAGGCTAAGTTAATGATTCTACTGTGTCCACCAGAGAAATCTACGCAGTTCCACTACCCTCTCGATCCTAAGAAAATACGCGCAGAAGGCTCTATGCACAAAGGCACCACTCACCCGGGGAGTGACAGGCAAGACTTTTACCGACACGGAAAAAAATACTAAAACGGAAATCTACCTATTTTCCGACTGGGTTTCCCATAGGGCAACCCAGTAACAAGTAACAGTTAGCAATAGGAAAGGATAACGTTTCGGTTACATCGTGACACCATTTTCTTGTTTACGTGTTACGAAACCTTTGCTTATTAAAAAAATATATTGGATTTTAATTCCGCAAGTGAACTTTAGAACGTTATTTTGATCATACTGTGACGTATCAAAGAACTCTGGTCTGACTTGCTTCTCGCAAACGGTACAATTAATGTTGCCTTTAAATAAACGTTGATTATTAGCATTACAGTAAATGCTACATGTCATATTACAGTGATAAATGTCGAGTAAAGATTCCGTAGTATCCCCAAGCTGTAGTCGAGAAAACGGTTAGGGGAGACACATGTTTGGACTTCTAGTTTCGAGGAAATTAGAAGTGCTTACCATTTGTCGGAATGAACCGGTTGGGATGACCGGTGAATAATGGTAACAGTTTTTTCCTAAATCAGCAAACCTGCCCAACGAGATGACGCTTACCATTTGCAATTGTTCTCGGCTGATGAGAGACTGAATACTGGAAAATTTAGCGAATGGTAAGAAAATTTCCACTGCTCCGTTCGATGGGAAATCTCATTTACACTGTACTGTGGTTTGTGTATTTCCCAGTCAGAAGACAAAGCTGGACATGGCCCTAAGTTATCACGGGGGAAGGAGGGGGCAGTGATTGACAGATTTAAGAGTCACTGAAGTAAACATTTTGCAGGTTAGAGCTTGTAACGCCTTACAATTGGGTGCATTTGAGCATATGAGTTTCTCAGCCACCAAATCATTTGCAATTAAGGTGATTCCCTTGTTTTGTACCGGGCATCTCATACTGCGCATAACATTGCGAGTTTGCGACTTCAGCAATCTGAAGAAAGACAAAAGAAGGCCGCTTTTGCTGTTGAAGAGCTTTTAACTGCAATCATGATATTTCTTCTCGGTTAAGAAGGTGTTATTTTAGAACTCGCCCCAGTCCTTTCGCAGAAAATGTCATTTTGAAGCCGAAATTTCCCATTGCCATCCATTTATCGTCATGTATCATCGTGTTGCGAAGAAACGAGCACGGTGACCCCCATTTTAAATAGTTTTATTTACTCGTAATAGGTCACGGAAAACATATTTTAAGGAAAAAAAAGGTTGGATAGTAGAAGTTGCAGTATTTACGTATAAATGACGTGAAACTGTATTTGGAGCCTGACATTGAGTGCAAGGTGATGGCTGTAGAGGTCCAATTTTCTTACATTTCTTTGCATTATTGAGCAATTTGAAATCACTTTACTTAAGATTATAGACCAGAGAAACAAGATGGTTTAAGTTTTGATTAAGATTCAGTATCTTTTCTACATAACAAAAATTTTTCCGATAGATGGTCTAGTTTCGAATGCCTCTCGCGAAATTTGGTAAGTAACACTTGACATAAAGGACAAAATGCGAAAACAAGCACGGTGACCCCATCTTTTTATTGCAGTTTTGAAATGTCCTGTGTATGAATATCAATTGTGCCAAGTTTGAAAAAAATTTCATGGGAATTACCTCAACTGCCAAAATGTGTTAGAGCTAAAATTTGGTTTTATCAACGGAGTTGATAATGTAAATTGGCCACCGTACAGAGATTCTAAAAGCTGACGTTTCGAGCGTTAGCCCTTCGTCAGGAAGGGCTAACGCTCGAAACGTCAGCTTTTAGAATCTCTGTACGGTGGCCAATTTACATTATCAACTCCGCTGATAAAACCAAATTTTTGTATACTACTTCCCCACCGACGCAGCACCACAGTTTCTTTAGAAACTACCCCTTCATTCATGTGTTAGAGCTAGTTAACGCGCTTCAGGCATGAAAACGCTACTTCAGAGACTGATGAAATATTTGCGTTCGACAGAGGTAAATGCCGTCTACGTTTATTCATCAGCGGAAATATTGGAATCAGTCGCTAGTAGCCGAGGAGAATTTGTTTACGATGGAGCAGGATAAATCAGCAGACAAGTGACATTGTCAGCTAAGAGTATTCGTGCATCCAGCTTACAAACCTGTACGTAAACTATACTTTTACAAATTAATTCGCTTGACAGGAAGTTTGAAGGCATTAGTTTTTAACTTGCGAATCTATAGAAACTGGCGCCATCACGCAACGTGTCAACAAATCGTATTTAAAAGAGGGAACCTCAAATTGCAAATGCACCTATCAATGTTAAGCCCCAGGGGCGGAAGGGGGAGGGGGGAGAGCAAGGGGTGGGGATTTTGACATTTTCTGAAAAAATGAGTCAAATTCCCCACTCCCGGGCCAACATAATTCGCCAAAAGTATCAAAAGCGCCTACGCTGGGTGAGTAAAGGTAGCCAAAATAATACCCTTTAGACCTTGCTGCACACAATAAGAGTACAATGTATGTACCACTCACCTTTCGTTCAGCAACCTCTCACAAATGTGGGAAGTTCATTTGAACGCCTTCCGGGTATTTTGCTAGATGGCGGAGTTATTTTTAGGCGATGTTGTTCCCAGGGCCTTTCCCGCACTAGCTGGGGAGGGAAAGGCCTTGAGGACAAGGTTGATTTCCAAGCCCTCTTCATTATCCAAGATGGTGGACGTGTCAAAATCCCCACCCTGGGGATATGCCGTACGATTAAAATCCCCGCCCTGGGGACAGACCTCACAGTCAAAGCCCCGTGGGTATAATTATGCAGAGACTGAAATACGTTTTCATACCAGGTGGCTTTATTACACTTTGCTTATTTTCCCTACATTATTTAAACATTAAAAGTTAGGGCACGCTAACAGACGAATAAAAAAAGTCGATGGTAACAGTATCTGACGCATGTGTGCAAACGAAAGGTTACTCTTAACGCAAGGCTCCGAACAAAAGTTTACTAATAATTAATCCATTTCGCTTCAGAGCAATTGATGGTGAGACGTTTTGTACCTTCCTCTTCAATTTTAACCTGTGAACAAAAGCCGGACCTTTTTCCACAGCGCCTTTTTCCAAAGAATGGCAGGCCTTAATCAGAATGAAAAACTATGTCCTGTGCTTTAATCGCGAAGGCATTTTAAACCTGAACATGGTTAATATATAGATTTAGCCAAGCCTAAAAGCGGAGCTCCCAGGGTATTTATTCTTACTGCCTTTAGGGTTAGTGGAAATAAAAGGTTTCGAATTGTCTGCGTTTTGATGTTTCCGGTTACTGCTTTAATAATTAAGTCATTTTCTTTGCTTTCTTCTATAGAAAAATTCATTGTTTAACTAGTAGATTCCACGGTAAATTTTACGCTAAAAACCGATATCGCATGAATCACGAGGCCATGAGTACGATATCGGTTTTTCGAGTGAAATTTACTGTCTTGAGCCGCATGAGTTTAAAAGAAACCAAGCACACCCTAAGTGAGCGAACGGAAAAGGAAAAAGCCATTTCAGTGTCAACTGTCAATAGCCAGCGAACAGTAATCAAGTTAAAAGAAGAAGCCATATTAAAAACGTTGTCAGTTCAAGGTCAAAAAAGAGTGTTTGCTGATGTACTTTATTCAACGTTATTTCTGAAAACGACTCGGAGATCATTCACATTTTGATGTATTTCATTGAAACACGCCAGGTTGGCTTGAAACAAGAATCGGCAAAATACGGCAATGCAACCAAGAAAGGACGAACTTCAAACAAGATCCGCTCCAACGCTGAAATAACGTTTAGGTGCTATGAAAAAACGTCTGAAAACACAGTCTGGTGAAAATTTCCCCTAATTTTACGAGAACTCATTGCGATTACGTGTTTATAACATAAAGGCAAAATTTTCTTGTCACTGTCGAGGCACATCGAAAACCAGTTGGGCAAACGGATTAAAAAGCACTTGTTCGCTCGCATTTTAGAGCAAAACAAACAAACAAATCAACTTTTTTCTTTATGTCCAAAAGAGTACAGATAATTGTTATTTAATTCCAGTTGACAACAAAAATTCGATTTTTATTCCTGAACAAAGGAAAAACCGATTCAACCACTTTTTGAAAATTACAAACGGTTTAGTGCCCAAGGAAAGAATTTGTGGAGTAACTTCTGCCACTAAGTGTGAGTTATTACTGGTATTCTGTTTTGTCGTTATCGTTCTCTTTTGCTCTCCTTTCGCTTCTGTTCTAGTCATAGGTCCTCCAGGCATCATATAAACTTATGAGAGCTTCTAAAGATATGTCAAAAATTGCAATACAGAGAAAAAGCAGCTCTAATCAAATTAAAAGTAAACACTGAGCTTTAAGTTTGTATCTCTCCGATGCTTGACTTGAATAACTGAGTAGCCGCCAGTGTGGACCGCAGCTATCATGATATGTCAGACTGGATTGAAACCAGCGAAAAACACGAAAAGCCTTGACTGTGTAAGAACTGTAGTTGACGTAGTATGGCCGTGTAGCCGCGTCGAGCCACAGAAAGCGCGCAAAAAATGAAGCCTCGCTTATGTTTGTTAGGTGAGTTAACCTGGGTTGAGCTCCGCTAAAAATTTTAAGACAGCCGGTTTTCAGACTTTGGCGAAAGTAAATTTGATTTTATTTCTGGGTATTTTTCATCTTTAGAAGTGAAGGGGTTGGTATCTCCAGAAGTGACAAGAAAAAGTTAGCTAGAATGTGCTTTTACATGAATCCCTTTTACTGTAAGACTACTTTGGATATGCCACTTGGATGGGTACATGCTTCAACCAAGCTTTCCCCACCTCGCAGGCAACGCTTGATACATCTGCAGACGCGTCAAGGAAGACAGACAATGACGCAATGAAGACGACCTTTGCGGATGCGACACCTTTTGTAGCACGCTAATGTCACTACTGTGTGAGCGTCTGTGGAAGAAAAATAAGAAAAGATGGCATTTTTAATATCGAAAGCCCAAGCAATAGAAGTTCAGAGTTAGCCAGTGATTGTTAGCCAGTAACTGTGCAGCTTAAAATGGTTGTCGCGATCGGTTGAGAAAATTGGGAACCCAGCTCCTGCTTGCATAACACCAGATAAAGAAATTGTAAGGTGTCAAATATATTACTGGCGGCCCATTTAAACGGGGTCAATATTGTAGAAAACTAGGGTAAAATACAGAATACAGGGCCACTTGTTTACTTATCATTTAATGACAAAAGCATCGATCCATTGTGATGTGCCTCTTTCTTCAAACCCTTCCGACGAGGTGGACCTGAGTGGCCCTGAAATTCTGTAGTTGCTCCGAAACTTGCAAGGGTTTATTGTACCCTGACTATTATATATTATAAGGTTATTATAATTCCAAAACATTTAACCCAAAAAAGAAAAGAAAAAGAGAAGGGAAAAAAAAAACAGCCTGGGAGGAATAGGCGGTGAAGGGTGAAGGGGGAGAATAGGGTAGCAAGATGCTGTTGCCATCTTTTAAAGTAAAATCCTGGGGGAAATGTTTAGCTTTTGTACTTCCGAGGAATCGTAGACGAATGAGGGATCAATTAAGAATAACTGGCTGGAGTAGTGTGAGGCATGTGGCTACCTTGCTGAGGAGTTTTAGCTAGGTCGGTTTCTTGATCTCCTTTATCGGCGTCATCCATCAGCTCGGGTTCTTCCATCCTCTTCTCTTTTTTTTTTTTCGTGATAATCAAGAATAAAGGATAATGGAATAGGGTTTTAGTAAGTGATCGTTATCATTATTAATATCATTATTATTACTATTACTTTTATTGTCGGCATTTTTTATTATCAATGTCGAAAGAGCACGATGGGAGGGGGAAAGGGAGGGAAGGGGATTTTTCGGAGTAAGTGGTCACAACTGAAATTTTTTTGACACCTACAACAATTTTCACCTTAAAACTAAATTGATTAGAGCATTAGAGAAAAAAGTCTAGGTCACGTTATTCGTAGTGCAAACGAATTCTTCTAAAATGCAAGGGGTAGTATTGTTTTAATTTTTTTTTTATTCACAGAATTTAAAATTCGTCAATTTTGCATTGCCATTTTTTGGAGGGGGAAGAGAGAACGAATTCTTAAAAACGCCTGTAAAACTTGTATGACGAAAAATAAGCATGTTTCTTGCATTTCTCTTTTGGAGCATTTTGTCATTATCACTTCTTTATTACCTGCTTCGTCCGGGTTAATCTCTTTCATGTCATTTTCGTTCATTGCATCTAGTAAATAATGTGGCTCGGATCGCTGTAAAGATCGAAAAATAGAACAACTTGCCTTGTTTTTTTGTTGTTGTTTTTTTTTATTTCTTCCAACAGTTAGCATTTTCCAACAAATGAATGAAATTAACGGATCTAGCATCGACATTTCCACATACTGTTTTTTTTTCTTATAATCCCCTGAATACCGATGACATAAGCTGTTGGTTGGTTTTCGTGGAAGCAGGAAAGGCGCGATACGAACCCAATCCACACTGGTGAAAGGCAAGTCCAGCCACCGGCCCTAGTCGGGTGGGATTTTGACCCGCTATTTTTAAATCACCCACAAATCAAAGTTGATTTTTAAATACACATTTTCTTTTTAGCCCAACAGCAATGAAGATCTCTTAATATCTTACCTAATCGTTAACTTTAGGATAAATGTCCTTTTAATATGGGAAGAATTCATTTTGCTTGTTTATATATTAAGTAATTTTTTTTTCCACAAGCTCTCAAGTTTAAACAACCTTCTAAGTTATTTTTGATAGAGCCATTTTAATCCTTAAAAGGATAAAAAAACGTAAATATTCACCTTTTCAGCAGGTCTTGAGTAAGAGATGAAGAACATTGATGCGACAACACACAACAACAGCAACAAACGAGACATCGTGTAAGGTTAGTCTTTCAAGGCCTGATCCTTACTCCAGCGAAAACCTGAAGGAAATGACATAGACGTAGACGGTGCAGCGAGCTTTATAGCAGATAATTAGTAACCTGTTTTGCCGTGTCATCTTTGAAGTCCGGATATAGTGCTCGAGTCCGAAAATATGGACCATGCTTGTTCGGTCAAGATGGCTGGATATTGGTCAAGTCCTTTTTTGTCCATAAAGACGCAAAAAAAGAACGAGGCCAATATCCAGCCATCTTGACCTAACACGCTTGGTCAATAAAGGATTTATTATGTAGGATGAAACACCAAAAAAAATATCGTTGATCTTGTGGAACCAAGCGAGAAATCCCGAGCGGGCAAAATAGTTCCATCTTGACTCCTCGGGTAGCCAATCACAGCGCGGGATTTGGTTCATCTTTCCCGCTCACGGTGCTAGTCATATAGTAAACGTACATATCAAAGAATCAATCTAAACAGGTGGTTTTTTTTTAGCATTGACATGGGGTACCATATCCTGCATTGATATTACCCTTTTAGAATGTCAATCACCATCACAAAATTAGCCAGTTATCACAAGTTTAGTTTGTGTTTTGACAAGGAAGTGGAAGAGCATGGGTAAATATTTCTTTTAGCGTGCTTAGTTAAATGTGTGCGTCAATTATATGCTGATTATGCTTCTTACAATAACTAATATATCAATACACCAGCATATCGCTTCTGAAAATCAGCCCAAATATTGTTCTGTATTGTCCAAAACACTTCCTTGTTATTATTTCCACCTAGGGAATTGCAGTTCCAGATATTTTTGAACTTATTCTAATCTGTAGACTGAGCGTACAGAGTAAGAATTCTGTGAATAAGATAAGATAAGATAATTTATTTCACGTCAGGTACACAGGGAGAACACAGCGGCCAAACGTCTGCGCATGGCCATGTGGATATTTTTTTTGCCAGCCGCGTGTCAATTTCCCGTGCAAAATTTTTGCTGGAAAACATTGGAAACAACCGCTGTAACGCAAAATTTACGAAATAAAATTGAAATGTTCAAAGAAACCTGTAGAAGGAAAAAAAAAAGAAGGTAAAAGGAAAACTTAAGACTTTCCAGACACAAAGTTTATTAAATTGCCGGTATTCTGTTAATTTACCATTTTTTTGAGCTTTACCAAAAAAGTTATACGTCTTCAAAAACGGCGTCATACTGCGAGCTGACAGCGTAGTATATTTTTATTTGTTGTTATTAAATCGTACGATGCGCGACACCGGAAGCTGACGACAAGCGGTACGTAAATGAAGGGAAAACTTGTCAAGAAAAAGAAAATTGCAGTTATTCGGCTTCGTTCAGACGAGGTGACAAAATATTGGCAAGGGCTGGAGCGATTCCGTCAGGGTCGTGGATTTGTTTGCGGCACAGAAATGAGATCCATCGAAGCAACAAACAATGTTCGTTTCCTTCATGGTGGCCGTACACTGGCAAAAATACCTATCCCTGGACGGTTTTACCAGGTCTTTGAACAAGTTAGAAAAAAATTACCTGATTACAGGCCTGGGACAAACTGGTGTTGTAAATGAAAACTTGAGGCCAACAAAAGCTTCATGGATCACGTCCTGAGAGGCACGAGGTTTTACAAACAAAACATGATCTTGAAGAAGGTGCTTGGATCACGGAGGATTTGATCTGAGAGGATCGCGAGGAAAAGAAAAACCTCAAAGATGTGAGGTAGTAGCCAAAACGCGGGGCCGGGGCCGGGGCCGGGGCCGGGGCCGGGGCCGGGGTTGGGGTCGGGGTCAGGGTGCCTTTTCTTTTTCCCATTTTTTTTGGTTTCAATTTTTATCGTTATTCGAATTCTCCTGTTGGTTTTTGCGATAACCTGACTTAGTCTTTTCGAAAATCGGAGTTTGTTTTTCGAAATTAAGATCATTTCCGGAAATGCTGAAATTGGAGTTTATGAAATATACGCCAACTGCCAAAAACACTGAAGACTCGCTGATCTCCACACTTAAAAACAGCATTGCAATGTTTACTTCTTGAGAAAAATAAAAAAATTGTGATCGTCACGCAGTCACGCAACGTTGAAATTTGCTCGTTGCTCGTGTTGCTGTCATGTTGTTGTCTGTCTTTACTAGAAACGGTTTGTAGTAAAGCCAGAGTCGCACGGGAACTTGCTAGTCAATTCTATTCGGACGTCACGGGATCGAATCCAATATCACTATAAAAAACAGAACAACATTGAAAACAATTTTGCGAAAACAAGCAAATGATAACGTTGTGTGACGACTATCGTGGAACTGTGGCTATGTTCTGTTTCGTTTTAATTGTATTGCGGAGGTTTTTACGAAGTAAACATTAAAATGTGCTTTTAAAATGTGGAGCTCAGCGGATCTTCAGTGTCTCAAGGAGTTAGTGTATATTCCCCACAAAAATTCCAATTTCAGTCTGAAATTCTCTTAATTTCGAAAAACAAAGATGTCTCTTTCGTAGATTCCGTATAAATGAAAGAAAGATGCCAAACATTCCAATATAACATTACAGGAGAATAACGTCAAAAATTGAAACAAAAGAAAATTGGAAAAAAAAGACACCCCGACCCCGACCCCGACCCCGACCCCGGCCACGACCCCAGCCCCGGCCCCGGCCCCGCCCCCGACCCCAGCCCCGACCCCGGCCCCGGCCCCGCGTTTTGGCTACTACCAAGATGTGATGAAGGAGGCGTTTGAGAATTCGACAAAAAAACCAAGATTCCATCGTGGGAAATTGTATACAGATGGTGTTTTACATCGTAAATCATAGTCTATTCATGGTCAGGTTAGTTACAACATGTATAACTTTGTCTTTCTTGAATCGAACTTAGGATATTTTGTGATTATTTTTTTTACTTCATTTTATTTCATTTTTGAATTTAAATGAGAAATGATACAAGCGATCCAGAATTAAATCTACATTCCTTTAATGACCATGTTATAAGTACAATGGAATGAATGTTTAGGTAAACATTTTAATGACTTGTGTAACCTCTTGGAGTCCACTAATAGCTTGTTCAGAAACATGATCACCCCCCCCCCCCCCCCCCAAGTTGATCTTATCAATTTCAGGTTACAATATTATAACTGACATTAATACGCCCGGCCAAATGACAAACTGCCCTCTGTAAAACGAGCCATTTTGCGGGGCCAAACGGGAAATATGCGGGCTGAAAATACACTTGCCACCCTGATACTGATTGGCTGCAGAGATGTCAAACAACTTCGCTCGGCCAATGAGATCCTGAGGACACCATTTCAATGCCAGAGTTGACGCGAGTTTGTACTTGCTCACTTTGTAGCTCTGCAGTGAACGTTTCACGTTTGGAGATTTTATTTTAAAATGGAAGAAGTCCCAAATTTTCAGCTTTTTTCTAGTCGAAACCCGGATTTAGACAACGAGCAACTGGATGACATTGAGCAAAAAGCTCAAGCGAAAAACACTAAGAGAGCAACTCTCCGCTCGGGCGCAAATGATGCTACGAGGGACACAAATAAACTATGTACCCGACAAAAGTCATGTGATTGTCCTAATCGCACATTTTAACCGGGGGTGGAGTTGCATTATATTTCAAGTCAAATTTTGCTTATCATCGCAAGGCTTAAAAATAGATGGTATCGAAAATATTCGGCCTGACACACAAGACCTGTTGATTGGCATTATATATAACCCTCCAAACAGGCCGCAAGGTGAATTTCTTGATGAATTTAAACAAGTTTTGCATTCAATCTTTTTGTCCAAGCGTAAATGTTTGATTTGAGGTGACTTCAATATCAACACACTTGGTAAAAGCGCAATAGCTAAAGAATATCTTTATTTAATTCATTCAGAAGATTTTACTCCCTTGATATTTGAAACAACTCGTCACTGAGTCGACTGTTAGTTGTATCGATCATATTTTTGCCAACTTTGTACCAGTGGTTGCATTACAATAGAAATAATTGATCATCTGCCTGTCTTTACCATCACATATGATCCTACACTCAGCCCCTTTCCTGACTGCGTTCCGAGAAACATTAAAGGGGCTAGGTCACGCAATTTTAGGCAATTTCAGCACTGATCGAAAGGTCATAGAATTAACTAAAATATCAAAATAACTGTTCAAAACTATAGAAGAACTCTAACAAAACACAGGAAAGCCAAGAAGGGACATGGATGGACAAAACTGGAGAGGATTGAAATGGATTGAATTTGGGTAAATTTGAAAAACGTCGGCCCACCTTTTTTCAAATTTATATCAGTCTATATCAAAATGTCATTTACAAAGCTGGAAAATCATTCACAGTTGTTATGTGGCCGTGATTTTGCAAATGAAAGACTCTTGCTCTGCCAATTTGACGTTTAGAGTTCAGATTAACAAAATTAAACAAAATTACCTAAAATAGCGTGACCTAGCCCCTTTAAGAAATAAGAAATGCTAATTGGATAGCAGTGTATAAGAGTAATGATGCGAACGAAAGTTTAACTAGATTTCTTCATACCTTCGATAGGATCAGCAATAACCATGCGGCCACTTAAATGAATTAATGTTAAAAGAAACTCCAATAAACGATGGGTGACCTTAGGATTGAGAAAATCGATTAAAGTTCGTGATAAACTCTGTAAGAAATGATTAACAACCAGTAAAAATTGCTATCTAAATCAATATAAAATTTGTAGAAATAAAGTTCTTTCAATTAATAAAACTCTTCGATCAATATAGTACGAAAGTTTATTTAAAGATCTCACAAACAGTAAGAAAAATGTGGCACGATGTTAAAAAGCGGCTTTATTCGAAAATTGACAATTTGCGTGTTAAAAACAATAACTTCGAACAGCCTGCCATGACCTCAAATGCAATCAACAAGTATTTCAGTCTGTAATGTTCCTCTTGAACTTGCAGCCACATTGCCAAAAGTAAATCGAAGATTTTCTTCCTATATGAAGAGAAAAAAAATCGATGTTTCAGTTTACAGAAATAAACGATATCGAGGTATTAGGTGGGTTCATACTAGCGGACTAAGGATACCTTAAGTACACTTGAGCCCTACTTCAGATGTGAACGGCTTTAATTTCAGCTCAAGTACCCTTTTTTGTGGCCATGGTAATGCATTGCCTTCAAAGAAGCCGAAGTACACTCTCAAGTCTAGTTCAGACTATCCTTACGAGCTTACTTATCTACTATCAAGACACATTCCGGAAACGGACGTCAATCAAGCATGAAATTCGGGAAATTCAGAGCACACAAACACGCAAGCGCGCAAAATTTGCTTCTACTTCGACGAAAAACGACTGTGAATGAATCCGTATAGATCTTACCAGGGGATGGATGAGGACAACTTTTTAGACAAAGACCTTATGTAAGTCTTCATGCTGTGTTTGATTGACAACACGATTACCTTGAAAGCATACTTTGAACTCTAATATGAACGCTCATCACGGTAAGTAAACATGGACGATCTTAAGTGTACTTGAGCTCGGGTATACTTAAGGTGTACTTACTCCGCTGGTATGAACCCACCTATTATTGTTACTCCTTATTATTATCATCTGGTGCGTTTGAAATATTTAGACCACTGACTCATATCATAAAACTGTCACTTAAATTTGGAGTGTTTCCTGATAGCCTTAAGATTGCTAATTTTAAAAGTTATATCGATTTTTTAAACAGGCCTTTCGATCGGCTTGCAATAATTACCGACCAATATCAGTACTTTCGGCAATAAGTAAAATATTTGAGAGATGCATTCTTAATAAATTAGCCTTTTATTTTGCTACTGAAAATATTCTGGTGTCAAACCAATATGGCTTTAGATCTGGAGCGTCTAAAGTTGACTGCTTATTAGATTTTATGGGTGAAATAAGCAAAGACCTTGATGAAGAATGTTATGCAGTATCTCTCTTTCTACAATAGATCTAAGTTCTACGAAGGTGACGTCACCTAAAACGTCACTTCAAAATAGAACTTTGCCCCAGTACAAGTCTTTCGAGATTATTCCATCTCGTTCGCGTCGTATAATGTGCACCAAGTATCCTAAAAATAAAAACAGACAATCCACTCCTTGCACAAATCCCATAATACACCTCTTTTAACCCCCAAAAATCTGCATAGACATTGTTTTCGACTTCTCTTGGGACATTTTCATGTCCCAGGAGAAACTGCAAACAATGATTATGCAAAAGTCTTAAGGGGTAATAGAGGTGTATTATGGGATTGTGCAAGTAGTGAATGAAAGATTGTCTGTTGCATGGTCCAATTTGGTTTACGTAGTGGTCATGCAGAGAACCGCAAAATATGTGCTAAAATCCGTGTTGCACGTGCAGCACGATTATTTTTGCTCTTTTATCCAATGATATTACTGTTTTGTGGCGTTTTCGTCGACGTCGCCGTCGTAGATCTTAAGCTCCCTAGTAAAGCGTTTGATACGGTCAATCACTCTATTTTGTTATCAAAACTTCATCTGTATATATGGTATAGGAGGCAATGCAAATCAGTGGTATAGGTCCTATTTAAGGAAAAGAAAGCAAAAGGTGTTTACTAATGGTGTTGAATCAGATCTTCTTTTGATAAACTCAGGTGTTCCCCAGGGTTCGATTTTGGGTACATTTCTTTTTCTTATTTACATAAATGATCTTGTTAATGCAACTAACTACTTCTCTATAAGATTAGTTGCCGATGATACGTCCTTAACTGTGACTGGTAAGGCTTTAGTTACACTATAGTGTGTCAACAAATCAATTCTGAATTGCAATTGCCAGCTATTCGTGACTGGTTGTGCTCAAATAACTTAACCCTAAATCTAAGCAAGACAAAATACTTGGTTTTCCATCCAAGTCAAAAAATAAATTGTAATTTATATCCTCCTCTAAAATTAGCAGATGATCAGTATCTCGAGCCATCTCATAATATCAAATATCTAGGATTAGTTACTGATTGTTTCCTATCTTGGCACGATCATATTGATTATATTAGAAGAAAAATCAGTAAAAGTGTAAACATTATAGCAAAACTTAAACGACATGTAACTACGCTACCCTTGAAATACGAAAGCCGAGAAGGGACTTCAGACTTCAGACTTCACAAACTTCAAGACTTCAGACTTAAGACTGGTACCTAGGTTTTAGTGGTAGTCAGGTTAGACACCAGACTCCCAAATTTCCGCTTAAATACTCAGTGATAGACTGGAAAGTATTGGACATGAATGAGGAGGTAGGGAAATGACGTTTTTATAAGCATACAATGCTAGGAAGGAGTGTACACTTGCGTTGGTGGACTTCTATTATGAATTCAACAGACGCATGGAGAGTAGGTGCTGTGTTTCGTTGACACTCCATACTGCCTTTTTGAATTGACCTAATTTTCTTATCGATCTGAGATTATCTGGCGGAAAATTCCATGCCTTAGCAGCTACATAAGCAGTAGATCTGAGACTAATCGACGTCTTAAACCAGTCCTTACACTTATACAAGAAAAACAGTTTCAAAGAAATTTAAAAAAAACATGATTTTTAGTAAATCATGATCAACTATAGCACTATGATTTTGATCGCCATTGGAGCAACACTGCCTTTTGAAGTTATATGAGTAGCGTTAGTAGCGAAATATAATGGGTAAAACTAGCAATGTACTAAAGATCTAAGCAACTTCTACTAACCCTTTGGAGCTTGTTCTACTGGCATAATAATGATTCAAGACCTCTGGAGATGAAATGGGTGCGAGAATCGACTAAAATATTGGGAATTTATGTATCTTATAATGAGAAAGGAATTGACCAACTTAACTTTAAACTTAAAATACAGAAAATGCAGTCTAAACTTGATATTTGGAATTCTAGAGCTTTGACACTATATGGCAAGGTATTAATTGCAACATCCCTAGGTTTGTCGTCTTTGATATATTCAGCATCTACAGTTAACGTTCCTACAGATATTCCTGCTAATGTAACAAGTAGACTCTTCAAATTTCTTTGGAAAAATAAAAGAGATAAAATTAAACGGGATGCTATGTATCAAGAATATGACAAAGGCGGCTTGGGAATGATAGATGTTGATGTAATGTTCAAGTCATTAAGGTTAGCATGGATACCAAGGCTGTTACAAAATACTAAAAGCAACTGGAAAACTTTTCCTGAGTATTTCTTTCGAAAATGTGGTGGTCTTCGCTTTCTGTTAAAGTGTAACTACCATACAAAATACTTAGTAGGCCTACCAAAATTTTATAGGGACGCTCTCTCTTTCTTCTCCGAACTTAAATCTCTTTATAATTATAATTATAGCAAAGAAAATCTCCTGTTTAACAACCAGGATATTCTAATAGATGGTAAACCTATTTTTCTTAAGGATGGGTTTCCCGAGGTGTTGTTTCGGTTAATAATCTGTTTCATGAATCAGGCCGTTACCTTAGCTTTCAAGAATTTCTTTCCAAGTATAATTGTAAATCAAATTTTCTGGAGTACTATCAAGTTTTAAGCGCAATACCAGGCTTTATGTCTAAAAAAGTGGAAGAGATGGATAACACGAGCGTGGAGGGTTTTGTCCAAGGGGCCCCATCTTTTATGCTAGATGAGAACATAGTGTTAAATTTAGAGAAATTAAAATGTCGAGATTTTTATCGGCTCTTGAATTTTAAACTACACCAGTCAACTCCAGCTGGTTTGCAGCGTTGGAGTAAAATACTTCCAACTGACAGTGCCTCATGGGGAGAATCTTTTAAGATGTCATTTCAGAAACATGTAAGGAAACTAAGTTAAGAGAATTTAAATTTAAACTTCTTCACCGAATTGTAGTGACCAAAAAGGAATTGAAAAGATTTGGAATTAAAAGCGAAAGTGACTGCTTGTATTGCGGTGAATCAGATTCCATAGACCACACTTTTCTTGACTGCCAATTCACCTCGTCTTTTTCTCGTCAAGTGGTGGGGTGGTTTAATGCCACAAACAATACCAGTTTCAATCCAGAACCTAAGGAAATAGTGTTTGGCTTGTTCAAGAAAAGCCTTGCTGGGCATGGGGCTGTGAGAAAGTTTAACTATACTTTTTTATACATGATGTATTACATCTATTCAAAGAAGCTAAAAGAGAACTCGATTATTTTGTCTGAATTTGTTAATAGGATTAATTTTAAATACAAGGTTGAGAAATTTACATGATTTAATTTATTTTATTCGCCCTCTTTGATTAATCACTCAGTTATCGTGCATGTCAGTATGCGATTAGCTGTCTATTACATCCTGTTTTGGCTTGCATGTCAGATCATTAGCTGTATTTGTTTTCTTTTTCTTTTTTATATGTATCTTCGTTTTCCAGTGCAATGTAAACTTCTGCTATGTTAAATAAATTAAAAAATTAAAAATACACATACAGCGAAAAAAAAAAAAAAAAAAAAAAAACACCAACTTAACCCACTCTACTTTTGTTTTTACAAGTTCTGCAATCTCTAAAGTGTCAGGCTCTTCCAGGTAGTCTTCTACCATCTTCGACATCGATTCTGGCAGAAAAAACAAAAACAGAAAAACAAAAAAGACAACTCTAGATACTGCAGGCTCTGTCGAGCACACACAATGCGCCGATGAAAATTTCTACGAGCGGGACGATGCTGTCTTCGAATTCCTTGAAAAAGATGACGTTCAGAGATGTATGGGAGAACGGAAATACCAAAAGGCACATCATGAAGTGATGCGCGAGCCATCTTCACCAGTTAACAAAAAGCCAGAATGCTGAACAAAAACAATTTGTCCACCAATGTGAACTGTATCCTTTGTGCTTCTGTGTATGCGTGAGAGGCATGTAGAAATCACATTTGTGACAAAAGCGTGTTAGAGATAATAAGAAGGTAAGGAGTCTCCACTATTTTTGCAACTTGTTGTAGCATCTCGTTATCGTGCTATCTTAGGCCTATTTGATTCCTATCGTCAGTTTCCAATTTGAAAGTAGTTTGTGTGAGGAATTAAACTCTTACTTCACTTACCATTTTTTTTTTGGAAATTCCAGTGTGACATCGTCGCCAACTAGCATGAATGGCGCCTAGTTGTTTACAGCGCAATACTGCTTTGACTCTCGGAGAGATTTCATTCCTTGTTGAAGAGCTGCACTTGCACTTTTTCCATCTACCAGGTGCTGGTAAAAACTTCTCATGGACAGCAACGTTACCTCGTCATCAATTTCCCAGAGTGCCACCAAAACAGATCGAGGTCCAGCACACAGGAAAGCCCTCGCAATTCCCACCACTCCCTCAGACTTTACATCTCCCTGCGCTCGTTCACTGTGACAACATCTCAGCCCAACTAGTCTTGCTCGAAGAGAAATTACCTCAACTTCGCACATTTTCAATATATAATCGTCTTTTTTGGGAATTGGGGATTTCCGTTCGGTATTTGGGGCTAAGGCAATCTCTCCAGTTGTTGGGCATCCATGTGCTGCAATTAACACTGAAGCAACTGACTTCATTCTTTTCAGTACCTCAGCTTTCGTGGCATTTCTTTCAATTAAGGGTGTGGTCGGCATAAGTTCTCCAATCATCTCTACTTCTTCTTTGGCGAAAGGTAGTTGTTTAAAAATGGGCTCACCTTTCTTGTTAATAACTTCCTTCAACCACGGATCACCTGTAAGCAGTGCTCCAGTTCCATCGACTTTATTGTGGATTCATTGTTCTGAACCAATAATCCTAGGCCCGGTTGTTCAAAAGCCTATTAACGCTAATCCCAGGTTAAAAATTAACCGAGGAGTTAATTTCTCTACTCCTAAATGCTGTTCAACGCTGATATTCGGCAAAACTTTACATTAGAAGAAGTCAATCTTGAAAAACAAATATAAGCAAAAGAAACTTTCGCCAAAAAGTTGAAAACATGAAACGAAAATTTACGCTAATCCTGGATTACGTTAATCGGCTTTCGAACAACCGGGCCCAGGAGAACAATTTGCTCAATAAATAAACAATTAATATTGATTGAAATGCGCTCGACTGCAAGAGCACGACATGCAGGACGTTCTCCTTCAGGATGCTCAAGTCATTCACCTCACTCAGACGTTAGTCTACAAATTAAGACCATTACATGGAAGAAGACTTTAACGTCAAGGCCTCGGCTTAGTTTTTCTTTGTCACGTGAAACCCACGCGTCAAAAATACTGATGGAAAGACTTGGTGTCATGTCAGAACTGGCTCCTCCTTCCCCCTAAAAAATAAAAAAAAAGAATGTCATCAAAGCTCCTCGTCTGTCAATTTATCCTTTCTTTTAAGAAGTTAAATGTCGTATGTTTTCTCAGGTATAGCAGTGATGGGTTCCAAAAAAAATCAAAATCTTCATGTGGTAGCGGAACTGGAAAGTAAGTGGTCTGAGTGAAACAGACATATTCTGGTCAAATGGAAATATCGAATACACTAGTAACACAAGCTTATTTAACTTTTTTTTCAGTTGTGAGTCTATTCTAATCTAACCACCCTTCTCATTTGATTTTGCGATTATCTCAGTGACAGTAAAATATCCTTGCAATGCACTCTTTCCAACTAATTTAATATTAAATACCAGGGCCGACCTTTCCTGATGAGAAAAAAAATCAAATGGACCTGAAAAAAAATTTCAGTCGTGCGTTTATAAGATAACCAAGACTTGATAAGAGTTTTAAGCCTTGTTCTGTCTTTGTAATTTTTAATCAAACAGTCCTTACTACAATCACGCACGCGCCTAAAGACCTCACCAAAACGCAGGAAGAATCTGGGATATTTTATTGCAAAGCGCGTGGTCACCCGGCTCCTCACGTGGGTGTCAGGACTGAATGAAAACCTGTCCATCCCCACTGAGGAGCAGTTCAGGATCTTACCAAGTGGATCCCTCGTTATATGTCCAGCTAATTTCACTGACGAAGGGATATACCGCTGCTTGACGTCAAATCCCGTGGGATCGGCCATAGCCACAGCGCTCCTCTAAGTTACAATAGCTTCGTGGCTCATAGGTTGGATTAGTAGCACCCACGCCTCAATCTGCTTATACAATAACGAACTTCTCTCAAATCTTGGCCCTATTTTTTGTGGAAAATATAAAAGTTCCCGCTACATAGCCCATTTACATTGCAGAGGTCTGCAATTCTGTCAGATTTCGACAAGATTTTTATTGAAGAGCTTGCCATTGAACAATCTTTCCCAGAGCGTTAACCATTGATCTACAGTATCTAGGTCTGAGCACAAACAAAGGAAAATAATTTGAACAGTTAGTTTTAAGGTTACTTCCCACCTTCAGATGCCAAAAAAAATCGGTTTTTTTTTAATTTGACAGAATTTAAGTCAGTCATTTTATCTAGCGTTTACAAAAGGAAAATGTTAAAAATCTCAAAAGGCGGCAGAGTTATTTAGAAAAAAGGTATTTTCAAATGAAGTTAATAAACTACGAAGGTGTCATAATCTTGTCAACGGGCGATGTTTAACAAATTTTTCGCGTGGCGTCCATTTACGCAACACGTCTCGCACATTTTTAGCTACTCCAACTTTAGATGTGGATATCTAGGCAACCAATCAGAATATCGAAAAAGCCCGACACACTTTTGTTGATTGATGCCTTGTGAATAAGACTGTGCAGCCATTTTGCTCGTACTTTGGAATCCGATAGCCGATAAATTCAATAGAAGAACCCTCGGTCGTTTCACGCCTTACCGGCTTCTGACACTTCCTGAAAGAAAACTTCGCTAAAATTGTATTTTTTTCGTCAAGTACATTTATTAAGCTTTCTAATGATACATAGTTTGTTGTGGTTTTATTTAAACTGGCGCGCGTACAATGTTTTTGCCGAAGGGCACCTGCGAAGGTGGGAAGTAACCTTAAGTTGTTTTGACGATCTCCATAGTAGCAATTCTTTTAAAACAAGAAACTTTATCCCATCTTGTCCCGTTAGCCTAGTAGATATTGAAATTAGCAAGAGAAAATTCTGCGCATCTTGGCTCGTTTGCCATCTCGAATCCAATCGAATCTTAAGGTGAATGCTACTTCGTTTAAGATGAAGCGAAAGGAATACTCAGTTTGAGATAAAGAAACATTCAAGTGCTATCCCATTTTAAAAAGGCGTTTTAACACAGCGCGAAACGCCAAAAACGAGCTTGAACAAGCGCGATGCGTGATTCGAGATGGAGGGTAAACAACGATCTTGCATCATTTTCGTGTCCGGCGATTCGCACTTGGCTAAATATTTTTAGCTTCGCCCATATGTTCTCTTATGTCGTCGCTCGCTAAAATTGGGCCTGACCAAAAGTCTGTCAAGAATTCCGGACGGTCGGCCAAATTTTGGCCGACCAAACTCATGATCTGATTAGCTGTTGAAACGCCGGAAGTGAAAATGCCATCGTAATAGCGCGGAGCTCTCGCGAAGTCCTCGAGACTAATCCGCCATAAGTGTACGAAAAAATTTGCTCCCTTTTGTTCTTACAATGCCGTGGACGGTGCAACTTGATTTTGTTTGGATAAATGGAGATATGCCATCTGAAACATCTCATAACTTGTCCAGAATCGGGTTTGAATCTCTGGAGCGAGTGAAATTAGCGATTCCGTTGTCGAGCTCTGTGGCCATGGTTGAAAGTACTTTGGCACAAACTTCCCTGATGTTTTGAAAGCTAAATAGCTGGTTCTTTCAAATGGCAATGAAAGTCGATGCATATTGGTTTCCCGGATGAGACGAGGGACAGGGACATTTTCATCGGCTAATGGCGTAAACCGTTGAGATACAAGTTGCAGAACAGACAGATTTTATACTACGCAATGGTGGAAAAATTTGTTGCTACTTTTGCGTGAACCGTTGCCGAAACTAGACTGGACTTTAAGCGACGGGTTCTACAACTTGTCTTGCAACGTTTTGGCAAATGTTAAGTGTGTTGCATGAGAAACTGTTTCGTGGAGCTTGTCTCGCCATGGCTTTTGAACCCACGTTGCACGAGAAAAACACACAGAGTAACAACGCCTTAAATTGTGGTTTCTTTTTAAAAGGGTACTAACATTCTCTTGCGTTAGGAGAGAAGGATGCATCGGAAATTGTCTAATAAAAAGGCCATAGTACAGGCTAGTTGTAGCCCCTCTTTTATTTTAGGTCAACGTGAAATGTGTAGAAAGAAAGCGTGCAATCCTTTGTCTTGTTCCGTCTTTGTTAAAGGCCTCGACAACCAAAGGTTTTTTCTTACACACAGGGCATGATTTGTGTCAGTAACTCTCCATTAACAAGTTTGGTTCAACAAAAGCAAACTTGTTAATGAAAGGTCTTTGACGAATTGTACTTGCTAATTTGATAGAATATTCCATAGTTTGGGCTGCCTGTTAGTCAACCGAATTACACTTGTTAGTTACGTAAAATATATTCCACTGTAGGGGCTGCCCGCTTAGTCAACCGATCCAAGAAATTAAGTTAAAGTTGTCCCCAACAAGAAAATCGACGTTAGTGAGAAGAGGGTGCTTCCGACGCTATCTAAAGAGCACATGAACGCAACGTGACGGTGGCTAATTTGCCCAACCAAGAAAAAGGGAAAAAACTTCTTTCGAGTGCAAACACATACTTGCGCTTTCGTTAGAAACGCAAGCGATCACTTGAGGGAGTGAGCTCTGTCTTAAGTGAAGAAAGCGGAATCTGCTAAGAAAAGAGAAACCTCTTCTTTATTGCTAATGATGATTTCTTTTGCGGGAGGTCGTGAGTTCAACTCTGGCCGGACCAACACTCGGGGTCTTTAAATAACTGAGGAGAAAGTGCTGCCTTTGTAATTACATCTGCAAATGGTTAGACTCTCAAGTCTTCTCGGATAAGGACGGTAAGCCGGAGGTCCCTTCTCACAATCCTTCAATGTTCATAATCCTGTGGTAAAAGAACCCGCACACTGGAAGTAAAGAGTTGGGCACGTAGTTCTCGGTTTTTGGTTTGTCCTCTCAGCAATGTGGTCGGCTTGGCGTAATCTTCTGAATGGACTACTGATCGATGAGGCCACATAACAGCGAAACAGACAGTAGTCAAATTGAAGGCGTCCAAGTGCTGAAACTGATAAACTGGTAAACCAGTCTTCTTGTATCCTCAACATCGATTCTGGAAGAAATTAAATTAAAATAAAATTTAAAAACATTTCTGAAAATAGCTGGTTCTTTCGAGCTCACACAATCCGCCAATACGAATGGCTCCGCGTACTGGCGGGACGATGCTGTCTTCAAATTTCTTACGAAGGATGACGTTCAGATATCAATGGGAGAACGGAAACCCCAAAAGAGACATCAGAAGGTGATACGCGAGTTATCTTCACCAGCTAACAAAAAGCCACGGCCAATGTCAAATCAAGGATGAAGCTGGAAAGAAGAAAGGTAGAGACGCTTGATGTTTAGTCTGTTTTTTTTTTTTTTTTAAGTAATAAAAAGTTATGGAGTATCATGTATTTTGTGTTACTAAATCATTCTCTCGTAACGGTGAAATCTTCGGTACTGAAAATTGTCCGTTACCGCTCAGTCCTATTTTTTTAAGTTTTTAAACCACTGCCAATTTATCCTCGCTTATTCTCCCCATAAGAGTTTTAACAGCTTTTTTCGGCTCTTTGGCTTTCAAAATTTTAGTGGGGAGCAAAAGCTTTCGATTGAAGGGAAAAGCCCACATTGTTGACAAATTTCTTTTGTTGCTGGAGTACAGTGGTGTACTTCAAATAATGATTGACTAGAAGAGATGTTCCACTCAGTAGCTAAAAAAGGAAATTTATGTAAACAAAGGTAAAAATCGAGTCGGTACCGGCAGGTACTTTTTCTCTCAATTCTTTCGTTTAAGAAATTTTAGCAATGAATCATTTTATCAAGACTTGACATGGATAACACGACATCTATTTCGGAATTAAAGCTTTGATATGTTTAGTTAGGACGGAGATCGACTTTCTTTAACTGAGTTCTTAATTCTTTCATTTCATCTTCTACATGTATTTTATCGAACGGATCTAACTATTCCTTCTATCTTCTGCAATTTACTGCAAGATTTTTATTTGAATCAAGAATCTTTGTATTAAAAATTACATTGTTTTTGTCATTTTAACCCAAATGAAAGACTCAGTAAATGCAAAAACTGAATTCCTCGAATCCTACAGTTTTTAGTCATGTTCATAACGATGTTGCAAGAGATTTTGTGAGTTTAGCGAGAGATTTGTAATTTAGATTACTTATTATTAACAATCAATGACATCAGTTGATGAAACTGCTCCCAATTTTTTTCCTACGAATAACACTTTTGTTCAAAAACCGCGGTTTATTCTCAAGTAAATTCGTAAAGATAACAAGTTTAAATGTTGGTTGATTCCCCAAGGGGAACTATTCGCAATATAACGTACTTTCCAACACTGATTTCTTGGACGAAATTAATGAACGGTTGATCCACCATTTTGTCTCTTTTGACAAACTTTCTGCTCCGATTAGTGAGTTAATCGAGCTCGCAGGTGGGTTTAATTTAACCCTTGCTTTATCATTGGGCTATCATTCGGTTGGTGTTAATCGATCTTTCAGGAACCGAATCTAACCGAGGAATAAACTTTAACCATCGATTAGCGAGATTTGATCCACGATTAGCGTTAATAGGCCTTCCAGTAATCGGGACCAGGTAACTAATAGGGACTTAATTAAGCACGGACTACGTAAGTGTCTAGTACGGAGAGTTTTAGCCGTGGAAAAATCGAACGAGTGCGTAGCATCATGCCAAAATTCAAAGCTCTTGTTTACATAAGGCAAGTCGCGTAGTAATGCGGTAGTTTCTTAAATGTCATGCCACCTTTTAGAGAAATAAGAGATTTGCTCCTTCTTTCGTAGGGTCCTAGTTTTATTTCGGAAAAAGAATTTTTAGTTCTCCAACAGGAACATCAGCCTGCCAACCTGACTTTTCCACACTCTTTGTATGACCAGGTTTCACCTTGCAATTGATGACATGGAAAACGATGAATTTTTGGCGGAGTTTCGCGTTAAAAAGCAGGATTTGAGGACCCTTGCAGTGGCTTAGCAAATACCAGCAACTTTTTTATTGTGAGCAACGACAACAACATTTTGAAGACTTTCATCCCATGCGCGTAAATCAATAAAATCACAGGATTAACTTATGCCGTATTTACACTTGAGCTTTTTACTGCGGTAACAGATTTTTCTAACCCGGGTAAACTTTTCGCCAGTGTAAACATCACTCAATGGTTATTAATACTTCAGTAAACACTGCTAAAGACAAAAGAAATTTGACCAAGGTAAGCCAAGTGATTTGGCTTGGTGGTGATCGGTAAACCAAAGTAAAATGACAGTTGCTATGGCATTAGATTTCCCGCGGAGTTCAGCTTTACTTCCGACCTCACGTACGCCAGTTTTGCAACTAAATGTGTGGTGTCCTTTTCTTTTGTTTTGCTTTTCGAGAGAGAGATACGGAAAGCAGCAATAACTCCTACAACCCTTTATACAGACAGTCCGAAAGGTAAGTGATTACTTTCTATTTACTGTATAATTTGTTTGCTAATTTGTTTTTTGACAACGCTTTGAACTAGTAGTCGTAATCAATTATTGATTCATGATCTTGAAGATGAGATTCCGCAATTAATTACAAAAATCGCAGTAGTCAGAGAGGCATAATCATCACTTATCACTGAAAACCCAGCACTGAATAACAACTTAAGCAACAACAACAACAACGTCGTCACTGAAAATGTGCTTTTGGCCAAAAGCCAATGCATATTAGTTGATCATAATTGACTGGATGTTCAAAATAAGTTATAAATTAAATGCACGCCAAGGATCAGTGATTCATCGAGCAAGGGCGGTAATTTGTTTTATCGGCTATGGGAGCAGTTAAGTGCTACTATGACCAAAAAATCATATTTTTATTTTTCTTTGGATTTGAAAACCGTGTTAAGTAGACACTAAGTGACCCAAGTTTTAAGTTCAGATTATAAAAAGTCACCTGGTTATTTTAACTGGAATTTTCCTATTTAATGGTCCGCCATTACTAACTTCAAGATCGTGAGAGAGCTGGTTCCAGGAGATAATGACGTCAAAGCTCACTAGCTTAAGAATGCAATGCGGGTGTACGCCGCCGAATGAATTAATATGCAGCACTTGGAGTTTTGGGCTTTCAGACTTTTAAACTCGCGTTTTGCATATACAATATTAAGCTGCATTTTAGGCTAGTGTGCCTTTGACGTCACTTTTCCCTGGATCCGGCTCTAAGGTCCAATCGGCCGGTTGTGAACATGAGTAATGGCGGACCGTGAAATCCTTAATTTACGCTCAAAATAAACGGCCTTTGGATAAAAATCAATAGGTCAGTCTTGTTTTAAGCAAACACACTTTCAAACTCTGAAGAAAAAAAAAGGATGGATCTCACAGCGGCACTTCAAGAAAGCAATGCGTGTGTACGCGGCTGAATTAATATGCAGCACGGGAGTTTCGGGCTTTCAGACATTTTAACTTGTGTTTTGCGTATATAATAAGCTGCGTTTGCACGCTGATATTTTGAGCTAGTGAGTAAATGACGTCACTTTATTTTAGGATTTGTACACTGTACAGTTGCTAAGCAATAGGCCATATGTTCCCTACTAGGTTGAAGCACCGAACCCAACCCCCTAAAATATCAAGATTCCCCCCCCCCCCCCCCCCTCCTTTACCTAAGTGACGAAGCAAATGTAATTGCAAACTATGATCTAAACCACACACTAAAGACAGTACTAAAATGACACTAACGACTGCCACTTGGCAAGTACAGGCAGCAAAACAAACAAACAAAAAAGATAAAACTCTCTGAGGTTCAATCGATCAGTTTTGAACGAGAGTAATGGCGGACCGTGAAATCCAAAACTTAGACTCAAAGTAAACAATCTTTGCATAAAAATCAAAGCTCAAAATTTTGCCAGTCAAGTGTTAAGCAATCACACTTTAAAAATATGAAGAAAAAAGGAAATGATTTTTTGATCATAGTAGCACTTTACAGACACGAACTGTGTGACACTAGAAATCCATCTCGTGTGGCGACGAACTGAATTGAAGCCAACTGAATCTTTCGAATGTCTACAATCAGAGACAGTTCGTTAAATCGTGCAGCTAAGTACGAGGATCACTTCTCCTTTACGAATTGCATTTCGAAGAACATTTGAGGGGTGCATGTACCGCTATCAGAAACTGCACCACCCCCATCCATGGAGTCTTTTAATAAGTTCCAGAAGACAGAAGTCCGGAATAATTTCACTTTAAGTCTTTTCTACGATGTGATAGAGACTTAATATGAATGACACATCCTTGTACAACTCTGGGATGATGATTGTGAAGCATGTATAATACACATATTCATACAAATTTAATTGACAACACATCATAGGAGCTTATCGGGGCGAATAAAACGTAATCAAATTAAGAATCCCAACTGGCTGGAGGCAAACCAGTTGGCTATTTAGAAGAGCAACCGAGAAGTTGAACCAGGGACTACCACGATCAAATTCAGGACGTGGTCAGTGCGAGTGTTGTTCGCGGGATCTCCGGATCTCAAGAAAAGCGCTCAAATCAGTCAGTCGCACTGCCTCCTGATAATTGAATAGATCTGCCTAACCCTAACCTAACCCTAACCCTAACCTAACCCTAACCCTAACCCTAACCCTAACCCTAACCCTAACCCTAACCCTAAATTACATGGCTTATTTGAAGCCCTAAGACTTAACATACTCGGGGAAATAGTGATGAGTCACTGGAACACGATAAGACGATTTAGGAGCACCCTGCGTTTGGGCCATAACGCTTGACTGGTGAGGTATAATTGCCAGATAGAAAACCTAGCCACAAAGGTAAACTGAGCCCCGTTTTAAAAGTCGCATCTCACATGTGCCAAATCTAACGCAAATCAGCGAAAAGAATAGATTTTTCTCATTTGCATTAAATTCGGCACATGTGAAATGTGACTTTTAAAACGGGACTAAGTGTTAGCTGCAGCTGCAAAAAAAAAAAGTTTACCATCCTGGAAGCTGGACGGAAGCTTAAGAACATCAAATCTTAACTTTACTACACAAACGAGTTAATTCCAACAAGCGCTATTGCTCTTTCATAAAGGCTACAGGATAATTTTATCATGTCCTGAAGTGTCCTTGGCGAACTGGAGTCAAACACACCGTGCAGTCTCAATAGCCGCGAAGCATGTTCTTCATTTAAAGTATTAAGATGAAAAAGACTTTCAAATTAATCACCATTTTCGCCGATTTGTGAGTTACTCAAAAACATAGAAAAGCAATTAGAGCGAGACCAAGGAAGGATATCACTCTGGTAAAAAAGGAAAAAAAAAGAAATTAATAAACACGAATAAATTAATTACTTTCTTTGGCACAATGAACTGTAAGTATTCACAATTCTTGCGGCTTCTTTGTCACAGCGTGTAACTAATGAAAAAGATCTAGCATGAATTGAATTAAAAAAGGAAATAAAGAAAACAAACTGTAATGGTGCCCATGATATGCAAAACGTACGCATTTTAATTTTTAAATCGATTTCTAAGATATAGTGATCCGACTTCTTTCATAAGCTTAGCAAACAGAAGAGCACCTGATCCTCTGTCAAACGTTCGGATACAATAAGCCGTTCTATAACCTTTGGAGCACTTTAGTTACTTACAAATAAAGCCAGGATTGCGTTAAAACGATACGGAGATTACAGCAGGACGAGAAGACAGCAGTTTGGTAGAATCGTCTTTTATATACTTGGCGAAAGCCCAGAAAGTGAATATTTGTTCAGTTGCAGTTTTGAATATAGCGGAAATCGTTCTGTTCTTAGCTCTGTGATATGATGCCATTGACTCCTAGAAGTAAAGTAAAAGCAAAAGTTACGAGTTATCGATGGCATCGATAACTCGTAACAGTAATTCAACTGACAAACCTGAGGTCGACGGTGCGCTCTTTTTACTCCCCCCTCTCCATCAGTGCTCCGTTTTACGGGTATTTAAAGCTATTTAGCTACACGGAAAGGAAAGAAGTTGAAACAAGGATTTGAGATCCGGCAATCGAACTCAGGACCTCTTGCACCAAGGCCGCGCACTAAACGACTGTGCCATCCTCGCTCCTCAAAATACTTGATACTCGCTTCTCAAAATACTTGATCACGAGTAAACGGAAAATGAAATTACGCCTGGTAGGGATAAAAATTTCTTTAAGAATACCCGACGATTTAAATAGGAGCCTTACTGTGGGTAAACACAACTTGAAGCCAGCATGCTTTTCACTTTACTTTACGACGGGGTTAGTATCGAAAACAAGGCACTCCAACAGATCGAAAACGAAGCACTCACAACTCGAAAAAGAAGCATCCCAAGTCGAAAATAAAGCACCCTCAGGCCTCGTTTATCAGAATATCGCTCTGAACAGACTGAGGCGAAAAGCAAATTTCTTATTATATTGATCAGAATAAAATCAACTTTTTACTAAAGGAGGGTTTTGCTCATGATCCAGCTTTTTGTGATTGTTTTGTTCCTCACCTTACCGCTGTTATTTTTTACTCGACGAGGCTGAATCGAAACTTTTTTCATTTTTTTTTTTTTTTTTTTTGCAGTTCCAGACAAAAACAAGGTTTGGCTCCCAATTAAATTGCAAAATAAATACGGCACACACCAAACCCAAGACCGGCAAGTCATTTTGGAGAGACCTTAGCCGGGATCCCTCCTCCTCAAAATTCATTGGTGTCTGCTGGGCAGCCATGTTCATAACGGAATACGCGGTTGGTGTAAAATTTTCAACCGCCTTGTTCCTGGAAAGTGATCCAAGCTGCCGAGTTGGCTATTTACCTCTATTTGTGGGATACGATTAATAACATTAGTTCATTGCTTTGCCGAGAAACAAATGGTTACAGTAAAACTCGTCTAGTTTCCTTAGCTCTACGACGCTCTTTCCCGTTGGCTCATCTCCACTATTTTCAAGTGAAAATTTCATAATTTATTTCAAAATAAAATGCATAATTACCAATCATGATCAAAGACTCTTGTGAGCCAGCTCATGGATAAATTGGTTTAGAACATCGCCACGAAGAAATCGCTTACTTTCACTCGCGAGTCAGTACGCGTAAGTATAAACATTATCTCCTATTATTGAAACTGAACTACGGATATCAGATTTCCAGCATTTTCATTGACTCGCCGGACACAGGCTATCAGTTCATATACCTGCTGTACTTTATATGGTCAAGGAACGAGTCAGCACGAAGGCAAACTGAAAATCCTTCTCGGGCTTGCTGGATATAAAATGATTATAACCAACTCGACGCTAAGCGCCTCGTTAGTCATCTATCACTTCATATTCAGCGCACCCTCGTAGAATAATTGTTAAATATACTTAAAACAAAGAATCATAACAAGAGACATTTTTTCATTGTGATTATTATCATGGTGTCACGCAAAGTGACAATTCGGAAGTCAAAATGGTGTATTTTCCAAAACAAGAACGATACGGAACAGGAATACTCCGAATATTTAAGCAATAGCCATAGCCTCATATAAACACGAGGGGGAGTTGGGAGAATTCGAGACAGTTATGCAAACCCGAGTCGCAGTCCAGGGTTTACATAACTGTCGAGAATTCTCCCAACTTCCCCGAGTGTTTCGATGAGGCCATAGAAACACGGAAAGAAGTCCTCTATTGCTTTTATAAAATATTTCTCAAAATAATTCGACAAATGAAAGAAACAAATGAAGGAAAATTCTTGATTGAAACAGATTTTCTTGATACACATGCTCATATTTCCTACCAACCAATCAAAACGCGCGTCTGACAATACATAACCAATCCAAATTCGTGTGATGTCACAGCCGTGTTCCATACTCTCATCTAAACATAGCTATTGACCAATGAGAGTGCGCTTACTATCCTAATTATTTTATAAACGGTAATCGTGTTCTTTTCGGACCAATTCCGGAATTGGGAATTGGTATTCCGTGTATACTTTTATTAGTAAACCCGAATAAGAATAAATGGAATGGTCCCAAAAGAATGCGCCCTTAGTTTTAGGTCATCTTCGACCTCATATTAATACAGAATCTATCTGTGCAGAATCAGACAGTTTTCGATAAATATACTTTTTGGTGCAAACGGCGAAACGGCGAACGATTAGCATTCTTTCCCGTAGTTTATTCAGTTGACACAAGGTGATCACGTGCACCTTTATGGTTGCCTAGCACGTGATCAATTTATTCCTTTTGACAGAACATCATTCCCTTCCCTTTGATTCATAGAAGTCAGAGACGGCAGGAAGTTTAGTGTTTTTACGACCGATTGTCATTAATCTTTCGATGAGAATTCGATTCAGAATTATATATAAGAAATTTTTTTTCTTCATCTGTCTTTTGGCTTACCTTTTACTGTTAAGGTAATTCCCTTCAAATTGTTCTACTATCAAACTTTTTCGGAAACTTGGCATAATTAACATTCATGATATGAAAATGGGATCACCGTGCTTGTTTACCCGTCAGCAGGCTCTTAAAATGGGGTATTTTTAATGTTTTCGCGTTAAAAATTCGAATTACCTTCATACAGAATTAAGTCTTGGTTACTTCAAAGACACAAAATTTTATTTTGAAAATAAAGCTTCTTTTATTTACATAAGGAGTATTGCTTCATTTACGCCGTCTTTGATTCCCTGGTTGTGGGAATAGTGCTTTTTTTGAGACAGTTCCGTGGTTAGCTTGAAGTCCTCGCCTTGGGTAAAATACAACCAGTACGGAACTGTTTTCCAAAAAAAAAACATTCATGTTCTAGTATCAAACTTTTTTCTTCTTCAAATATGTTCTTTGTTAGACTGTTCTTAGCAAATACCTGAAAAAAGGTCGGGGGTCACCGTGCTCGTTTGAGAGAAAAGAAGCATTAATTTCGCTATCGGGTTTAGTTTGAGCGAATTCTCTTACGTTTTGTATGCGCACGTGCTCATGTGCGCGCGCTAATACCGCGAAAATCGTGCACAGTAGGGATGCGCAATGCAATACTAAGGAATTACCTTAACTACCGGCTTTTACGGTACTTTTTAGTGCAAACGTAAAGCCAAAACTTTTTTGACCTGGCATCAGATTAAAAGAAGAGAAATTATGAAGTGGAAACAACATCTTCAGTCCTTCCTTAGTGTGTGCAATAAACGCATGACATGCCGGAAAACGTCCTTCAGAGCAATTTTCAGTTAGTGTTTTTGAAAACTATTTAAAGAAGAACCGAGTGCGTTTTACTCGAGAGCGTGTTTTGTTTTCTCTAAACCGAATTTGTTACCAAAGCTTAAAAAACTAAAGGACCTCAAAATAGAACAGGACGTTACAAAATAATTAAACTTGTGATTCAAAGCTAAAGGGCCTCTGCTGGTGCGACGTCTGGGTGACCTCTTTCACTTTCACTTTGCCTGTGCAGGAAACAAGAGGGACAGTGTGCCAGAAAGAGAGTGATTCTGTGAAGCATGCACAGCACCATGCTCCTCACTTTTCTAGGTAAGTAAAAATGGGGCTTAATGAGACAGGGTCTGACCTCATTTGGTTGGGGTTTTGACAGAAAAAGTGTCCCTTAACGAGAGAGTTTATGAGAGTTTTTTTTTTTTTTGCCTTGTGGCTAATAACCCACAGTGACAGGTGCATAATTCGAAGGTTAAACATGCCCTCCTCCCAATTTTTCGTCCCGGGGAGGAAGAAATTTGATCACCACCCATAGGGAGTGGGGAATTTTAATGTTGTAACGATTTAATACCTACATGTCTCAGCACTTCCAGGAGGCAATAAAACTTGATTTAGATTAAGAATAAATTATGTATAAAGCAAGTTTGGCTTGTCTTATCATAGCTGCGTCATCTTTTATTATTAGAAGACAGCACTAACGTCTTTGCTGTAAATGAGAAATCCCTGTTTCACTTTGGTAAAGTATCATTTTCTACAGTCTGTTAGGATTAGGGCACAAATGAACATCTAAACATCTAATTTAAATATACAAGAAATAGAAGGGAAAAACGACGAAAAACAAGCACCGGAAGAAAAACGAATCACCAGATGTTCAGCGATCGGATTTCATCCGATTACACACGCGGCCGCAAACGGAACACAACACTCGATTCGAACGAGAAATGCTGTGGGAACACGAGCCGCAGGCGAGTGTTTCCACAGCTTTTTCGAGTTCTCCCAAAGTTTCACGAGTGTTTCTATAACTCGATAGAAACAAGGAGTACATGTTTTCTATTCCTTTTAGAAAACAACGCGACGAGAAAAAGGAAAACAACTTGTTAACTCTAATTATCAAAATGTAAATTCTCTTTGCTCGCGCCATCACTACGTCAACAGCTCGCGCTAGTTCTGTGTCTCCATCGAGTTTTATATAATAACCCAAGTTATTCACGGATTTTGATTGGTTCTTGCCTGTGATCTATTAGAGGACAGACGCACGATTGACGGCACCATCAGCTTTTATGCGAATAAAGTTTAATTCTTTATTATATAAAACAAATAGATTCCATGTTTCCGTGGGTCTGTTCAGTAATAGATCACAGAAGACGTCAAAATGTGGTAAGAACATCAGTGACACACTCGGCTATCGCCTCGTGTACCACTTTTTTGTTCTTACCACATTTTGACGTCATCTGTGATCTATTACTGAACAGACGCACGGCAACATGGAATCTATTTGTTAAATAGAAACACGATTTTTAACCAATCAGCGCGCGTATTTTCTTAGGACTATTTTCTATATTATATTATAATTATATTGTTATATTTTAAGGAAGCCAAGCGTGCAGTTCGCCTTGGCTCTTATCTCGGCGATGTGTCGATTCCTCTTGAGATCTTTTGAGAACCATATTAGTGGAGTGCCATGCAGGTAATAAGTGTTGGGCGATTGAGGAGTTTTTGGAACTTTGTCAGAAAGGAGTTCTCTGCACCTGTCGGGCAAACTCCCCTAATTTCCAATTACTGCTAGCTTAAGTCTTGAGGAGTGTACGGATGTAGTTAGTCGTTTTAGTTTATGTGTTCAACAGTATTTAAAACAGTTTTGCGTTACAAACACTCCTTTTAACAACTCATCATCAGCCATCTATCAGGAAAATCCAAACCTGTTGCTGTTTTTTCACCAGGATTCCGGATCTGTTTTCTCGACTACATGGAGACTGGCCACAGGTTAACTGGAATTTCAAAGGATCCACGAGAGTAACAACGAGTCGACAATAAAAGATCAACTTGAAGTAGAAGGGAGAAGACCACAAACAAAAAATATGCAGAGACTGAAATACGTTTTCATACCAGGTGGCTTTATTACACTCTGTTTATTTTCTCTACATTATTTCAACATTAAAAGTTTGGGGACGCGAACAGACCTTTTTCCACCGGGCCCCGTTTCCAAAGAATGGCAGACTTTTATCAGATTAACATACTAAGTCTTGTGCTCTAATCGCGAATGTGTTTTAAACCTGGACATGATTTAAAAACCTAAGACACAGACGGTTTTCAGACTTTGGCGAAAGTATTTTTTATCGTTAGAAGTAAAAGGGTAGGTATCTCTGGAAGGGAAAAGGGAAAGTTAGCTAGAATGTGCTTTTACATGAATCACGTTTCCTGTAAGACTACTTTTGATATGCCACTTGGATGGGTACATGCTACACCCATGCCGCGGACAATGCTCGATCCATCTGCAGATTCCTCAAGGAAGGCAGACATAGTAGCAACGACGACGACCTTTGTAGGTGTAACACTTTTTGGAGCAATAGTCATCTATGGAAGAAAGACAAGAAAAGATGTTTTTTTAATATCGAAAGCCCAAGTAATAGAAGTTCAGGGTTTTGGTCTGGTCAGTGGTTGTTAGCCAGTGATTGTGCAGCTTAAAATGGTTGTCGGAATCCAACTCATGCTTGGATAACGATAAATAATGTAAAAATTGTAAAATGTCAAATATATTACTTGCGGCTCATTTAAACGGGGTTAATACTGTAAAAAACGTGGATAAAACTACACAATTCAGGGCCACTCAGGTACACCTGCTTCAAAACTTGCAAGGGTTCATTGCACCCTGACTATTTAGGTTATTATTACTCCAAAACGTTTTAACACGTAAAAAAAAAAAAAAAAAAAAAAAAAAAGAAGCTTGGGAGGAATAAGCGTTGAATGGGGGAGGGGGAGAATAGGTAGGAGGGTGTTGTAGCCATTTTTCACAGTAAAATTGTAGGGGAATTGTTTAGCTTTTGTACTCCGAGGAATAGTAGACGAATGAGGCATCAATTAAGAATAATTGGCTGGAGTAGGGCGGCGTATCACCTTGTTCAGAAGTTTCAGCTAGGTTGGTTTCTTCATCTTCTTTATCGGCGTCATCCATTAGCTCCAATAGCTCGGGTTCTTCCGTACTGTTATCTTTTTTTTTGTTTCGTTTCCTCAGAAGCGAAACGTATCTATTTGAGCTATTTATTCATTGAGGTAGAGTGGCCAATCAAAACAGAGCTTGTGATTTAAAATCAAAAGATCTGTGACATGTGAAAACAAACTTGGGACTCGTGAACTCTGAAGTATCGCAAATCATCATGCTGACAAACACAAAAGCGAAGGAAATGGGTCTTAAATATGAAGTTTTGACTATCTCAATGGTTTTGGGTTAGATTAAAGTGATATATTGTTGAAAAATCCAAAGTTATCTCTCCTCGTGTTAATAAGAAATAATGTAAACAATCTTCGCACAAGTAAGTCGTACTTGTTATGCAGTACCGGGCATTGAAGGTAAAGTAGATATCAGGTATCAG
>OX421453.1:5425105-5442605 GCA_949126865.1 Montipora capitata
CAATGAAATATTCTATAGGGGAAAAATGAGATTGGTGACTAATTTTGGATCATAGGAGTTATATGACACTGTTGATTTACTAGTTTTTTAGTGGGTTGAATTTCTCCGTTTTATTTATTTTCTTTTTTTTCGTGTCGGGGAAGGTCTTTACTGTCACTCCCCTGCTAAGTAGTGTATTGTGCGTAGAGGCTTCTGCGCGTCGTTTCGGTAGATTTCAGGGGGTAATAGAAATGCGTAAATTTTATCCGGTGGACACCGTAGAATAATCAATTCACCTGAAATTGCGTTTTAATACACCCTTATGGAGCTCAGGAATGGAACACAAATTGAATAAACAAGACAGGTGGTGAAAAATAAATATTTGGAATCTTGAAAGCGACGGGTAATAAACTTCGACAACAACTGCATCTTTCAACGCTGGATATCAAAGTGAGCTGTATTTCTAATATTTTACTAACTGTAACGTTTTGTGCAACAATGAAACCAAATGGCAAAATCTCTGGTGACTTTTTTTGGTGGGATATTGGTTTAACAAACTCAAATCGATCTGTGATCTCTGTTGTATGGTTATTTAAAACTTTATTTATTTTCACTCAACTCTGACCAGTCTTCAGGTAAAATTTGACTAACTTCTGTTTGTGAAGAATTACTTGAAAGAAAGCTTGCTGTCCATTTTTTTGCTTCATTATTCGAACAAAGGGTTCTCCAGTAAGCAGTTTCATCCTGAACTCCGAAGAAAATTTTATCTAGTCGCGTATAGCTGTTGACACGGAGTGTGTTGCTTGTATGCACGCACAGAATGATACCGGAAGAATTTTGTTTTTTTGCCTCTCATAGCAAACATGTTTTTTGTTTCAATCAAATTTTTGGCTAGAAAAGGATTTTTTTTGTAATTTTTGTTCTGTCTTTGTGGATTCATCGTGTTGTGTAAATATTATCTAATTTGAATGCGCGTGTTGTAATTTGATATCTGAGCAGTTTTCATAACGATGACAGGAATTCTTTCTATCTAGTCATTCCGGTGTAAAAGGAAGTTAATTTGGGAAGCCGACAATATTCCTTTAACCTTATCCACTGCGGATTTAAGTGTTTTTTTGCGTTATTAACCAAGTTTGATGCAACTTGACGTTGCTAACAGCAAGATGGCTAGTTTTAATAGGAGATCGGGAAATCGAAAAAAAGGGGTGAATGGGGACGGGGAACGGGGAATCACTAAAATAGGGAATCTCTAAAAGAGGAAATTACTCTGAATATAGGGAATCTCTAAAGGGGAGAAATACTAAAATAGAGAATGTCTAAATGAGGGGAATTACTATGATAGCAACTCTCTAAAAGGGGGAATAACTGAAAGGGGAATCTCTTGAAGGGCGAATAATTACAAAAAATAGGAATCTATAAAAGGGCGAATTACCGTGACGTTCGTCTTCCCCTGGCGCAGCGACGAGAGGAGTAAAGAAAATGAGAACGGAAAACAAATATAAGCTAACACAAGCCCCTTCCCTCGAACCCGCAAAACAGAACATGTATAAAACACTAATGATTATTTATTACAAAGCTACGAAAATGCAAGTCTAAGTTACCTAAAATACAAAAAGAAATGTTCTAATACTAAATTATTTTACTACTAGATAGATCTTTTCTGAAGCTACTAAGTTTCATAACACTTAATATACCGATTAATGTGCTACACGAACTCAATATTTACAATTATATACAGTTTGGTTCTTTAGTCGTAAAGTATCAGTAGTATATTGCTCCTTTATTCTCTTCTTATCCAAACTGTGAACCAAAGTTCTTTCTTGTCTGTAACGAAACGTTGTCTTTTTTTTAAACAAAGTTCCCTCATTCTCTTCTCTACAGCACTGCAACACCCAAGTGTTTCAGTAAACTGTCCGAAAAAGGCCTTTTAGATCTCTTTCGGCTTTCCGTCTTCTTTCTCATCCACATAGCTCTGCACCACCTGTATATACTGGCCGACGACAAATAGGTTTATCGCGGATTTTACGGCTTTTTATTTTCAGCCCTTTCTCTTCCATTTGCTTTCTACTGCTCTTACTCTTAGGAGTTTTTGCCTTCAATTCATATTTATGTACATAGCAATTGACACCCACGATACAGATTGCTAACCCTAAATCGCTGTAAAAGCTAACCGTTTTAAAATGGGTACTGCTTCTCAGCGCTATTTGAAATGGGTGCTTCATAGACTTAAGAGCAGTTCTCTGAGAAAGTCAAGCAAACTTGGAAGTGAAATTTTTTAAAATCCCCTTCATTTTCTGTGTGGATGTAGGTTGTCTGCCTGGATGAACGAAAACAGCCATATTAGGGGCCAGCTGACGTATCGTTGCCATGGTAACCGCCATTGATCATGACACGCTTTGAGCAGGAATTTTACAATCAAATAGTTTACATATATGTGCCCACTTCTCGGATAGACGTGAGCCAATTCTAATGAGATTCCACCAGACAGTAGGGCTATGCTTCTAATTACTAAAGGATGCTGTGAAAGTATTTTGACTTCTAGGAACAAGGAGAAAATACTTGCTCTATTATGTTACCTGTCGGCCATTTTGAAAAACCGCAAAAACGAGAACAACTTTTTTCCCACTTTCTAGCAAAGTGTTCTTTTCCCGGTCACCACGTTTGCAGGAGAGCTAATACAGTTATTATAGTCCCTAAATATCGGAAAAGTAGTTTGAGGAAAATTATAATTTGGACAAAGGTGATAAACAAATTTGATGAAAATTAGAAATATTTGAAAATTGACCAAGTTCAGACTTAAATTGTTTCTCGCCAAAATGGTTTTGAGATATTGTTTAAGCTCCGACAATATTTTAAGTATCCTATCTGTGAAGTGCCATCGATTTATTGAGCTTTAGATCAGTTTTTGTAATTTGTACATTTTAATCGCTTCCGTTTTCCATTTTCTAGACCAAATTTAGCACAGGCTCTAAACATCGGTCCTCTCCCATCGAAAAAAACGGCTGTGGGACGTTACAGATAGGTTAAACATGGTGCATTCAAGCTGCATACACATCACGAATATAACACGCGTAACATTGTGGTGCACTGAAATCCATCTATGTGATCTAACGAGAAAATAAAATGAATCCATCACGATTAATTCACTAAGAAAATGCAAGCCTCTGACCATCAAGAACAAAGCGTTGGGCTAAAATTGAACGGTTTAGAGCGTTGGTCGAGAAGCCATGAAGTTTGTCACGCGGACGCGTAGACCGGACATGGAACGACAGACGCACTCAACCGGAAGCATGGATTTTTTGCCTGAGGATGGAAGGAGAATTAAACAGTAGCATATGAAATAATTACTGTTCCTGACCGCAACAACAACAGCACAATTATTATTCACAAGACAATTTGACATTTGGCACGCGAATTGTTTCATTTATTTACCTGCACAGCAAAAAATCACGGATTTCTGCCCGGCTCTTGCATAATCCATCGGTTTGCAATTGATTTGTGATATCCCTGTCACATTCATTTAGATTTACAACGCTTCCCCTGCATTCCTGAACCTCCCCTTTCAAGTTTGGAAACCAACAACTTTCCATTTTCACACAAGCTGTGCCATGATGAGCATTTTATGCTAATCAGATTTTTTAACTTTGACATTCCTACTCTACTTCCGACAGCACATTTGGAAACATAACCCTCCCCTTTGGGCAAAAAGTGATTTTATAATCTGTACATGGTGGGCATTCATGTCTGCTTTGCTATTTCAAACGATTTATAGCATAATGCATTAGTTAATAAAGCCACAATCACAATCAATGTAGGTCATGTAGCGAAAAGACAATATATAACTAAAGTAATGTCGTTACATTTTTATCCTGACAGTGATTTCATCATATCCATTTAGTTTTTTCTTTCATTTATTATTTTTAGCTTTACTACTTAAATTTTATATCGGCGTTGGTGGGTTGGAGATAGAGCTGTAAACATCCGGTCAGCAATCTGTCCCCACTCATTTCCGTCCCGCGAAGAATTTTCTCGGCTCTTCAATCTTCCCTCGATTTTGGCTGTTCCGAAAACGTAGAGTAGGAAGTTCGGAGTGCGGAATGCGGAGTCTAAAAAAATATTTAAAAAAATTAAAAAAAGAAATTAAAAACAAATAGAAATAAAAGAAATTAAAAGTGAATTAAAAGAATAATGAAATACATAAATAAACTAGAAATAGAAATTTAAGAAATAATTCACAATTTAAAAGATTCACGCCGCCTGAAGTGGACTGTTCATATTTCATTCCGAGTCCAAACTGGACTGTTCTTTCCTTTTTTTTTTTCGTAAAAGTGAACTGCTAATTATGAAAATGACGAGTTAAATATACCATTTGGACTAAATGAAATATGAACAGTCCACTTCAGGCAGCGTGAATTTTTTAATAATTATTATTTTTATTTCTTAAACTTCTATTTCTAGTTTATTTATGCATTTCATTATTCTTTTAATTCACCTTTAAATTCTTTTATTTCTATTGCTTTTTTAAATTTCGTTTTTTAATTTTTTAATTTTTTTTTAGACTCCGCACTCCGCGTTTTCGGAACAGCCCTCGCTTTTAGCCAAATACTTTCTTCGGGATGATCATAGGCATACGTTTACTTTGCATGGTGAAAGTAGTACATTCATGTAACTCGCTGGATAAACTTCATTTCGGAAGAGACTGTCTCAAGCCTTTCATTCATGTCAATAGTGTTTCGTTAAGTCAACTGGATGCGGACAAATTCATCATTATCTATGGTTTTACTTTTCTTGAGTTGATGTTGGATGGAAGAGAATGTTAATTTGACTTGGCAGCAAGGGAAATCGATCGATTTGGTCATGAAAAAGGGAGCAAAGACGCCACAGCTAGTGTTAAAAATTGCCAGGAATTACGCGATATGTTTAATGTTAATTTCTTTTTCATCAGAGTCGCCAATTTAAAACCTCAACAGTCATATCCAGCTTACAGACAAGATAATAATAACTACTTTGAGAGTTTGACGGCTTGCTTTAGAACATTTTGAGAGCGAAAAAATAAGTGTAAAAATGGCTTAATTTGGACTTTTTTACAATTCCCATCAAATTCGTTTATCGCGTGTTGTCAACTATCTATGTTGCAAATTCAGTTACGGAAAAAAGAATACTTTGGGAGAAAATGCGAAAAAAGATGCGCTCGATTTTGTCGTTTTCCGAAATGACCGACACCTAACATAGTAAAGCCAAATTTTTTTCCTTTTTCATAAAAGTCAAAGCAGTTTTGCAACAACGTTTAGTAATTAGAAGCATAGGTCTCCTCTCTGATGGAATTTCATTACAACTAACTCACATCTATGCGAGAGGTAGACACACATGTTACCCATTTTGAGGGTCAAAACAAGGGCTTGTGGGCTTGTGGCTGTCATGATTAATGGCGGTTACCATGGCAACGGTAATTCAGCTGACCCAAATATGTTTGTTTTTGTTCATCCTCCAAGGTAACATATCTCCACACAAAAATGAAGGGGGAGGTTAACATTTCCATTTTCAACTTTGCTTGACTTTCTCAGAGACCTGCTCTTAAATACTGTTTATCAGTGCTATTTGTCGGCGGTCTGCAGTTGTAATGCTCGTCCTGAAATTCTAATCATTTTAAATAATTAAGTGCGTAAACCTAATTTAGAGCTTAAGGTCCGTTTCAAACGTCGAACTTTACATGTGCCAAATCTAATTCAAATGAGAAAAATCTATTGTTTTCGCTCATTTGCATTAGGGATTGGTACGCATTGTAGTGATTGGAGTAATAACTTATTTGCAGTGTTTAGTCTAAAACAACCGTTGTCTTGGTTTTTGGATTAAGAATATCGGTTCATGGTTGGTGAAAGTGAAAGCATTATTTCACATGTAGGATAAAGGGGTTTAGTTTGTAAAAATCTGTGATGCTGTGTAAGTGGGGAAATGAAATAAAGAAAAGGGTTTATCATCTGAGTTGATATGGTAAATTGACCACTGTAAAGAAATTTGAAAGCTGACGTTTCGAGTGTTAGCCCTTCGTCAGATCTAAACCCTTTTCTGTCTTTCACAAGTAGGACTGCTTTTCATAATGAAAAAACAGTGATATTCTTTAATCATTCTTTTGACAATATAACTTGTATCAGTTCAAGATTCATAAAAATTCCAATTCGTCTCAGATTTTCGACTAAATAGAGCAGTATACAACTGGAACGTAACTACATTACCATCAAACGTAACAATGGTATTACTTGTACTGTTACAATATTAATAATCTACAATTCACTTCTTCCACAATCCCATAATACACCTCTTTTACCCCCCAAAATTTTGCATAATCATTGTTTGCAATTACTCCAGGGACATGAAGATGTCCCAAGAGAAATCGAAAACAATGTCTATGCAAATTTGAGGGGGGGGGGGGTAAAAGATGTGTATTATGGGACTTGTGCAAGTTGTGAATTTCTCTTGAAAGGAAATTATTCATTTTGCAGAATGGCCTATTTACAAGCCAAATGTAAAGGAAATTTCTTTGAAATAATCGAAAGTAAGATTAGTATCCCTGCACAGGTTTAAATCATTGAACTTCTCATATTCAAGTAAAGCTATGATCCTTGCAGTTATGGACGCAATTGTAGCAATTGCGTGGAGAAGCCTGAAAATTTCAGGACTTCAAGGGGTTTGAACCCGTGACCTCACGATACCGTTGCGACGCTCTAACCAACTGAGCTATGAAGCCACTGACATTGGTGAAGTTTGAAGAATGGTAAGGTAGGATAGATGCACTGGAGAGGATCAGGGAGGGTTAGGTGAGTAGATATCTAGTTATTTTTTAGACCCCCTAAAAAACCAAGCCCCTGTTTTTTAACTACACTCCGAAAAAAATGAAAATTCCCTTTTTTAGACAGTTGATTAAAAAAACAGTTTAAAAGATTTAAACTGGTTTGAAGAAAAATGAACCGAATTAAACAAAATTAAACCACAACAGATGCACGCCTTGTCTATTTATATTGTAGGTGACAACACGTCGGATCTGAAGGGAAAAACGAAGTGTCCCAAAAACCCATCAAGTCACTCGGGACAACGCAGAAAATAGTGAATGAGTGAACTTTATTTATCTGGCTGTCCATAAAATGGATTCTCGAAAAGAAACGTGGCGATTTGAAGTCTTTGTGGAACATTTTCCTCGATGAGTTGAATCGGCCTTTAGAACTGTCTAAAAATAACGTGACGTCACGCACTCTCGCATCCCTAGAGTTGTCTACCAGTAGATGCTGCAGGACGTATTTCGACTCGTATTGGGGCAGTCACTGAACAAAATGATACAACTTTTGTCATATTTAGAGACATCTTTACCAAGACTGTATAATACAACCCACATAAATTTTGAATATAAATGAAGCCTTTTCAAAAAATAAGCTATAATTGGCGCCCAGTCTCTCTTTGGGTTCAGGAGTAATGCATGGAAGATAATTCACAAGATGGCGACCATTTTGTAACTTTTTTGTTTTGTTTTTTTTTTTTTTAACTTTTAGCTTGGACTCCGTGAACCTGTATGCCGGTCGATTTTTGAAAGCATAGGGCGGTGACGTAGGTGGTCATACATTAGGAGAGCTAATACAAACATTTTAAAGTACAATCGAGTTAGTGTCGAGTTCTCTGCCCTCGACTCTTAAAATCGTGGTTCAGTGGGTACAAAGGGGTATTTTCTTTTGACTAAGTCATTTAAATACCCCCCAAACCGTCTCCTTTGAAGCAATTGAACACTAAGCAGGTACATCACGGAAAGCTTCAGCTGGCTCTGATCCTGACGATGACCAAAAGCGAGCATCTCAATTTGAAATCGGCCGGATGCATTATCCCAGCATAAAACAAGTCTTTTTCCTTTTTATCATTGATTATTTTTTGTTATAACGAGTCTATGACCGTGACCAAAGAAACACGTTATCTGACTGGCTCCTTGTTTTGTTATTGACAGGTTGCGTTGTTCACGTGTGAAGTCATCGATTAACACGAGATTTCTATCTGTCAGTGGCTACCTACGCCATAACAATGTCTCGCGGTACATAGTTTATCTTTTATAAGTGAAATATTATATTTCAATCTCTAGATAGTGGCGTTCTATCTAGGTAAATAACCATGTTGGATATTTTTTACTATCAAGCGAGGACAAGTCCTATCACGAAATTCATCCTCGTTTTAACAATATGTGTAGCTCTCACAACAGGTAAGTTAAATATTTACCCTTCTCGTCACAGCTCTCTTTTGGATTAATTCCATAGACGGTTTTACCCACAAATTTCCGAAGGTTTTTGGTAGCCTCAATTCAAATCAACATTCCTTGTTCGAACTCAGATCCTGGGTAATAATTCTAAAGCATTTTAAGGTTAAAAATATTGTAATTTGATTATTCCAACCACCCGTCTCTTCAAGTGCATTTTGATTGATCAGGCTTGGTGAAGAAAGTGTCAAACACAACTTTTCGCATATTTTAAAATATAGGAAAGATAAGAAAAGTGTTTTCCAAGGCTCGCAACCATTTTACGTACTTTGATCAGGACTATTAATATTACATGTGTGCCGGCGGATTTGAGTCTGTAATATTCACATTCTATGCTTCTCACTGGTGTAACTATCAGCGATGATTGGATTGGAGTACGATTTTGAATGCAAGTATAGGTTTTGGGCCCTGAGCCCGCGCATTTGCGTTTTGGCGAACATTTCTCAAGTGTGCATGCGGTTAACTCGCTCTCGCGCTCCAATCTAGGGGTCGCTATTTGTAGTCACTGCCGAAACTAGCTTTAAATTAAAGCTCAGTTCCTCTCAGAAGACTGTCTTGATAATGCATGCCATTTAGGCCTGTGTGCATTGTACGGAAGCAGGGAAAATAACTTGTATTGGAAAAGATTCCCTTCCTGCAACCTCTATTCTATGCTATTTCCATTTTAACCTTGACAATACGAAACTAGTCTTCATTTTCTTTATTGGTATCACTCCCACTTTAGATGAACGTCACGAAATGTCCAATTAACTAACTCGAAACATCATGATAAACTATACCTGTTTTTAAACCAACATGGTTAGCACTAGTATTTTTTTATTTTTTTGTTACATTGGGATTTTCATCACCGTATTCTTTTAACTAGAAAGTAATCGGATTTGCTTCTAAGTATCCCATTTCATTTCCCGGGGTTAACAACTACCATCGCATTCATTACAAAAGCGATAATGCACCGTTTCGACAATACCAGCTCTAGACGTATAGCAAGAAAATGGGCCTTAATCACGCGTCGTCCTTGTCGAGTTCCGAGGGATTGAAAACTTTTGTTTTGCCCCACCGAAACTCCTTCCCAAACATTTCAACTCGAGGCTCAGGGTACGAAGTCTATTTATTGAATGTTACCTGAACCTAATTTAATGGGAGACCTTAGACAACAATGACCAGAACCAGGTTGCTGACCAGCGGTTTTCGTTAAAACAATGTTTTCCTGGGGGTGATCAGTGATCAGTGATGAGGTTTTCCAGTTTAATAGGCCTTTTTCGATATATTAAAATTCAGCTTGGAAAAGAGGTTTAAAGTGCTGAGACACGAAAGGCCATGTTGCAGGGACAAGGTGCAGCGACATGTTGCAACGATAAAAAACTTGTGTAGTGCACAATGAGATGACATGCATTAGGGTCATGTAGCGGGGACATGTAGCAGGGACAAAATCACAACACGTGCACGTGACATATGAAAATGTTGCGGGTACATGTTTCAGGGATATGTTGCAGTGACATGTCCCCTCGTGTGAACTGATACTTTTGTAACTATGCTACACCAATTTGGGGGTTATTTTGTCCCTGCGATGTGTCCCACGGAGTTCATCAAGCTGAACTTCATAGGACACGTCGAGGGGACAAAATCACCCCCAAATTGGTGTTGCACAATAAAAAAGTATCAGTTTACACGAGGGTACATGTCGCTGCAACATATCCCTGAATAGCTCAGTAGCAGAGCTTTCTAATTAGTAATTGGAACTGATCTGAGGTCGTGTGTTCCACTTTTGCAAAGGAGCACTCGGCAGATTTTTTTCCGAGAAACCCCAGGCGCTTTTCATTTAGAAAAGTAATCTGGAACTTTCGATGTGAATTTCCGGGAATTTCTCAATGGGAAAAAAAAGTTCCATTTTGTCACAAATTTCGCCTGTGTTGAGGTGCGCGTTGCCTGAAGGGAAGCCAACACGCCGGCCGAGTTGATATTAGGGAGCTTAAGCACGCGCGTTTTTGAGACGCAGACGGCAACCGGATGCGAGCATTTCTCGTGCCAGGACAGTGGTGTCTCCCAGATTTCTACACTAATCATCTCTAATAGAGAAACGATTTGTAGCAGTGTAAATGTGGCTGTGTGAAGACAAGTTAAGGGGGAAAAAATCTCACTTGCGGTCTTCGTCCGCGTCTCAAAAACGCGTGTTCTTAAGCTCCCTAATAATGTTAGATGAGCTCTTGGCGGCTAATGAGGACGAAATGTCGGTCGATTCTGATGATGAAGAAGAAATTTGTGTTATAGCAGCAACTTCCATCTTTATGAGGCGAGATTTAAACAGATATTACGGGTTTTTCGAAGTTACAGTGCCAACACATTCGATAGATGAGTTAGAAATTTGGAAATTTTGTACAGAGAAGTTGCAGCAAGAGGAAAAATTCCCTGCATGGAAACCGCTTTGGAAGACCACTTACACCTGTCCACAGCCAAGTGTTAGCATTTGTTTGATTTATGTCAAATGCTGAAGTCATAAGATTCGTCTCGGACAGATTTGACGTGAGGCTAAGTAGCCTGTTTAGAATTAAAGCGAGTAACAAATGCTTGTATTGAGTCTATGCGACTGCAATACGCCAAGTGGCCTATATGGAACAGTCTTTCATTAGGATTACGAACATGTGTATATGTTTCAACTTTTAAGTCTAAACTTAAGACTTAGTTAGTCAAAGAAGCTTTTAGTTAGGACTTCTATATTTCTTATTTCTTTATCGTTAGGGTTAGAGCCCGGGTCTCATAAATAACTAAAAAGTCAGTTTGGTGATGATTGACGAGCCCATCGTTGACTCATGGCTGACGATAAGCTTTGGAGAATAGTGGAATGCCAAGTTATCCATATCCATTTAAATGCAGCTCTTCTGCCACGTCGAAGCTCACCACAGCCGTAACTCTGAATCGACTGACAAACTTCTGTTACTTAATATATTTTAGGTCACACCATCCTCGAAGAATACAACTGTGGACAAGAAGACATAGAATACAACGTGACTCTAAGAGGCGGTCAATATGCAGGCATATTCAGAGACCAGGGCCCCGTGAAAAATATGCAAGAATGTATGCACTTGTGCTGCAAGTCTAAAAACTGTGACGTAGCCGTCATGCATGGATCGAAATGCTTTAGCGTGCAATGCTTAAATGATTCTACTTGTGAGACAGTTCCAGCAAATGATGAGGATTTAGATATGCAAGTTGCACATATGACGACTAAAGGAAAAGACCAGATAAGTAAGCACTTGAATCAGCACTTAATCTTGTCTTAACTTTGTTCGCCTCACAACTAGCAGGGAACGAACAGAATCTTTAACAAAGACATTGTTACAGGGGCACCCAACGAGAATATAGTTCAAAACCACTTAGACATAGCATCGTTAAACGTATTTAAACGGTAGATATAGGCATATTTTTATCCCCTAAAGATTTTTCATCTGTTCGGATTTCCTAGCTGAAAGTCTAGTGATCTGAAAATAATAGAGATCAAAACTAACCTTTTCGAAAATTTCAGCCAGAAAAAAGGCTCCCGAAAATTCTAGGTGACCTTTTGAAGGTAAAAATCCGTTTTAGAAGTTCGAAAATCCTAGGACAGGCAGGCAAGAAATTTTACAACAATTGTTCCGAAAATGCTAGATCTCAAATCGTTTTCCGAACAAATATTTTCCGAAAATTGACGTTGGGTGCCCCTGTTGTTATAGCCCCTGGAGCAGTTCCCCAATCTTGTGGGCCGCTTAGCTCAAACCAATACCACGGCATCATGCTCCTAGCCAGTAACTTGAAGGCAACATTAATTGCACCGTCTGCGAGAAGCAAGTCAGACCATGCAGAGTTACTTTGATACGTCACATTATCAAAATAACGTTCTAAAGTTTACTTGCGGAATTAAAATCCTATTTTTTTTATAACCAAAGGTTTCCTAAGACATAAACAAGAAAATAGTGTCACGATGTAACCGAAACGTTATCCTTTCCTATCGCTAACTGTTACTTGTTTACTTTTTTTTTTTTTGGAATTAAACTTTGTGACCCTCATTTAATAATTATATCCCTTAACTGTGTTATGTTTTTTTTTTTTTTCAATCCCGGCACGACATGGTGGACGTTAATTAATTAAAACTGGCCACCATTTTTAAATGATCGTGAACTCCCAATAGGAACAGAAGAAAATAAACTTTTCAAAGGGTTAATTGTGGTGTTACTTTGGCCGTATATGTGTTACATGCAAGAGAATATAATTTACAGATGAATTGCGCATGCATTGTTCAATACATTGAAGTGCTTTAAAATTGTGAACCGTGATATATCATCTTTTTCAGTCGAATCTCCGGTTAAAGAAAATGTTAGTAGCTACGACCCTGAAGCCAAATGTCCGCACAACGAGATTATGTACAATGTGAAGCTAATGGGAGGTTTAAAAGCTGGAAAATTCACCGATATTGGAAAAGTCAAGAGTATTAAGACATGCATCAGGTAATGTACCGTTTAAAACCAATTGCTCCCTTTAAAAATTTGCTTGTGTTCCCTTGTTCCCAAAATTAATTTCAAACATGTTGCCAGCTTTTTTATCACTAAAATTGTTTATGGTCATTTGTTCCCTAAGATATTATGTCACTGTCCCCCTTGTCCCCCAGTTCAAATTGGCTATGTTCCTTGTTCCCCAACATCCCTGGGAGGGCCTCACATAATAGGCTTGTTCAACTTTTTCAAATTAACTATCACAACAACACTTTCCCTGAATGTGAGAAACGGCACAAGTTAATTGTGTGCTCACGTCTTACATCCTGAGATTTGACCGGTCGCTTCACATCGCAAATTTCAGAGATAACACACCGTCCAGAACAACTGTAAAAATATGTCTGTATTACGAGCTTAGGAAGGCCCATCAGGCCGGCGCTTATCTCCGGTTTCTGTAGTATGAAGCGACAAGGAGTAATTCTACTCCTCCCTGGATGGGATGCTAAGTCCATCGCAGGGTTTACCACCAGCATTTTCGCCGGTACCCATTTATACACCTGGGTGAAGAGAGGCACCGTGAGGGTAAAGTGTCTTGGCCAAGAACGCAACACAATGTCCCCGGCCAGGACCCAAACCCGGACCACTCGATCCGGATTCGAGCACTCTAACCATGAGGCCACTGCGCCTCCCAAAGAACAACTATATTGCTAATTAAATGTTATTGTAGAGATGAAGCATTGCGTTTTCGAAAAACCTGCTCGGCAAAAGTCGGACTGAAATTTATTTGCGTTTTCTCGTGGAAGAAAGTTGTTTTATATTAGTTCCAGATTACGAGCAACTTCTGAAAGTAACAAGAGAGGCTAAAAGAAAATAATTTTCACAGTTTTTTTTTTTTTTTTTTTTTTTTTTTTATCAGTAGCAGCCTGTTGTTTCTCGTTTGCCGTGTCACCTAAAACTAATGCTTAACATCGCTTGTGGTTTGTGGAGTTCTCGTTGACGAAGTTGCGTAGTAGATCTTAGAGTTCCTACAAGAAGGCAACAGTATTCACATGCACACGGTAAACTGAGGGTCAGGACACATTTTTATATAGAATTACAAAACTGTGGAACATTATGTGTAAAGTAGCTCCTCCGTTTTCCCTAGGTACTCTTTCATCATTCAAGAATTTTGTCACCAATCACTACTTTAATTTATTAGCAAATGTTTTCGATATTGACCAACCGTGTACCTGGTCAGCTTTTATAGACTGTTCCTGTCATAGAACTCATTCGCACTGATTTATAATTTTGTAATTTTTATTTTTTCTTTTTGTAGGGAGTTTCCTTGCATGGGTACTCACGTCCCGTTCGTTACTCCCTTTTGGCCATCCCTACCGTGTTAAATTTATTTTTTTTTTCCCCTCATAATTATGTACGTGTAACTTTTCGTTTATTACTATTGTAACTGAGTAGAATGCCAATAAAGCTGTTAAAAAAAAAAAAAAAAAAAAGGAAAAGAGCGACTCATATTCTATAGAGCACGCATGCGAAGTTTCTGAGCTTGCGTACTTATAAAAACAATCGACCTCCTCAACTTAAGGCGCATGACTCAGTAACTGCTGTCAGTCGTTCTTGCCTCCAATCAAGGGGTCGGTAATTCCTTCCAGGAATGGATTATTATGGTAATTAAACTGGGTAGAGTGCATATGCAACAATGTGACGGGAGATGATACGCCATCTTCTTGGAATCAGCTGAAAGTACATCTGAAATGGACACGAGCAAAGATACAACAGAAACTGTAGACAAGAGAAATCGTTTTTTTCATTTCACTAAATATAATTTCCCTACTTGTAAGTTTTGCTGCATTTGCAAATTTTTGGCTCTATGTAATTTTCTGTCATTTGTCGTCGCTTAAGTTGTACCGTGTAGTTCATCGCGTTCGTGAGATATTTGTAAATTTGCCTAAATTCCGCATGCAGTAATTAGTCGGTATTTTCTTCGTTATCGCGTCTATTCAATGTACTTAAATTCTGTTGCCTATTGATATGTAATTTCCTTTGTTCATTTTGTCGTTTCATCAGGCATTCGTCTTTCGTATATTATTAAAAGTATTGTATTTCCTTTTGTAAGTCAGTTGTTGTACCCGGAGTTGCCGTACAGATCTTGTAAGTAGTTTATTTCAGTCGTGGTTTTTTGGCGTTCCTGAAGTTTAGTTTTAAGTATCTTGCTTGTAACTTTTATTTCTATAATATTTCCTTTCTGTAGTGAATCGTTAAGTTAAGTACGAATTTTCAAGCTGTACAGGAGTTTAATTACAGAAACTATCAAGCCAGGTCCTCGCTACAATCATGAAGCTGCTTGCAAACCCGACCCAGTGAATTAAGAGATTGTTAATAGCTGCATGGTGTTTCAGTTCTGATTTAAACCTCAAAGACAAGATCCCCAAAAAATGGTGTCTTCTCACCAGCAACAATACCCGACAATTAGTGGGTGTGAAGAAACTCAAGCCCCCCCCCCCCCCCCCCATACCTCTCCCTTACCACCCTCTGTAGATTACAATTAAGTGATTTCCTGCCTGGCTCTACTAACCCTTAGGGTTATTCCAGGCAGCCAGTACTCTAATTTATTTAGTTAATACCAATTTTAGTTATACAAAGGCAAGAAGAGAGTACAAATAAAGTTTATTGTTTTTCAAGTTAGTTATCCTCCATATCTTTTCTAGTAAGCCAAATTGCCACCAATTTCTTCGTTGCTTGTTTTAGATACTGCTGTGAGTCCAAGGTGCAGCCATGTGACCTGGCCTTCATGTTATCTGACCGCTGTTATCTGGTGAAATGTTACTCAGAGGAGAGGTGTCAGGCGCTTCCTGCGCGCAACGCTGAGCACGCTTTTAAACAGAAAATGGCGTTTGTGGCTCCATGGCTGTACGAGAAGGGCAAGAAAGTCGGTAAGTTTAAAACACAAAAGCCACGAATCTCAAAGTGAGCCGAAGCAGACACAACAAGGCAAAGTGTCCCGATGTATCTCGGCCGAGTAATTTACTGCAACGCGATCAGTTTTTCATGGTAATGCAGAGCCATCTACATGGAGAAAGTTAATTTCTAGAACAACTTGAGACTGTACGTGGAATTTAATCGAGAATCTCCTACTGGTTTTCCAGTCGCATCGGCAAAAACCGTCCGTATTTTGTAAAGGTTGATTCCAGCTAGTTATTCTAAACCTAAAGAATAATGACTAGAGTAGTCCTTTAACATTGCTTCCTTAAAATGAAATTAGTTTTTTGCAAAGACATGTGCATACTTGGAAAAGTCCGAGTTCTTCACGGGAGTCGATACTTGTAGGATCTAGCCATTAATTAAATTGGTTCATGTGAATTTTGTCCCGAGATTGCAGAAAATCATCACTTCATTGTGCCAAAAAGTTACCATTTCACTTTATATTAACGCCTCCGCCTTCTGTCGCGCGTTTTGTTGCGTTTTTTCCTTCACTAGTTTGTTTTGTCATTAAACCTGTTCATAACGCGGCCTTTAATTGGTATGAGTCATAAATCAGGCATCTTACTGTTCATAACTTATATTTATTAATCAGCACGTGCAATGATCTTCTACAACCTGTCCAACGGTTTTTCTACTTGCTTGGAATAATAATAGAGAATTCCCTTCTTATCCTTAGTAAAAATCCCCTCTGGACAGTCTCCTCACCACTTGCAATGCATTCAAAGCAAACTCTACACCAAGTCCCTTCTTTTGGATGGCCCAAATGCGGGGCGCTTCACAGACGTAGGGCGAGTGGCAAACCCCCATATATGTACCCGGCTGTGCTGCGAGGACCCTTCGTGTGACTTGGCCTATATGTTCGGTCGGTCGTGTTTCCTTGTTAGGTGTAACAGTGAAAGGAGCTGCCGAAGTGTCCCGGATGAGGGAGCAATGCGCACTAATGACACTTTTGAAAGGTCAATTCAGTACATCGTCAGGCGACAGTTTGGTGTGAAGCTCAGAGACGGTGAGTTATTTTCAGCATCAAGTAGAAGAAATAATTGTAAGAAGTCGTATGAGCACGACTGCATCTCGTGATTTATAGGCACGATTTACGAGCCTACGGCTCGTACAACTTGACAACTTCCAACATCACGAGTGACCATGCATAAGTCAACAAATGCACGAATAAAATCGTACAATTTTTTGTTTATTTATTATGGTCAATAAAATTACTCCTATATCGGTGTCTTTCCATTGCAACTTCCGCATTGTCCTCAAAAACCTCTATTACTCTCTGTAATCTATTTGTGCATTCGTCATCGGCCAATCAGAAACACGATATTTGGTTGAGTATATAACGAAACGATTTATACTAGATCCTCACTGTCTGTTGCTTGCCACGAAAGGCAGCTGAGTAATGGGCGATAACTGTGGAGTGTTGCGGTAACTGACAGGAAGCGAAGGTATCATAAAATTACTAGGGACAATCATCAAAGGCGACGATGACAGCTACGGGAAACCCATAAAATATTTGGTTTAATAAGCAAAAACGATGTCTTTGCGCGCCACACAGGTGCGTTTCAGACTGTGGTACATTTATTTACCTTTCTTGTCCTGATAACGATGTGAAATGAGTTTGAGGTTGTGTGAATAACCAAAACTTACATACCACTTGAATTAACTTCTGGAATAGTTCATCGTTAGTGGTTGTCCTTTAGTAGCATATTGATAGTAATGATTTCAAGTTCGAGTGAGGCCTAACACTACATGCTACTTTTTAGGCCTCACTCGAATTTGAAATCATTACTATCAA
>OX421453.1:5447605-5505105 GCA_949126865.1 Montipora capitata
TTGAATCCAATGGCATGGAGATGTTTCCCGATTTCGAAATCAAAATCACAACAAAAATAACAACTTAGCAAGAAAATTAACGATTAAAGAAACTGCACTACGAATCAACTTTTTAACGTCATCGATCGTTGACCGTCTGGATGAAATGTAGATCGGAATTGTATTGCAAATGAAATTACTTCATACAGATAGAGTAACTTATCAAAGGTCTTCGCTGACACGGAAACACATTAAAATTAGACCTTCGAGGGAGCAACTTGATGGAATTCCAGGCCTTTTCTATGTTCTGTGGACTGATCGTGGCATGAATCAAATGGGCGAAAATTTTACATTCCGTTCCAGCTTATATGATAACAAGATCATGATGGAGTAGCGAAAAAAGTATATTTCATCAAACTTAATCCAGCGCAATAAATCATATTCGTATTCTCAGTGTTGGGCTGGAACTGGATTCCAATGGAGGTTAATGCGGGTGAATATATTAAAAAGTGTTTGCATTAGAAAAGATTGCCCCGCATTAGCCTCCATTGCGAGCTAGTTCCAGCCCAATACTGAGAATACGAATATGGCCTATTAAGGGTTGGGTTTGAAGTGATGACTATGAAACAAAGACTACGGCAACGCAACGGCAACGCAACGGCAACGCAAAGGCAACGGCAACGGAAACGCAACGACATCGGCAACAGCAACGTCACTTCAAAATATGACTTTTTCACGTTGTACATTACGGGCGAACTATCCTGTAACTTGATGGATACGAACGGTTCCTTGTTACATGCTCCGGACGACGCGTTGTTGTCATAACCTATGTTGCTGTTTGGGAAGTACGACAAAAGAAAAGGCACTAAAATGCGTTCCGCGCGTGTCGTGCGATCATTTGACTTCATATCCGCATTTCATACATGATCCATTTCATATATCATTTCATCGTTAATTCATTCCTCACGGGAACATTAGAACCCACAAATGACCAGGTCCCAGCGTCAGTGGCTTCATAGCTCAGTTGGTTAGAGCGCCGAACCGGTATCGCGAGGTCACGGGTTCAAACCCCGTTGAAGTCCTGAATTTTTCAGGCTTCTTTACCCAATTGCAAAAATTGCGTTCATAACTGCGAGGATCATAGCTTCACTTGATTTTTCCTTTTTAAACCAATAATATTCTTGCTTTGTGGCGTTGTCGTTGCCGTAGAAGTCGTCTTTGCTTGATTCCCTAATATTTGTTCAATTTGTGTCATGACACGGGCATACTAAAATCAAGCCTATAACCTTTCACTGTCTCTATACTACTAGTAAGCTAAAGAAATTAGAAACTCATGGGAACTGTGAAAACGCGAGACTGCTATTGCCTAGGACTGAAATGACAAATGGAGACAATACACAATAATATCAAGTGATATGGTCAGTCTCATTTCAGGCGAAGAAAAGTGTAGCGGTCGTTTTAATAAATAAAAATATGCGCTCAGATGCCTTTCCGCTCTGAATACTGTAGTTTTTTTCGGTTTGCGCAGAGCCTCGGTGAAACAAGAAGAGTCGGAAAACTTTCTAACGGGACTTTAGTAACAAATTTTCCAGAGTGTTTTATAGAAAGAGCTTAAAGTGTGAATAAAGGATACCTTTTTTATAGACATTGTAAAAAACATTGTTTTTTTTTTTTCTCTACCACTTAAGCAATAGAGGACGTTTTCCCTGTTTCCATAGCCTCATCTAAACACGAACGGAAGTTGGGAGAATTCGAGACAGTTATGCAAACCCGAGACGGAGTCGACAAAAAGTCCTCTATTGCTTTTATAAAAAATTTCCCAAAGATAATTCGACAAATGAAGGAAAATGCTGATTGAAATAGATTTTCTTGATACACACTCATATTTCCTACCAGCCAATCAAAACGCACGTCTGACAACACATAACCAATCAAAATTCGTGTGATGTCACAGCCACAGCCGTGTTACTATACACTCATCCAAACACAGCTATTGACCAATAAGAGTACGCGTACTATCGTAAATAATTTTAAAAATTACAATGATTGAGTTGTCAAGCCTTCTAGTACTTGGGCATTAATCGGGTACATTGTACATTCAAATCACACCAAACGTTGGTTTTTGAGGAGAGGGGAAAACCGGAATATCTGGAGAAAAACCCGTGGGAGCAGAGTAGAGAACCAAGAAACTTAACCCACATGTGACGTGGAGTCCGGGAATCGAGCCCATTACAATGGTGGCTGGCGAGTGCTCCTTCCACTACACCATCCCTGCTTGAGACTTCGAAGAAACACGAACGGAATGAAAACAAAAGTCTGCCCCAACTCAAGCCTCGAGAGGCCCAAAAAACAAAAAAGTAACCGTCATATACAATATCATGCATACTTAATTAACCGCTACCTTCAGAGGCTTTTCGGGACCAAGTAACGGAAGAACAACAATTAAAGAATCCCGTGTGGCCGGAGCTTGTGACAAGTGCACCCGATAAGTTGAAACAGGGACTACGAGGATCAAACTCGACGAGTGGTCAAAACGGGTCATGAATCCGTAATCTCCTGATCCCAAGACAAGCGCCCTAATCACTCGGCCATACTGCCTCCATTGCCTCCATGTGAGGTAGCTGTATGTGAAAGGCATAGATGTGTACCGCAGAAGAATCATGCTAAGAATTCCATTTTGAATTCCCGCAAAAAAAAAAAAAAAAAAAATGCAGTTTGAAAAATTATCTTTCCCAAAAACGATTCACGTTTATGGCTTTAAAATATATCTTATTTTAAAGCTAAGAAAATAAGCTTTCCTGTAAAAAATATAAGTTGCCCTCAAAGATCATGATTTTTTTAGTATCTCCCCGTAAAACAAGCACATATCCCCAAAAAAATTGTCGCAAAATGGTTGTTAACGCTTTTCGGTCTACAAGGTGCTCGCAGAGAATTTTTTTTGCTATTGGAGAAAACGGGTGGCTAAAATAATGAATTTTATGTACAAAAGTTTGAGAGGAATCGGGTATAACACGAATTATTCAGGAAGTTTTGAGGTAATGTATTGGAACTCCCCACCAGTCAACATTACCTAATTAGCATTAATTAATGTTTTCTCTTCATATCTGCTACTTCTACGCGTTTATTTCAAACTCTCGAAATGACGATATAGATCAGAAGGAAAGGAAAAAGTTGATTTCGAGGTTAGCTAAGCGAATATCCTAGGCCCAGGCTATGGTACGTTAAGTGGTACCTTTCCCTTTCTTTTTTCTTTCTTTATTAATTTGATCTGCTTATCTTCAGATGGCCTGTTACTCTTACACGCATTACTTGGAAAGCGGCAATGACTACATTTCAATAACTATCACATTAAAAGCTTATTATTCATAATTGACGTCCTTTAGCTAGATGTGAAGATTAAAGACGCCATCTGGCAATGTCATTTATGGCAATAGATACGAAAGTTTCATATTTTTAACTCAGTGCTGATATTCCATCTCTATCTCTTCCGATACAGACCAGTCACGTGACGACTGTTGAACTTGGTGGTGCAAGGCGTCGATGACATCACTTTCTTTTGAAAAGTGTACAAAATTACTCGTAGAGAAGATGATGAATAGTGCTGTTGAGGCACAAGGACTTTTTTCAGAGACGTGCACCAACGGCGAATTAATAGATCTTAAAATTACTCTTTCGTTATATGCCATCTAAAGAGCAGTTTCCAGCGCATCGGCTGCGGGTTACAAATCCTCATTTTGTCACTGTTTCATTAGTCGTAAGTAAAATGAATTTGGTAAAACTTTAGAGATCTTTAACGGCCCTTTTGTCATTTTTGTGTCATAAAAAACACAGGTATACAAGTGTGGTACCAGTCGATGTTTCATAGAAGCGATCCATTAGATTCTTCTTATATGACGGTATACTGGTAACTCTAATGACATAAAAAACACCTTAGTCAGTTTTTCACTTAATCACGTGAGTGAAACGCAAAATGTGATTGGTCGGCTCGTAAGCTGATAATGATGTAATTAATATCTATTCTTCTGAGGGATGGAGATCCTCTTCCCGTCCTTCATAACAAAGGAATATATTTATACTATGGGAAACAGCCTTAAAAAACCGGATTTTCTTAATTCCGTATTTTAAAATTGTAGCGAGAAGATCGTTTCAAACAAAAATTCCAGCGATGTGTTATTGTGGGTGACGTAGCCGTGATGAAGAAGTCAAGAGATTGCTTCACTCGCGTATTGATTGTTTGCTTCTGGGCGTTTTGTAAAGGCAAGTAAAAGATTCGTTCTCGTTCTCAATTTTGAGTGCGTGATCTGCAATAAATTAACCGATATTTCTTCTTTGTATACTTGTCTATGACAGTCACAAGTTCTGACTACCTACAGAATTGTAAGAAAACACTGGTTGAGGAGAATGTGACCCTGAAGGGTGGTATAGGAGCCGGAACCTTTAGGATTCTTGGTAAAGTTATCAGCATGGAGTCTTGCATTGAACTGTGTTGCAAAACGTCTACTTGTGATGTTGCATTCCTGTCTGCTTCTAAGTGTTACGGTGTCGAATGCGTGAGTGACGAAGAGTGCAAGTCCACTGCCACCGATACATCAGACGTGAGGGTGCTTATCGCACATGTCAGAACTGGCCATAAAAAAGGTTAGTGCACGAACCGTCGGTAAATAACAAACCGCTTTGCTTGTGTAAAAAGCGTTGTTGATTTTACCCCTTGCTTGCAGACAATATCCCATCGCAGTGACCGGAACTCTGAAAAGCGAGATGTGCTTTCATAAAAATGGATTTTTAAACTCTGACGTGGTACTGAAACCGCTTCTTGTGTAAAAATCCATTTGGGATCAGGCACACTTCTAAATGTTTATTTTCTCGAATGCTCTTGCAATAGCGTTGCCTAGTTTATGATGCATAGCATGCGAAATCTGATTTTGCGCTTGAGATAAATTTCATTGAAGCGAAGATGATTTCTACGGCGATTAAGCTCATTAATCTTTGATCGCGTTCCAATTTGAAAGGCTGTTAGGAACAGTAGCCACCCGAAGAACAAGAATAGCGTGCGCAGGTAGAAAACGATCGTAAACTGAGCAGACTTCTGTTATAGATATCCGCTTTATTATAAGGTGGCCTTGGGATTTTTTTTTTTCACTTTATTTCGCATGATAAACCAGTTAATCAAAATTTTCTCCTATTGTTGAACCCAACAAATTTTTAAAGTTTCATGTGTCCCTTTGCTTGCGGATATTAAAAAAAAAAAATAGCGCAATCATGTGCCTGTTGCCAAGGGTAGTAATGTAAAACTCCTTTAACGAGCAACAAATGCTTTATTTAAAAACTTGGTTTTAAAACTAATTTGAACCACCGAAAACGATTTTAAACAAAGAGAGCTAACACTGTTTGGCTTTTCGAAAACAATTTCAGTTAGCCACAAAGCCAACCCCCTAATTTTTCGATTCCAATTTCATGAAAAATGCGGCTGATTTCTGTATTAGTGTAATTACATAGGTGATTATTTTAAAAACACGCATTTTCTTTAAAACAATTAATTTCTTTGTCCTCACCTTGACAAAACGGGCTGCAGCCATTACACTTAGCTGATTATTCAGTAATAATCACCTATTAAAGTGCAACCAATCAGCACAGAGAATTTTCATTGAAGCACCTGTGTAATTATACTAATGGCGTGGTTAATGTAGCTTTCCAGGTTCATAGGTTGTTATGCGTGGAGTAACTGTTGTATTGACGGAAATAAACTCATCACAAAGACACTTCGATCGGGGATACACCGAAAACTAGAGTTTCCTGAATACGATGGCAAATACCATTCGTGAAAAGATAACAACTAATATTCTTTATTATTTCAGATAACACATCACTTGCATTTCTTACGTCTAATTTTACTTCGAATGTAAAACCGCATCCAAATGGCTTCCTTGGCCCCAATCAAGCGGAGCAAGCGGCGACCAACACCCCAAAGGGCCTCATCGCGCAAAGCCAAAAGACAGAAAGCGTTAATCCAACTTTGGCAGGACAATGTCGAGCGGGAAAAGAATTTAAAGAAGTGACTTTAAAAGGAGGTATTAACGCAGGAACATACAAAGATGTAGGATCTGTGCAAAGTATGGAGGAATGCTCGAATAAATGCTGCGAGTTTGCTGCATGTGATCTAGCGTTCATGCTGTCGAGTAGATGTTATCTTGTGGGTTGTTCGGAAGGCAAAAACTGTCAAATACAAAAAGCAAAGCCTTCGCCTTATCACCCGTCAGTTACTTACGTTGAACGGTGGAATAAAGAAGGTGTCAAGCATACAGGTAGCGTATTTTAACGACCATACATTCTGTGTACAGAAGCCAATTAAATTATTGTACGAGTGCTAGATGGAAACGAGATTCATAAGACGCGTTTATATTAAACCTAGGACCAAAACTCTTTTAAAGCGAATTCAAGCACCAACTTTTGGAGACGGTAATTATTTCTTACCAAAGATGTGACTTAAAGCTGGGTTGTTTTTTTTTTATGAAAGACTATTTATATTGACTCGTTTTAAAAATGAGGTTGATTGCACGAATTCTTTTCTCGTGCAAATCAAAGTGCACTGCCACTTATTTGTAATAGATTGTTTGTGGCTTTGCGTCACTCAACTGACATGGATTCATCGTCCAGGAAATATTATTGCATAAGATGGCATGAGATACATCAACAAGTGCCACATTTTTTTTTTTTTTTTTTTTTTTTCATATTTTAGAAAGAGAAAATTTATAATTCAAATCTTATTTTACAGTATTTCTGGCTGATTCACCTGAAACCAAATACAGTTGCCCTGATATGAAGCCATTAACCAAGGTTACATTAAAGGGGGGCCTTAAAGCTGGCGATTTCACCGACACTGGCAAAGTTGGAAGCTTAAAGGAATGTTACTCCACATGCTGTCAGCAATCCTCATGTAATCTGGCCTTTATGCTAGGTCAGAACTGTTTCTCGGTCAAATGCTATAACAAAGACTTGTGTGGCACTATTCCCGCTCAACCTTCCATTTTTAACCCGCAAATAGCATACGTTTGGAATAGAAAAGAACTAAAAGGCGGTGAGTACTTAGTGATTTTGTTTACATGTAAGAGTGTGTTAAACTTTGAAGAAGCCTCTTTCATTTCTTTGGCGTCGAGCTAAAAATTTACGAGCGCACAAAAAAAATCTTATAGACTGCATTTCGCAAACATCATAGTAGATTTTTTTTTCCATTATTTGCTAGACCAAGATTGTTATCTCAGGAAAAATCGTCCGAATTATCAAAAGAATGGGAAAAACAAGGTTTATTTAAATAATTGCCATCATGATGATGATTTTAAAGCATTAAAAAGTAGGAGTCTACAGCTCATTTTAAACGTTCAAAAACAGTGTTTTACACATCCTCGACCCAGGGGTGGTTAGTTGGGGCGAGAGGAAATAAATCGGGCAAAGAAATGAAGCGTCGCAGGTTTACAAGTAAGGCAGAACCGCGCACCAATAAACCGCGTGCAGCTTAGGAAATTTTCATTCTGATATCCCGATGAGATAGGAAAAAAAGTCGATACTTACTACACTCTTCGCCTAGAAATATGTTCAAAATAGACACATTCATGAGAAAACAACCTATTTATACGATTACGATACCTTGTGATCGGTTCGAAAAAAAGAATTTTCCCAGTCCAGTTTAGAATAGCCTTGCCGCGAACATCCGAAATGGTCGCTAGAGTTATCATTTAGACATTTCGCCGCTATCTAGGGAAATCAAAATGAAAGTTCCCCTCGCACGCAGAACGTTGCTGAACGACCCAAGCAAGTATGGCGATGCAAAAGCCGTCGTGTAAGAACACACCACAGTACCTCAGGAGCTGCTGTTCGCCGATTAGGCAGAATAATACAAAGGATTTTTTTGCCCAATCAGGAGGTAGCATTGGTAGAGCCGTTTGGAAATGGTCTGGTAAGAGTCGGTTCCTAGGGGCTTTTTCTGCCTTACTTGTAAACCTGTGACGCTTCATTTCTTTGCCCGATTTATTTCCTCTCGCCCCAACTAACCGCCCCTGGGTCTCCGAGGATGTGTTTTACATCTACTTAAATGAGTTTGTAAAATCGCAATTTAAGTTACGGACCACGCACCAACCGAGAAGACGATGATAGTAAGGCCCGGTTCAAACGTCGCATTTCGCATGTGCCGAATATAACTCCTATTTTAGTCGACTAAGACAATTAAATGCGGCATTTGATTCAAACGTCGAATTTAACTCCGTTCCGTTCCCAGTCTCCACTCGGACAGGCTATATCCAAAATGGCAGACAACAGCATGTTTGGTGAAGGTGACGAAAACTCTTTTTGTTTCATTCAGCGTATGTTTTGTAACACCAGAAGACGTAGGTTGATGATGCAATCAACTGTCAGCTCAGCTCGCGCCTTTTCATCGTTTCATTGAAGCACGTCTCACAATATGCCACAGATTTTCCCTCTTTCCACCCAGGAGTGTCCTCTTCATTTTCAAACACCGAGCACCTCATACAATAATAATTGCTGCACGTCAAACAAGTATATTTTGTTTTTGAAAAGCACGAACTGCACATTCGAAAAACCCTAAATAACAATGACCACAACCAGATTTTCTGAGCCCACGACACTGAGCACCCCCAGCAAACCATTGTTGGTCAGCAACCTGGTTCTGGTCATTGCTGTCTAAGGTCTTCCTGCACATTCCCTCGCCTCCCGCCATTTTTTAAATTGCTGTTTAGACTCTTCTGCGCATGGCATTTACGGATTATGGTTGCTAAATGAATCATAATAATTTATTATTATTTATGCATTATATTGGGCACATGTGAAATGCGACGTCTGAATCAAACGTCGAACTTAATTCGAATGTTCGACTGTTTCAGTCGAATTTAACTCTAAACTGTCGAATTTAACTGATTCAAACGTCGCATTTTACATACAGTTAACTCTCGAGTTATATTCGGCACATGTGAAATGCGACGTTTGAACTGGGCCTAAGATGTTTATTGTATTGCTCAGTGATCAAATCGAGAAGGAGAAGATCAATTAATAGATAAGTCAACCAGGCTACCACTTTAGCGTTGGCTCGCCACCATTTTAGAAGAGCAATAGAACGTTTCATGATCGTGTTGCTCGAAACAATAAGAATAGTTTCCCGTGAGAGGTTAATCTGTTAACTCAGAGTTGGAGGAGGTGCCCTGAACTCAAAAACGAATCTTTAAAAAAACTGACAAAGATTCTTAGTTCAACAAGCAAATCTGTCCTAAATTAATTTCCCTTTGCTGATTTATGAGCGATATTTGTTTGTATTCATGTCTGTCTTATATTATTGTTTAATGTAGCCAGGTTTTCTTTTCCTGCCTAATTTGAATTATTCGTTTTATAATTAGCTTTGAATTATCTGAATAAATAATTATTACATACCTTAGTCAATTTAATATTTTTGATTACATACCTCTTAACAATATTACCTATATTTAGTTTATTCCTGTCATTTATGCATTTAAATAGCTTTGAATTGTTTGTAAATGGGTATCCTGAATGTAAATAAGCTACATGGTTTACTATTCAGATCAGGCTGTCTTGCCACGTGCACCAGCAAGCTCTTGTTGGTGGTAATGTTATAAATTTAAAAAAAATGTAATTTGTTATTTGTGCATGAGTTTCCTTAAGGTTAAACGTCTTTTTCGTTACTGGTGATTTCTTTCTAGACGCATCCAGAGATAAGATCCTCAAACCTCAAGTCGTTTGTCCGGCTGGGAAAGTTTTAGAAGCCGTCACACTTGTGGGCGGGATTCAGGCCGGGTATTTCCGTGATCACGGCAAAGTCAAAGATATGCAAAAATGCCGACGGATATGTTGTGAGATGCCGCAATGTAACCTAGCCTTCATGCTGTCATCCAACTGTTTTTCGGTGGCTTGTAAGAGCGAGGGCGCATGCAAAACTCAACCGGCCAATCCATCGCGATACAATCCAAAAATATCTCATGTAAGGGATTTTGGATCAGGTCAATTGATAGGTAAGGATTAGTAATTTATTGCCAATCGATATCCTATAATCCTTAAAGCTATCGAAAAAAGAGGAGCCTTCTCATTTAAACTAGTTGAGGGAAGAGCACTGCGCCCGAAAAATTCTGTTTTTCTTGCCACTTTTGCATAGTACACTTTCGTTCATAAATCCCAAACAAACCGATTTTAGACAATTAACTTACCCAACAAGATGCGGAAAATTGCGTAGGCCTCTTATACAAGTCACACCCAAAATACACGCTAAACGCGTACAAGTCGGGTATCACGCACAAATTTAAGTCTTTGTCGACGGTTATTCATACAACGTTTGATTTCAAACATTTTTAGGTGCGCCAACGCCTACAGAATCACAGGCAAAGGAAACCATCCCTGGTTTATCACAGACTCCTTTAACACAACCCGGGTCGTCACAAGTGCCTCAGACGCCCGTGCAGACGGCACAAGTCCCTGGACAGCTTCCTGGATTGACAGCTTCATTACAAGACTTGGCACAAGTGACGCAGTTCCAACAGACCCAGCAGCAGGGACAGACCTCTTTGTTGCCAGGGCAACCACAGGAGCCTTCGCCACTTGTCCCCGTCCAGACTCCAGCGACCCCATTTGCGTCGGGTCCACAGATTCCTGGACAGGGGACCGATCTGTCCCTTCCTGGAATTCCCATTGGCAATGGCCCGGGTTTGTAGAAGTTGTAACCGCCAAGCTAATTCTAGGATGACGAAGGGCTAACGCTGGAAACGTCAGCTTTTAGAATCTCTGTACGGTGGCCAATTTACATTATCAACTCCGTTGATAAAACCAAATTTTTAATTCTAGGATAGTTTGATACTTCGATATCTAAAACTCAAAAAAGGCCATGACTAAAGAGATTAACCTTTTTCATAAGTGTCAGTCTCATTTCAACACGAAATTTCTTTCACTTACTCTGGCGAGGCTAGAAAGGCGTATTGGCATTTTAAGAAAAGACTGAAGCAGGGATGGCTTGAGGTAAAAGGAATGGCGTGGTGAGAGCGTTCGCCTTTCATCAATGTGGCCCGGGGTCGATTCCAAGACTCGGAGTCTTATGTGGGTTGAGTTTGTTGGTTCTTTACTCTGCTCCGAGTGGTTTTTCTCTGATTTGATATGAGTTGAATTAAAATTTGATTTATGTAGTGTGTCTTAAATTAAAGCCACATGCGCTAAATACAACTGCCAATTTGCTGTTGTATTAAATAGATTGAAAAGAGGGAAGATGTTTTTGTGCATTGTTTACACGATAAAGAATTAAGAAATCTTACATAGATCTAATTTGACTACTCCTTTGCCTTTAAATTCTTCTGAAGTTCTTCATCGGTTTCTAACAAGAAGACAACATACAGGATTTTGTCCTAAGAGGGTCCTCTTGTACTTTATTGCCTCTTGAGCTGTTTTCCATTTCCCATCCAAGCTTTTCCAACGATTTTATCCTCAGATATGCAAGTGCCAGACCCTCTTGCAACTGAACCACTTTCACCAGTTCAACAAGGAAGCAACCAGCTTGCTGGTGGACAATCCGAAGTAAAGAAAACAGAAATACCACAGTCACAGGACGACCAAAGCCTTAAGAATCAGATACAATCAGCCGCGGCTGGTCAAGCCATGAAAATGAACATTGTAAACGGAAAGCTTGAGCTTACACCAGTTGGAGGATCGAATACTTCCGAAGACAAGTCCGTGATTAATTCGGAAAACACTGCGTCTTCCGATCTAGACACAAAGAGTGACGAATCCAAAAAGAAAGACTGCGAGAAGGCAAAGGTGCTCAACAACGTTACACTAAAAGGCGGGAAAAAAGCAGGGAAGTTTAACAATCACGGTGATGTGGACGGAATGGACGATTGTCAACGCATTTGTTGCCAAGATAAAAAATGTCACGTTGCCTTCATGCTTGGAAAGACGTGTTACTCCGTTACGTGCAAGAACAAAGATCTCTGCGATCATACAAAAGCTCCTCCTTCCGATTACAATCCGCAACTTGCTTACGTCAGGAAAATGGAGGAGCGAACTAAGGAAGGTAGGGGTTTCTATTTAACATTTTTATCTCTATAGTCTATAGAAATTTCTCAGTCACCAAGACGCACCAGTGACGGTGACTGGAACGTGCCGGGATCCGCATTAGAAGGAAGAGTTCCCGCGAGACAGATTTAACTGAGAATTGCATTACCCCTAGGAAATCTTTTCTTTTGAGAGCACAAAACAGACTTAGAGGGAGGGAAGTCGCATTTTATTACTATTCTCGTCGGAAATTTCCAAATCTAGCCCTAAACCTTAATTTGCAGAGCCAATAAGAGAGGTTTGTGATTTTCGAGTCCAGAAAATATTGGAAAGCATGTTTCCGGCATGGTTTCTTAAGACGCACTGTGATTGGTTGTCGACAGACGATAAGGCACAAGACGAACGAATGGAATGAGGTGTTTCAAAAATAATATTGGGTTAAATGTAAGTGGTTTTTCTCTCGCCGCCACCCCCCCCCCCCCCCCTCCCCCCTTTGCCTGCTCCCTAGTTGGTCATTTTTCCTTTAACCTCTGTCCACCAGCTTTCGCAATGGATTGAAAGAGATCAAACCAACAATATGGCTGCCATTTCCTTGTAATGGTAAGCTAACATGACCGCCATAACTCTGAGCATTCACCCACCATGATAGGAAATAGTGGGCCTTAAACTAACGGCCCCTCCCTCACTTCCCTAGGCCCTTCGGTAATTTCTCTGTTTGAAACAGTTGGCGTCTCGCGTAGCAGTGTTATCCTCCTGCCAATTTGAGTTTAATAATTAGTTTCATAAAATCTCTTACTCCATTTGCGTCCTAGAAACAAGCGAACCGCCTGCCATTCCTCCAGATCCCAAAGATCTAAAATGCAAACACAGCAACATAACCAACAACAAAGATTTGGCTGGCGGCATTCACAAAAACAATTTTACAGAGGTAAAGGGTACTAAAACTATGGCAAAATGCATGGAGAAATGCTGTGATGCCAAGGAATGTGACTTGGCTTACATGGTTCAGAAGAGGTGTTATGCAGTCTCCTGTACAAGGAAAGAGTATTGCATACCTATTTCAGTCAAAGCGTCTAAGAAAAGTCCGCTCATGTCAGCAATGATCATGAAAGCCAAACCAAAGGTAGAGACAGGTGGGTATATATTTGACTAATATCTATATTTAACATTACATGTAGTGTAGTATCGCGGAGAATTTTCGAGTTTTGCTGCATTAGAACGAGCCCGCCTAGTGCGTCAAAATACAGAGAACGAGTAAAAGAATACGTCTACATGACAAAACAATCTAACAGCGGTTTCGTATCTAAGTTGTTTTGCAAAGAGATAATTTATTGAGAAAAAAGCTCTTTTCGGGAAACTGTCTGAAGTTTTTGCGTGTCGCGCGCAGTGAAAATTTGTGACTGGTTCTTAAAATGTACAACTAGTACAACAGTGGAAATAACAATTGTTTCGCTTGTTTTCTGCTCGATAACTTACAGAGTTCGATGATAATACTCAATTTTCTGAATTATTACACTTTGATCGGTCAAGGTAGACGATCTCCTTGAAGCAGTTATTCAAAAGGTGGATAACGCTATAAGCCGGATAAATCACTATCCATTGGACAGATGAATTGGTTTTGTTAGTGTTTATCCACTGGATAATGATTTATCCGGCGGATAGCGCTATCCATCGTTTGAAAAACTGGCACCAAATTTTTAAAAAGTTCATCTTCAATATTTTTCTTGCATTATCATATTAACTGATCTCGCTAGGAACTGGGTTGTTTCGCTGATGGGCTCTGCGAACCGAAAATGATGTCATTAGCAGTGTTATTTGCTCTTTTCAGATCTCTCTGCCGTTGCAACACCTTCGGATGACTCCACAGAATTTGCTTCCAACACCGGAACTTGCATGGACAGCAGAATTTCCACCGACATCAAACTCAGACCCGAAGGTAGATCCAGTAACTTCACACCTCTGGGTAAAGCACATGATATACACGGATGTATTAGCCGGTGCTGCGTTCGTCCGTCGTGTGATATCGCTTACTTACTGAACGATAAGTGTTTTGCGGTGCAGTGCCTTGATGGGGTCATGTGCCAGACAAATGCTGAGCCCGCAATGTCTGGAGCAAATGTACAGCTGGCTTACATGAACAGAGGAGGAAATGCGCCGCGGGAAAGAGGTTTGTAGAACACTAAATTATTTAATGTCAGAAGTCCAATACTCGGTTTAAATTTAATTTCTTGTGACGATGAGGAAAAAAAACATGGCGCTGGCTTTGCGTTCCGTGTCCCATTCCATTTTCATTTAGAACGGGCAATCCCAAGTGCGGATAATTAGTTGCGAACCAATCAGAGGAGCTTTGTCATAAGTTATAATCTGATTGGCCATTATTTGGCGGAATCTGTATTTTAAATATAAAAAAAAAACGTAGTAGATAAGTAGATACAACAACAGCGCTAAAAACGACTCCATGTCTATCTGGATTTCTTTACCTCAGCAACGAAAAAGAGGAATATAATTAATAATTAAAATTAATTATGGAATATAAATTATTGAATATTATAAATTAAATTTTTACCACAATTGCTTGTAATCTCGCAATCTGATTGGCTAATTTGCTGTTGTCGACAAGAGTCTAGACAACGCTGCTTGCGTCAACACGTCACGCAATGCGCTTTTCAGCTAACAAACATGGATGACTCTCAAATTTTTGCCCAATTTTAATCTTGATATTTTTAGCGACTTAATATCTGACCACGATGTAACTGATATTAGCGACGATATAACTGATGAGGAACTGATAACTTGTGTAGAATATATCGGGAAAGAGCAAAAAAGCGTTACGAACCCACCTGACATCTTGACTTCAAAGATTGAGGAATCCAAAAATGCTCGTTTTGCATTGCTGACAGATGAAGACCTAACAACAATCATAAGTAGCGCAGAAGCAAAAAGGACGAAGAAAAATACAAAGTGGATTGTCGGCACAGTTGAAGGTAAATACATCTGCAAACCTTCATCATTTTCGGATGAACGTACAGTTTGAACTGTGCTTAATTAAAAAGTTGCTATTGTTTACATTGCACTCGCAGAATGGTGCCTTGAACGCGGACTGCCCTCTAACTTGTTAACCATGACCTTTGAATCTTTGGATAACGTCCTCAGAAGATTCTATGCGGAAGCCAGAACAAAAAAGGGAGAAGAATATAGTAGGTCGTCCCTTCTCAGTATACGAAATGCTCTTGAGAGGCATCTCGCCGCCAGCGGACGGGAGGTGAAGATCACGAAGAACCCCTTGTTCTTGAAGTCCAACAAAATGCTTCAGTGTAAGCTGAAGCTGAACCGTAGAGAAGGGTAAGAAAACGTAAAACACAAGCCCATCATCGAGAAGGAAGACATGGAGAAGCTAAAAAGCAGTCCGTTTTTTAAGCTTCAACGATCCAGCGGGTCTTCTCCACCGAGTCTGGTTTATCGTAACGTTGTTTTGGTGCCGGCGAGGATGCGAGAGTCAAAGGCAGCTCAAAAGGGATAGTTTTATTTTCATGATCGATGCAGAAGGGCAGGAGTATGCTGAAATGGTCCACAGTGTCCAGACAAAGAACCACCAAGGAGGAATTTTAGAAAAAAAACAGCCACGAAAGCCTCACCCGACTGTACTCAACAGAAGAGATCGGTGATTCCTACTGGTGCCTGTCCAAATATGTACAGAAGCTCAACCCGTAACAAACAGCCTTTTTCAAAAAACCGTCACCCAAAGCCAAAGAAGCGGATATGATCAGATACGAGAACAGCCCTCTTGGAGTGAATACACCTGCAACCATGATGAAGGGAATCTCCCTTGGCGCTGGACTGTCCCAGACGTATACAAATCACTCGGTGCGAGCAACAGCCATCACGTTCTTTCACGCCACATCATGTCCATTTCAGGCCATGCAAACGAGCAAAGCATTTCAAGTTATAACTCCAGCATCTGTAAAACAGTTGAGGAACTGCTCCAACATCCTCTCAAATGCTCTGAAGCGAATTCAGCAGTTGTTCCAGTGACGCCAGCTTCGATTTCAAACGGCTCCCGAGCTATTGCCTTCCCAAATAGCTTCTTCTTCCATGGCTGCACCATTCAAAATCTGAATATGTATGTTTTGCCGCAAAGTCATAATAATCCTGCTTGACTATTTACAGTGACTGAACTGTACAAGTAAAGTTGTAAATTCTTGAATGAACGAACGTTGAACTTTGCAGTCCTTTCGCTCGATTCAGAATTCTTATGGTAGCTTTTGTTGTAATAACCAATCAGAAACGCCCATTTTTGATAATAAACCAATCAGATTGCGAGAAAGTTATAGACAACGCTAGCTCTTTCTTTGTGTACCGATATTGGTCACGCTCTGAAAAAAACATTGTCCTTTTCGTTGAATATTGTGTTAAAAAACAAATCGAAAGTGTTGTGGACTCTCGGCTACGCTTCGTGAGTCCAGAACATTTTGACCACTGTGATGACGAATATACATACATACATACTTACATACTTAATTGACCTCTCCCCATACGGGCTTTTCAGGGCCAATGAATCAACGAAACAACAGAACACAACAACTACAACTGTTAAGAATCCCAACTGGCCGGAGGCAAACCAGTTGGCTATTTACAAGTGCAGCTGGGAAGTTGAACCAGGGACTATCAGAATCAAATTCAACGAGTGGTCAGAGTGGGTCTTGAACCCGGGATCTCCGGATCTCAAGGCAAGCGCCCTAACCACTGGGCCACACTGCCTCCTATCGTTGTCAATAAGAGTACAGACAACGCTGAACCACTTTCGATTTGTTAAATTTCATAATTCATAATTAATTTTGGTATTTTCTCTCTTAGACTGGATGGTCATATATATAGTCGTAGCCTCTCTAGCATTTGTGGCTGGAATTGGTGGGGTCATATGGGCTGTTTGTATTTGTACAAAAAGGTAAGTGGCAGCTTACAACAGCAACAACGACAACAATTTTACTGATTGAAACTGAACAATTCGAAAGATAAGGAGCGTAGCAATTGTTAATTAAAGGGTTTGATTAGCGGCTTACACCTAGCGCATGCTCAGATTAAAAAAAGAAAACGTTAAAAAAGTGTGTTGTGTCCCTACACCTTTATTAAGCGTGAGAAGGTGCGTTGTTTGCCTTGTCACGTGTTCTGAACTCTTTTTGTCAGGATTGTAATACTGAGCAACGACGGAAGGACAAAACGAACATGGTGTTTATTGGATTCTACTTTTAACATTTTTGAATAAGGATTGATTTTAGCGAAACTTTTCTTAAATTGTTTGAGAAGGAGGGGCTCGATTTCTTGTCATGTGTGAGAGCATTTTCCCAGACTTGACGTTATTGCCCTTACATCTGACGACCCTTTCGGTTTAATTAACCGACAGAAAGAGAAAACGTACAGCGTGTTTTAGACCTAACATTATATCTGATATTATTTTCAATGAAGGCAAAAAATACGTAAACAGAGACGACTGTTAGATGATGAAGAAGATGACGAAATGCTCCCAAAACGTAAGTAACTCCCGATCGAGTGGCAGTTTCGTATTCAAGTTGTTCGGTAGGGAAAGTAAAGATCCTCTATACGTTTGGGAATATGGATGTCACTGTAAAATATACCCTGCCTGCACAAAGCCTCTTTATTGCATAATTCAAAAGTGCCTGTCGATTAGAGCGTAAGCAAAAGTTTCGAAGGAGGGCGAGGGGGATGGAAGTTGAGGGAGAAGATCCTTGTTCCCTTCAAACGTTCTGCTTATGTTTCCTTGTTCCCGAAATTACTTCCAAACTTGTTCTCAGACTTTTTTTTTATCCCTAAATTGGTTTATGTTCCCTAAGATATTTTGTCTTTAGTTTGTTCCACTGTTCCCTAGTTCAACTTAGCCGTGTTCCCCGAAACCCCCCGTTCTCCGCTTCTCCGCCTTTATTCCAGTGGGAAAAGTCAAGATTTTAAAGCGTTACGTAGAAATTATGAATTTCGTTTGCTTCCTTTTTTTGCAGCGACACAAACACGGTACAGAACACCAATGCCAAGATACTAATAAGGAGCAGACAGGTTTCCATGACAACAGATTGCAAGATCACTTACCAAAAGCAAGAGGTTGCAAGATCTAAACGAGTTGGGAGTTAAACTGAAGCTGGTGTGCGGCTTTGAAGCCAAGGAACCCGTTCAGACTCTTGAAACTTAGCCCAGATCTATGTTATGTTTATAGTCGAAAACAAAGCAGATCATTGTAGGGCTGTGATAACATTGTAGCAAGAAACCTAGCATTTGCAGTGCAGCGATCAAAATTGCCAACGCTCCAGCAGTTAATTTGTTACGGCAACACCAAGAAAGATACGGACTTTTCCACTTACAATTAAAATCCCAAGGCGCCTTTCACAGCCGAAGCCTTTCAGCCAAATTGATGATTTAGTTTGCTTTGTTTACCGATTGAGAACTTCTTGTCACCTTTACAGGTTCCCATTCGCTCTTTTTCCCATCCCATAATACAATACGTTTGGGGATGCTTTACATAAAAACAATACAAGTTACCTACCCTTGGGACTGTATCAAGCTTCAGTGAACAGGATATCCATTGTTTTAATGCAAACAACCTCCCCCCCTCCTCCAAATTAACTGTATTATGGGATTGGTGAAAATAGCGAATTTTATGGAAATTGGCACTGACTTTTTCATTTTACCTTAATGAGGCACTTTGCAACTTAGGAAGACGCCGCTGACCAGTCAAGAGTTTATCCCACACACGTTTTAAAACAAAACGTATTTTGTAGCACGAAAACTGGTCTCAAATCACAGATTATAAGGGAATTGTTACTTAAAAGTGATTGTGCAACAAGTTTTAATGCATTTCATCGATCAAACGAGACATCAATCTGTGTTTATAAGACCTTTATACTCAACTTAAAGTGCCCGTAATCCCAAAATATTTTTTTCGCTAAAATGGATGTTTGCACCTGTTCGAAACGCATTGCCGCCATTTTTTCCTTTTTCTAACAAATCCTGCCTTTTTATAGGCTTCAAAACTTGCGAAAAACGAAACATCTTTTGTTCGCGACCGAATCAGAAAGGGAACGGGTCTGTTCTCTCGGTCGTGAACAAAAGATGCTTGATTTTTCGCACGTTTTGAAGCCTATAAAAAGGCAGGATTTGTTAGAAAAGGGTTAAAAACGCCGCAATGCATTTCGAACAAGTGGAAAGATTCATTTTATCTTGGGGTTAGGGGCACTTTAAAGGGAATTAGTGAAATATTTTGTACTCATTTAATTAACCATTTTTATCACAAAATGCGGACGCAAATGTACCAAAATTCCTTTCATTTCCGCCAACTGTTAGTTTTTTTTTATTTCGAGACATTTATCAAATTGCTCGTGTTGTAAAACTGAGTGTTCAGTCAAAGAGAACGACTCACGAGTGAGTATTACTGTAGTTAGGATTGTAGAGAGAATTATTTTCTCTCTTCTTTATTAACTTTCCGTAGCGTTGTTGGTGTCTTTACTAAACGATTTACAAAAGAATCGGGACTTTCACTGGCCGAACATGAAATTAAAGGCATTAGACCTCCTCTATCTAGCTGTCAAGCTTTTCAACGTCACTCTTTGATGTATGCGGCGATCAGAGGATCGATGTCTTAGATTGCTATAAGAATGCACTGATTGTAGGTGACGACCTTGCTGGTCTCCAGCTTGCACACATTTCAGCCGACATGCACGTTTTGACATGCGCGACCAAATTATGTACATACAAAAAACCTCAATACTCCAAATTTAATTTGGTAAGTTGCTTATTGAAAGATCAGAGTATTTTGTTCAACTATAGTGAAGAGCGGTTATTAATTTAAAAACGGAAAATATAATTGTTTGGTTTAATAAAACTGCATTTAATGATTGGCCTAAACCCTGGCACCACATCGTTCGAGTCAGACAGTTTCTAGCACGCAGTTTCCGTAAAGTAAAGTAAAGTAAAGTAAAGTAAAGTAAGTGTCATTATTTACCCTCGGATTTTTAGAGTAGCTAGTAGCTAATATTTCCGAACATGTACATTGAACAGAAAAACACCGTGCACCTGTGGCTCAGTTGTTGAGCATCGGGGAGGTCGTGAGTTTGACTCCAGCCGGACCAACACTCAGGGTCTTAAAATAACTGAGGAGAAAGTGCTGCCTTTGTAATTACACCCGCAAATGGTTAGACTTTCAAGTCTTCTCGGATAAGGACTTTAAACCGTCGGCCCCGTCTCACAACCCTTCAATGTTTATAAACTCTGTGGGACGTTAAGGATCCCACACACTAGTCGAAAAGAGTAGGGCATGTAGTTCCCGGTGTTGTAGTCTGGCCTTTCCTTCAGCAATGTGGTCGGCTTGGCGTAATCTTCTGAATGGACTACTGATCAATGACACCACATAACAACAAAACAGACAGTAGTCAAATTGAAGGAGTCCAAATGCTGAAACTGGTAAAAAAAACTTTTAAGAATCCCAACTGGTCGGCGGCAAACCAGTTGACTATTTACCAGTCACGGCAGACAAGAAGTTGAACCAGGGACTGCCAGGAACAAATTCAAGTGGTCAGAACGTGTCTTGAACCTGGAATCTTCGGATCTCAAGGTTGCACTTGCTCCTGTCTCCCGCGCAGCGCATGCTGGACCTTTGTTGTTTGGTTTGCGTAATGATTGTCGAAAATGAATGTCCGCTTCTGTGTGATTGGACAAAGTGTTTTTTTCTTTTCTTTTCCGAACGACATTCAAAGATGACCGCTTCCAACGATAATTAGCACATAAACCTCACAAAGCTTAGTGCTGCCAATCTTTCCCGCTGTCTCAGACCTGTAATTCGACATGCAATTCGACGGTTTTCCCTTCTCCTCAAAAACCAACACTGCCAAATTGCAATTCGGTCCGGAATGCACGGTAACATGTTGAACGAGCTCCTGAGCGCTCTTAAGGTGTTCCGTGGGTAAACAAAATTCATCATTGTGGAAGAGTTGTTGATCGTGGAGGTTTTAAGAAAAACAATATTCTACTCGGCCTTGCTGGATATAAAATGATTATAACCAACTCAGCGTTACGCTCATCGTTGGTTATCTATCACTTCATATCCAGCGCGCCCCCGTAGAATAATTGTTAACTATGCACACTCTGATTTCATCGAAGTAAAGGCTTGTATGAAAATCTTCGCTAAGGTTAACGAGAAGGACTTTTACATTCTGCATAGTGAGTTATTCACTGGATAAAGTTATACAGCCTTTGAACAACTGAGGCCTGATTGGATAAATAAGCCGCCGATATGTAATTGGCCCGCGAAATGTCGGGTCAGCTGAGACCCGTTTCTCGAAATTCCGGAAAACATGCCATTTGTGAAAGTGCCAACAGCTTGTTTCGGAAAGCTGATTTTTTAACATTTTTACAAGGTAACAAAAGAAAAATGACTGTCAAATTTGACGACTTAAATTCTCTCCGTTCTTGAGATACAAAGGGAATTGTGACACCCGAAAATGGCCCGTAAAGTTTCGGGAAACGGGCCCCAGGCCGCAGCCCTTACAATGCCTCTCGTGATTGGTTCAGAAAACAATGGACGAGACTGCGTGGTACCGAAATGTACTTCGAAAATAGCTCCGTCTTCGTCAAGTATACTGTAGCCTGGTTAGATCAATTATTGAATATGCAGCACCCGTCTGGGCAGACCTTCCGGCTTATCTGAGCAAAAGTCTAGAATCGATACAAAAGAGGGCATTTAACATCATTTTCCTTGGGCTGCCATATGATGTAGCCCTGAGCCGTTCAGGCTTGCTGCCCCTCAGTCAAAGGTGGGAAAAATCATGCCAAGAGTTAATGGATAATTTGAAGGTTTTCTTTCAAACATAATACCCATTCCCCTCAAAACCACCACGGGTATTCTCTTCGCTCTGGCTCTGTTGTTAATAGCGGTGTTAAAGTAGTTGCCAGGACTGAACGAATGAACAATTTTTGTATTTATAAATATCAATAATATAGTTGCTGCTGCCCTTGTAATTCAGCTGTAGCTGCAAGAGGGGTCAGGAAATAAACTGATCAATCAATCATCAATCTTGTGCTGGAACTGAACAAATCGAGTAATTTGGGCTCCTGGTGTCACCAATTTCATACATTTTATAGCAGTGTTTTTTAATTTACAATGATGGAATGATATAATATGAAATGAACCATATATTAAACTGCGGATATGAAATCAAGCGAAGCTATGATCCGAGCAGTTATAAACGCAATTTTGGCAATAGCGTACAGAAGCATGGAAAATTCAGGACTTCAACGGGGTTTGAACCCGTGACCTCGCGATACTCATTTCACCACATTTAACCCATGGCTTGTTAGCCTGGGGCCAAGCCTGTCAGTCTCATCTTGAGAAGCTCCTTAAATTACAAAAACGTGCTCTTAGATTTATTTACTTTTCTGATTTCAAACAACACGCAGTACCTTTATTTATCGAAGTCGGTGTTTTACCGTTGAAATTTTCCTTTTTTAAGATCACAGCTAATTTAATGTATGACGTTAGGCACAAAATATCACATAGTAGAATTCAAAAGCAGTTCAGTTCAAGATATTTCTAATACACTCGGTCCTCTGCTTCAAACAATTTCTATACGCAAAGCTCTAGACTCTCAATTCAACTAAATTCTTTCTCACGAACTGGATTAACCATCTGGAATGGAATCCCCTTAACGCTAAGAAATCTTAGAAAGAACGACTTCACTAGGAAAATAACAAGTTTACTTTTCGATATTTTAATTTCTGAAAACTATTATCTAGAAACTTGCGAAATTATTCATAGAATAGAGCATTTTGACAAATGATATTGGCCTTAAAATAATAGATATTCTTAGCTCAATTGATCGCTTTAAATGCATTAACGAATTACCTACTACTGCTCATCCCTCTGTTCTTTTATTCGAAAGAATCTTAACTTGATATTTGTGATAGCCTTCATCTAGAGTAAACCTTTTCGCTAAATATTATTAACTCGTAAGATTATCAGCCATCAATTAACTAGAATCGCAATCTGTATTCCACTGTAGTACCTCACATCTTTATCATAGAAACATTCAATCGCTCTTGTCTTAAATAATAATTGTTTCCTTTCGTAATCTTTGTCATTGTAAATATGCTCCACCCAACTCGATTAGCCTTGCTAAAGTTGGGTGGACAAACTTTTCACTGTAACTAGTATTGTATGTAATAAACGTTGTTGTTGTTGTTGTTGTTCAGACCGGTGCGACGCTCTAACCAACTGAGCTATGAAGCCACTGACGTTGGGAGCTGGTAATTTGTGGGTTCTAACGTTCCCGTGAGGAATCAATCAACGATGAAATGATATATGAAATGGATCATATATTGAACTGCGGATATGAAATTAAGTGAAGCTCTGATTCTCGCAGCTATGAACTACGAGGATCATAGCTTCATTCACGGAGTTCGAGAATTCGAACCGGTAATTGCATAGTACAGTTCTTTGTTCCTTTACTATGTTGTAATGTTGAGACTGAATCAATGGGTAAGTGTATGAATACAGAAACCAAGATGATTCGAAACATTAAGAAGATATGTTGTTATGAGTAAGACAGAGCTTGAGGGAAAGTATAAGTATTTTCAATCCTTTTATCATAGGGCCGGGGTTAATTACTAGGCAAAGTACGTAGTCAATGAGGATCATGAGAAATGAGATGTTTAGTAAAACCCACTGGGAACTCGGAAAAAATCGGAGCCCCAGAAGGGATTCGAACCCACGACCCTCCGTGATCTAGGCGGATGCTCTAACCACTGAGCTACTGGAGACTCTATGGCGAGCAAGGGTGAAATGTGGGTCTTTGACTCGAGCTGCATCACGCAGCTACAGAGTCAAATGACGAATGACAACATAGCTCATAACTGCATCGCGCAGTCACATTAAAGCATATCTGAGATGCGGCCAACCAACCACCCAAGTGAGCGAATGTGAGAATGATATATACACATGAGAAATGAGATGTTGATAGAACTCACTGGGACTGCTCGGAAAAAATCTGAGCCCCAGCTGGGATTCGAACCCACGCATGCTCTAATCACTGAGCTACTGGAGACACAACCCTCCGTGATCTAGGCGGATGCTCTAACCACTGAGCTACTGGAGACTCTATGGCGAGCAAGGGTGAAATGTGGGTCTTTGACTCGAGCTGCATCACGCAGCTACAGAGTAAAATGACGACTGACAGCATAGCTCATAACTGCATCGCGCAGTCACATTAAAGCTCGAATCCCATCTGGGGCTCGGATTTTTTCCGAGTTCCCAGCGGGTTCTATCAACATCTCATTTCTCATGTGTATATATCATTCTCACATTCGCTAACTTGGGAAAATGAGGATCACCAATTTAACCTAGGTAAAAACGGATTCAGCCTGAGAACGGATTTTGTCTGCAACATAAAGACTTGAACTCCAGAGAGAATCAGAATTCAGATCATCGCAAAAAGGAATGCTATTTAATATGAAGCACCATGCAGAGGAAAAACCAGAATAATTTAAACTTGAACGGGATTCGAACCCATGACCTTCGCGGTACTGATGCAGTGCCATACCAATTGAGCTATCAAGCCAACGCGCAGCTTAAGAAAATGTTGAAATTTGAAATTCTTTTGAAACGAAGTGTCAATAATCATTCATTGCTGACAAACATGTGACTGAAAGAGTTTCACTTTAACATACTGGGGCCACTGTTTAACGTAATTTGAAAGCAAAGGAGAAAGCTAGAGACGGAAAAGATCTAATAGGAACAAACCATCATGAGGTGCAAGATTGTTATTTTGATATATGAGGGACAAAATTCAAGATGGCACCGAAAAAGCAGACGAAATTGCTGCAACTCACCCAACTAGGATAACCAAGAAATTGCGTTCCATTATGAATGTCGAACGCAAATAGAAGGTAATCTTTGGGGATACCGTGATCAAGAATACTATATGTGTTAGACATATTTGAAATGTGAAAAAAAAAGCGTGTTAAGAATTTTGATCATCGCGGTTATGCCGGTAAATCACTTGAGCAGTAACGAAAGGAAAGTCTGCAAAAATTAGTACAGAATTAAAATTGAACAGGATTTGCACTCATGACCGCTGCAACCCAGATGCATTAGTGGGTGGGTGAATGAGAGTCAACTGACTGAGTTAATAAAAGTGAATTGGCCAGGGTAAGGGAGAGAAAAAAGCAAAGCTCTTAGTCGTCCTCTCAGTTGATGCAACCAAAGTTCCAAGTTTTTCCTGGTTCAGTTCATCCAGTTCGGGCAACGATATGATCGGACGTAAAGGTGTATTGTTATACCTCCCAACTCAAATACGTTTCCTGATTGGAGGAGAACGTGTCACGTGCTATTGGTCAAAACTCAATGACGCCCTAGGGCGAACAAAACTCAATGACGCCCTAGGGAAACAACACCTTGAACTTTGGACTTGCACGTGATCAGGTCGTGCATCTTGAAACCGCGGCAAATTTGTATACCAGCCGCGTCAAGCAAATAATTTTTACGCAGTCATGGCAGCTAAACGATTTCAAACTCTATATTTTGAGTTGGGAGGTATAACAAAACACTTAATGACTGGCCCCTCGGGAAACAGTGAGTTTTGTTTCCCCTCGAGCCTCAATGTTCCCCTCGGCTTCGCCTCGGGGAACATTGAGGTCTCGGGGAAACAAAACTCACTGTTTCCCTTGGGACCAGTCATTAAGTGCTTAATAACCACGTCGTAAGGCAAGAGACGCGAGGGTCCTCTGTCGATTGTTGTAATAATATCAACCATTGTTTTCAGTCTAAAGCAAACCAGTGTTAAATCAAATAGAAAACCAAGTTCTTCAGTCTCCGGTAAGATCTCATGTCTTTAAATGACTGAGGAGAAAGAGCTGCCATAGCAATGACATCTGCAAATGGTTAGACTCTTTAGCCTTCTTGGGTAAGGAAGATAAACCGTACACTGTAGGCTACGTCTCAAAATCTTTCAATGTTCATAACCCTGTGGGCGGTAAAAGAACCCACACACAATTCGCAAAGAGTAGGGTGTTGTGGTCTGTCCTCCGTGGTATACTTTTAAGGGCCTCAGGTTATAAATCTGTAAAAGGTTAATTGCGTCTGCTTTTCTAAATAAAGTTATCGTATCATAGAGTAGCGTATCGATTGGTTGATTGACTTTACGTCTCACTCCTCACAGCACGTGCTTTCGGCGGCTGGGCAGAAAAAAGCAACTTATTTTCTGTGATCAATTTCTTCAAATAAATTATTGGGTTGAATCACCAATCATAAGATTTCATCGATGACCATCGATTATCCAAGTCACGCGCGCGTATAAAGACTCCTCGTGGAGCACACAGCACTAATTAAAACTATATACTATTTAAAGAGCTCTGCACCGATTTAATTGAAATCGCTGAGTCGAAACTACAAGCGAAAAACAACCAGTTGTAAGCTCCGGCGAACAATATAAGCACTGGTTAGGTCAGATTAGGTTATGCCTCGAGGATAATTAATTATTAAAGACTTCGTTGAGAAGCAGACGTCGAACGACGGCAAAGTTGGTTTTCGCAAGAGTTTTGGCAAGAAATGCATCAATTTACTGAAGAACTCAATATGGGATAGCCCAAGGGAATTTGTTGAGGATGTAGTTTCGGTGAAAGCACCTTGTTCCTGCAAAATAACCAGTCATGGTACCATGAAGAGGAGATTTTTGTGTTGTATTCTCGCCGACAGTTTGGTTCTTATACTACTGGTATCCCAGATAAACACCACAAAAGGTGAAATATTTTTTTTTATGTTTTTTTTTTTTCATATATTTTAAGACCCGTAGCTGCTTTTCTTTACTTCGCATTTCTATGGATATTAACCGTTTGCGCCTGTTGAAGAATCGCTTAAAAATTCTACTGGCTTGAAAAAATGCAGGCTTTGTGTCAATCACGCGAGCAGTGATCTGCCGACTCAAAATGCTAATATCGAGCTCGTCAAGCACTTACTTCCCATGTGTTACTTAATTAATGAGCAATGTCGCTGGAAAATATGCTTGAGATGGCTTTCTTAGTGAAATGCTACTTTTATGCCAACAAAGAGATTTCGAATCACGTTTGCTCCAAACGCTGGTGATCAGGCTGAAATTTCCTCGGTTCCAAAAGTCAATGGCATTTATTCAATCTCAATTCAACTTATTGCAAACCTGTTAGCAATAACCACGGGAAAAATGAGATTGACTCGCAAAAAGCTGGAATAAGGAAATCATTTACAGTCTTAGAGCATGCCGCACCATGCATCTTGCTCTTTGCCGTAAGGCGCAAACGCGAATTTTGATCGTTAGGCTGCGAATGCATGCAGACGCAGTTCTGGTCGTCGTTTCTCTCCTCCGAATAAAAGCTTATTCAGGGGAAAGAAAGGACTGAAGGAAATATGCCTGCGTTCGCAGGCTATCACGTACGTGACAACGTGTGATAACCAGCACTTCAAACTCGATACACCTAGGCTACTTTCGTGCTGGTCTTGGCATGCCCTTGAGTTAAGATCTAAAGGCTATTATTAAAAACTAGATTATTGGATAATGCAATTCTAGTGTTTTGTTTGGCTTAGCCATCATGTTATATGAGCTATTATACCATGCTCTACAAATATCTGTAACTGCATGCAACAGTCGTCTTGTATTTTACAAAATAAAGTAGGGAAGATTTATCCGTAATTTGTGAGTGTTTTTAAGAAAACAATTAATTTATCCTACCCGCGCTTGTTGTATATGAGACGATTATAGCCAACGAGGCGATACGGGCCTCGTTTGCTATCTCATTTCATATCTGACGTGCAATCATTGTTACGTAGCTAATGGCTGCTAGAGCCATTAGCAAGGGAGATGTTGAAATCTTAGAAATACAAAGAGCAAAACGTTTAAACATTTGGAAGATAATTGGGAGCCCAATTTATTGTGCTGTATTGCCTTCCATACCGTTAACCTTCAACATCATCGTTTCAACCTTATTCCCAATATTAGACTGTGCTAAAAAGTTAAAAGTATTTCAGGAATGCACTCTAACGATCTGTGCGCGAATTCAATCCAATAGCATCATCAAACATTACCCACAATACAACCAGGCCGATTGAGTCGTGCTTGCAGAGTCCAATACAGCAAAACGTGACCTTGCGAGGAGGAATAAACGCGGGCTCATTCAAGAAATTAGCGCAGTTCGTTGCCATGCAACTCTGCATTCGACTCTGCTGCGAGGAAAAAGGCTGTGATGTCGCTTTGATGTCTGGGAAAAATTGTTATGGAGTGCAATGCTTTAGCGAGGAGTTATGCACTGCTGTACCGGCGAAGAAAGCTCCATCTTCGTTGATGATCTCACACGTCACAATTACAGGAGAAGGTAGGACAAAGCTCTGGTTTACGTTTTGTGATACGAATAGTAAAGTAAAGTTGGATACAGGAAAATCAAGGAGGAGAAGGATAAAGGAAGGACGTTGCACTCAACGCAATAGCATGATGATGCTACCCACAATACAATGGAGTCATGCTTGGTTTGCATCTGACGTCATGGCTTCCATGTTGGTTTACTGAACAATAGCGAAAAGTCTTTTGGGAATACAGCTCTATTATTATGCAAGACCATAGCGACATCTTGCTTTTGTTTTGTACACCAAAATGGCCGTCTAATTACAAGAATGCAAGCCAAGAATAGCGAAGAAATGGTTGACGTCACTTATTGTCATTAATGTGACAACCAGAGTGTCATCGGCTGTCGAAACCAACTTTAAGGGTCTTTTGTTCCTGTGCACACACTGTCGTAATATTCCATTGAGTAATTTGTGATCCATCGTGATTAATACGCTAACAATAAGGATATTTGGTCGAATATAGGTTTCCTTGTGATGTGAATTTCAACTGAAGCTTCATTGCACCTGGTAGGAAAGGTTACCAAAACAGCAAGAGGCAGGAGAGCAGGGAAGTCGCGGTGGTGAGAGCAATCACACAGTGACTGTTACGTGTTTTGAGACAAAGTTAGCCTGAAAAGCAAATTAAGTGCGAAAACTTAAGATAAAACTGCTCAGTAGTTTGAGGACACTAAGAAGACATGATTACAACTATGCTTGTAAATCCTTTTTTTTTTTTTTTTTCAACAGAGAACATCCGCCGTTCTCAGCCAATGCCACAGAATCTCAAATGTACCGAAATCGAGGCAGAGGAAGGAGTCACCCTGAAAGGTGGAATAGGAGCTGGACATTTCACAGATGTCGGGACGGTGGAGAATTTCGACTCGTGTACAAGACTTTGCTGCGTTTCCGAGAAATGTGATTTAGCAATGTTGATAAAAGGACATTGTTTCCTTGTGGGCTGTTACAGCAAGGAACTGTGTAAGACCGTTAAAACGGAAACGAAGAATTACAGGCCCACTGTAGCGTTTGTGCAAAGATGGGTTACCAATGTAACGGAAGACTCGGGTAAGTATGCGCCTGGAGGTTTCCCTTTGTAATGAAAACTGAACTCTGTTGATATTCTGTAAAACTGGGTACAGCACCATAAAAAAATATCTGCTCCACAATGGTGAAAAATAATGTTTTAACGATCATTCGCAGAGTCTTCGAGAAAATCTCAAAAAATTTCCTCAAAAACACTTTGCCAGGATAGTTATGGGTCTTCAAACATCTTGCCAAGATATGTAAAAAATATATAAAGAATCATTTCTCAATTCTTCATAAGTTCAATATACTTACTCACTAGTAGACTTCAGGATCTTAGCTGGGTCTTTAAATGGATCTATAAAATGTTCGTTGAGGAACTTGGAAACCTTTTTTCAGCTTTTGAAAGACTTAAAAGATGTTTTACAGATCTTCCTTTTCAAGAATCCTGAACAGGCCCCTGGTACCCTCTGAAAAGTGAAACACGAGGAAAAAGGCATAGGATGTGTGTTGTTGCTGGGATTTAACTTTTGCGAAAGAAAGTGCACAGAGTTTAGGGACCTTTATTATTTTCATTAGTTATTTTTTGGCATATTTCATGTTTAAGTTACTGATCAAGGATGAGTTAAACTGAGCTGTTAAGATGTTTGGACCGCATAAAACAGTTACATGTACTAATCTCAACCATTTATTATCTACTTACAGCCATCACTTTAAACAACCTCCCAACAACAAACTCCAAGTTAATTTGCAAAAATAGCGATGTACAGTACAACTCTACACTAAGAGGAGGAGTTAAAGCCGGTAATTTCACTGACTTGGGAAAAATAAGCGAAATGTCTACATGCATTCGGATGTGCTGCGGACGAAAGGATTGTGACGTGGCACTCATGTTAGAAGCGAATTGTTACGCAGTCAACTGTTACAATGAGGAGTTATGTCAGGCGGTCCTAGCTCGCAAGTCAGGATTATTGACAAATTTGAGTCCAAGGCTTTCATATATAACAGCAAGAGACGAAGAAGGTGAGTTGAGTTAAAAAACGAGAGAGGAAAGCGTGGATTGGGGATGATGGTTTCCTTTCGTCACTCGTCAAGGCAGTCGTGCCCTTGTGCTTGAGAAATGAAGTTGAAATCTTTGAGAATTCTTCTCCGCACAACGAGACTGCTTGTTGTCCTCTTTTAAGACCTTGATAGTAGGTTGCCCAAAACAAGCGCAAAATAATCATGTCTTTAAGTTCCATTTCTTATAATTAGCAGTGTTGTTATTGGACATCCCACATGTGTCCGATCTAAGAAACCCAGAAGAGGTTATGTCGAGAATCAGGTTAAAAACAATCGTAAGGTACAATATTTCAAACCTTGGATTAGTACCTATCTGCAACCTTTGAAGACCAGACAGAGCATTTGCTAGAGAAAAGTTGATTTTTGTTGTCATTTACACCTCTTTTTTTTTGCTGATACTCTGAACTTCGTGCTTATTCAGTTCTTCCACAAAAGATTTCAATTGGAGGCGGAGTCTCTTGCAGACCAAGCGTCATATCCTATGACGTCACACTCCGAGGTGGACTCTCTGCAGGCCAGTTTACGCCCATTGGCCACGTGGATGGCATGGAGGCGTGCGTGAACTTGTGCTGCAAGCGCAACACGTGCGACATCGCGCTGATGCTGCGTGATTCTTGTTACTCGATCACGTGTGCGACCGAGGAGCTTTGTGAGGAGGTGCCAGCACCGTCATCGGATTTTTACCCTCGGTTATCTTACGTAAGGAGAGACATCGAAAGAAATACCAAGCAAGGTGCGCACTATTTACACCCTCTTCCCGTCTTTTAACGGTCACTGATCACGTGACTTCGTATACTCTGGCTTTTTAATGAGTTTTGAAAACGAATTAGTTGATGTGTAGGGGTTTTATGCAAATCCTGTATAAGTTTTAAATAATGTAGATCTTCGAACTGTAAGAATATAATTGGGAGATTTTGTAGCCTCTTTATTTTATGTTTAGACTCTAAGATACAGTCTTTCCCTCACTGATCTGTTTGTCACTGGTGCATCACTTGTCTTCATTTTAATGTCATGGGAGGCATGTCATGCGTCTTGTCACTTAACTTGTTACTTGTCACTTGTCACTTGTCACTTACCTCCCATCGTCATTTGTCATTTGTAAAATCTCGTTTTTGAGGTAGCAAGAGCCACTTGAACAAAGCAAAAGCCCCCGGATCCTGATTGATCTAACCAACATTTTTTTCGAGAAGACTTTTGAAACGAATTAGGGCAGGATGAGCAGCTGAGATTCTTTTTTTTTTTTAAGTTTCACCCGCCAAGGGTCTTGTAAGTTGCTCTGCGTTTATGACGGGTCATCTTCGTTCGTCATTTATCATCTTCACCCTATTTTAATTTAAGAATTTCCACAAGCTGAGACCGAAAGACCCAGCCAAGATACTCAAGACGACCTGGACACAAAAGAAGAAGGCTACTGTACAAACAGTGAAGTTATGACAAACGTCACTTTACGAGGTGGGATCACCGCGGGTCGCTTTCGGGATCGAGGCAAAGTCCCAAACATGCAGGCATGCGTGGAGATTTGTTGTATCTCAAAGACTTGTGATGTTGCGTTTATGCTCAGGAATAATTGCTTTTCCGTGACTTGTTTCGAAGAAAAACTTTGTGAGGCAGTGAAAGCGAGGTCATCGATTTACAACCCAAAACTTGTTTACATTTATGCGAGAACAAAGAGTGAATTGACTGTCACACCAGTGATTTCTCGTCGGAGTAAACGCTTAAAACGAAGAGCTATTCAAGATCGGTTCATTGACAAGAGAGCAAGGAACATTGAGAGAAATGTAGGCAAGGACAGATTCAAGTGTCGAATACACAGAAAAGCAAATCGAAGAAGCAAATATGATTGGCTGACGAGGAAGTAAAGTAAGTACGTTATGCAACTGAAGAAAGCTGCCCACTCCACAGGTTACGGTCAAATCTATTTCCTACTGAGCCTGGTCGTGTTATCTCACATGCAACGTTCGCGCGCGGTACATGCAGTGGCAAGAGACAACTGTGTCCAAACAGTCCCAACTATATTGACCTTTTCAAGGGGACTCTTCAACGTTGCCATCAGTGGCTAAAACAAAAACCCTTTATCATTTAAAAGTATCTGCTCTTAGCTCGAGATACGGAATTTATGTTTTCCAGTCACAAAGTGAGGAAAGACCGTAAGAGTAAACACTTACGGCATCCGGGTAACATTTCGATGGTTCTGCTTTACAAGGTTAATTTTTAATTAATCCACAGGCTAATAAAAGTAAACCACAAAAAGGGTCGAAATTTGGTTAAGACTATGACATTTGGAGTAGAACACTTTCGTGTGCGCGTATGCGTGCTAGTTTCAAGAATGTTAAAACTATCAAGTTACTTTGGAATAATATCTCGCACAATTCAATTAGCCGTTTTTCTTGAATAGGCCAAGACCATAGTGGCTTTTCTTGTCAGGAAAACTCTATCGATTGTCTTTTTGTTCTCAGGAGAGCAAAGAAATCAGAGTAAGAGAGCATTTTGACGGGCCATTTTTCACCCCATAGTGCAAATGGCCTATTGGAAGGCAAGGAGTAAGTCGTTTTGAAGTTAGGTAATCTCCTCCATGCATGTTGGATGACATGAACAAAAGGTTTTATCATTAACTCTATTTTAGGTCCACCAGCAATTGTACATTACACCATCGTCATCTTTGTCTTTCGAAATTGGTTGCAAACCTCCTCGTAGGTCAAAACCCGTTTTCACTGTCCGTCTTTGCTTTTATTGTAAAATAGACTATGTACTATTGCGTAAAATATATTTTTATTATTTGTTCAAAGTGATGAAGACCAATAATATGGAAGTATCGTCGTTTGGATCTACACCGCAAGTGACATCATCGTGCGATAAACGATCATACTTTAATATTTTTAGGCTGTGCACTACTTTAAAAATAAGATACTCATGAGGATACCATTGGGAAATTTATCCATATAGAATTCACTGAAACAAATTTAGAGCATGATTGTACTTGAAAGCTGAGTTTCACTACAATGTGGGGCATGAACGGCAAGTGTGATACTGTAAATTTAAAAAAAGGTGTCGTTACAAACAGTCCGGACCACGAAATAATGGTAGAAAAACGATTATAGCCTCTCTTGGTAAATCGGGCCTCAACGTTAATTACAAGGCGTTAATTTGGCCCATCATAGAGTGAGTAGTATATGTGGTTTTGAATAGGCCATTTTCGAAATATCAAATAATCAGCTTGATGGTGAGGTAGTGAGGACAAAAACGGTAGAAACACCTTGGAATAATGGTGAAAAGTATTTGCATATCATCCACTTTACTTTGTCTTTGTCCTGTAAACCTCTCTTTCAAGCTGAATTTAAATATATCGAAAGGCGTAAGTTACCCGATTTAGACTGCGATTGACTGAAAAATCTCACCCTGCCTTTTCACCAGTGAGAAGAAAAACCAATCGCAATTTGAAGCTGCCTATTTCCAGCGCTTGGGGCAAGTTACACGAAATTTTTGGGTTATTGTAATTGGTCAGAGTAAATGCTTTGGTTCGATTTTTGCGACAGCCAATTGAAAGCAGCTACGACGTTTAATGCGACGGAAACGGCAACTGCAACGCTAAGAAATAATACGTTTGCCGATTTATAAGGAATATCATGCTGAACGTGTAGCATGCATTTGAATGCATTTCCTTTCCATACTCTGCAACAAAGCAACTTGCATTGGAATCTTAAAATTTATTACGTTCTAAGGCTAAGTGAACGGCGCAAGATAAGATGTAAGTGAATCGGTCACTCTCTATCTTTATTTCGATATCGGCCTAGTTAAAAGAATACTAAGAAATTATGGCACTTACTTGTAGACTTTCGATTACATTGCAGTGATATTTCTTAAGGTGTTTTCGTCAGTGTTGTCGTTGCTTAAAAACGTTACCATAACAACCTAGTTAATATAATAGTTTTAATACTGTTTGTATATTTTTTATACATATGTTTATAAAAAGCATACTTTTGTATTTTAAAATAAGCTTGAAATAAAGAATTATCATGGGAGAAAAACTGCATTTTCTGTTTGTTTTAGTGTAAACTTAGTTTTAACATGGCGTGATCCAGTTGGGAGGGTACGTTTCACGTTACACGACGAGGTCTTAAGAATGCGTTTTCGAACTTACTCTCTTACTTGTAAAATTAATCAAAATGATAAACTTCGGTTTTGTTTTCCTTCAAAGCCTTTAAGAACGGTGCCTACTATTATTATTGCGCATACGTTCTGCGCATCTAAAGATACTGGGGTTTCCTATTGGCGGTTCATACTAATACATAGGTATTTTTGCGCGGTTTAAAACTATGCGGAGAAAGCAGAACTTAGCAAGTACTCTTGGTATCCAAAAAGAAAATTGGGGGTAACCATGCATTTTTCAGAGATAATTAAGCTTTAGTTTGAGAAAGAAGGCCATACATGGCTTTGTATTTTTAAGCTTTTTACAAATATTGTCCATGAATTATCTTGGAAAAATGTGTGGTTACCCCAAATTTTCTTTTTCGATTTCAATAGCACTTGTTAAGATCTACATTTCCCGCATAATCATAAACCGGGGCAAAATTACCTTTGAATTAGTAGGCACCGGCCTGAAAGGGGATTTCAGTGGTTTTGTGACATTTTCGGTGGACAGTATCTACAGTCACGTAGGGATTGAGGGATCCCGATAGGGTGGATACAATTCGATAGTCATGACGAAGCTAGTTCCCATCGTGCGACGTCAGTATCTCCGGTCACTGAATGCAAGTAGGGAGATGGGCCGGAGATCGCCTCGTCGGAAAGGTAATACCCATTATCGTCTGACAGGGGTGAGGTGGTAATCCATAGTTACAATAGGAACCACCATAATAAAATTAAAGCAAATTCGAAAATGAATGTTAACTAGCCGTTATCGCGGTAGACAGCGAGTAGTCTCTCTTTTTCCCTAGGATCGTTGAAACGAACGCGTACGTTGAACCTTCCAAGGATGAAGCTGCGAGTCGCAAATACCGCTAGCGTTTCGCTTTAACAATGCCCGCGGTATTTGCGACCCTAAGTTTCAGCCATTTTGAAGTGACTGTTCGTTTCAACGATTTTCGAGCACAAGAGACTGCTCACACTCTGTTATCGCGGCCCAAATCTCTTTGATACAACAACCGATGAAACTATACATTTGAAGACAACCGAACAATAATTTTTATGATAGCTCAATTTTCTACCGACGCTTTGTTCTTATCACAAACGACTACCCGCTAATTACCTGTCGTCAAATCAATATCGCTTTGACAGATGATTTTTGATAAAACACCCATTGTTTTAAACAGCTTATATCTCCATGGCAACAGGAGTGGTACGTAATAAGATCACGGGACAGCTGAGGAAACTCCAAGTTGAAAACAACAAAAGGGCAGCTATGGGCCTTTGTTGCATAGGAAATGAGGCTAACCACGTGGAACGATGAGGGCATCGCAAAGCAGCCTCACCCAAATTTTGTCGTATCACAACAAATTGCAGACGCCCTAAAAGTCGAAACACAACGGTGAATCGAGAAACTACAGTGGCGTGAAAGGTATGGACCTTGGAAAAGCGGTCCTGGTTTTTGGTTTGCTTTCCAAGATTTCTCGCGGTTTGACGGGTAAGTGAGTGCATCTTAAATTGGGTCGCATCGCTGCCAAAGCAAGAAAGTGTAGAGCAAAGCATCGTGTTTCCTATTGCCATCAAATTTTCTTCAATCTCATCAAAGCAAAATAAAAGCAGTAATTTAGAAAACAGATGAGACGCAGATTAAACTTTCCTGCATTGCACAGTTCTCTTGCACAACAGATAGGGGTAAGTCAGAAGAATTTCGTTGGAGCACTGAAGTAGAATGAGTAGTCTAAACAGACAAACAAGACTTCTGTCAACTTATGCATCTTGGGGATGGAAGTAATATACTGTATATGCCATAAAGTATGGTTAACGGTGGTTTATCATTGAATCTTTCTCGCAGAGGAAGAAGTTAGAATCAAGTTGACAAGTGGCTTATTTAACCAAATCCATTTTCGTTTGTCGTACTTGTCCAATTTCATTAAAAGGTCTGTCAAAATGTTCTTGTACGGAAGCAGTGTTTGGGACGTCATGAGAGCATTTGCGATCCACTAAGTCATCCCGGGATCGATTCCGGGAATGAACTTCATACGAGCTCCTACCCAGCATTTGAATTTAGTGATATATTTTTATTTAATTAAATTTACAGTTTCCCTTAAACGTAAAGCACATGTGCTTGGATATGTAAGCTTGAGACTAGACTAAACTGTACTTATTGGTAAATTTATTGCACAAATTACCCTTTGATCGATATCACTGAAGTATAACGAGATATCATTGAAGCTGTAATTCTCAGGAGAGGTTTTGGAAGTTGTTTTATAGTGCATTCATTGAAGCACGTGATGACTGAAACAAATCAATTTCGCTTTAAAATTGTTTAAAACTAAAATTGCTCAGTAGTAAACTGTAAATAAGTATAATGTATATAATTCACACAAATTCTGTAACTGATTTAAACAGCTCTGACCCCGAATATTTTAGAAGCATAAATTTGTGTCACCAATGATTGCATAAATATAACTTCAGCTCTTTTGACCTTTTTGGTTCCTTACATTGTAAGATAAACATTACTTATTTAAACAATGCCTTGCAAACGAATACGTTTCGCCCAGTTAAACGAAAACACTACCCCTATGGGAAAATGTTTGTCGACGAGTGCCACGAGACCAGTGTGAACCAGAGTCTTTTCTCAACGACAATGGAGGCAGAGAAGAGAGACTCTGGCAACGAGGTTGAATTCAAGGTAGAGAAAAAGTAGAGAATGGGTTTTTAAAAAAGTATCCTGTTCCAGGCCCCCAGAGAGTCGGGGAAACGAAAACAACCGAGTGTGAAAAACAAGTGGGGGCTTCGGTCGCCTCAACCCAATCCCCCACATGCAGTTGATTTTCGTTTTCCCGACTATCTGGGAGCCTGGAACAGGCTATAACAAAAGAAAAACAAGAAAATCAGGCTTGAGCAGGACTTGAACCCATGTCCTCTGCGATTCTAATGCAGTGCCTGATACAAACTGAGCTATCAAGCCAACTGTAATCTGCTCATTTTGTGAGTTCGTAATGAGCCCGTAGAGGCAGTAGATATGACCAGTGACTTAATTTCCATTTTCTAACCGACATAACTTGAACTGGAAAAATACAAGCGGCAATTGAAGTACTGCCCGAGAAAATGAGATAAGCCGTGAGTAAGATATTTATTATATCTTTTGGTCACCTAATTTGCGTGGGAATAAACCATGAAGCCCGTAAGATTGGCCAATCAGTGCGTGCTTCCTTAGTAAGAGATTAGTCAGAAAAAATATAATATTTCTCTTTTTAGACAAAGGCTGGGAGTCTGAAATCACAAACGTTAGACCGTTGAAATGCCCTCACGGTCCAGTTCTGACAAATGTTACACTAACTCACGAGCTGCGTGCAGGAAAATTTTCGCGACTGGGAATGGCAAACGACATGGAGACATGCATTCAGATGTGTTGTGATAAAGACGATTGTGAAATGGCATTTATGCCTGGAAAGCATTGTTATGGAGTGGATTGCTTCAGTCCGGAACATTGCGAGATAAAAACAGTCAAATCGAGTAATTTGACGGTGAAAATTGCAGCAGTGAGACCCATTGTGGTTAATCCAGCCAAGGATCAAATTGCAGGTAATACAGAAGTTCTCAAATTGAGCGTAATAAACCAATACCAAAGTAATTACTACAACCAATCAAAGCAGGTGCAAACAGAGCAATTCGTAGCAATTCCATGTAACTCTGTCATTTCTCTAATTACTTTTCAGTTAAACGAGAACAAATCATTTTCACACTGATATATATATCAGAGCAAACAAGAGTCAGTAATAGGCATCTCGTTTATTGATAGGCCTTGATAGCAGGACTACAATGATACAGTTGGCGCGGTAAAGAGGCCTTTTTACGCGCGGAACAAAGGAAATAGGAAACGTCTGCTCTCAGGCTAATTTTCAGCTTGAAATTAATAATATTGGAGGCTGTTTGCATTTTGTTTGCAAATTTCTAACGTTTTGTATTTCTTTGAAAGCCTGTCAATGTAAGGGTTATTGGATTTAGTGCGTTCCTCTTTCTCTCTGGCGCCTGGCGCCTTTCTCTGATTCCTTTCTCGCGAGAAGCCTTCCTGTCTTTTTCTCCCACGTTAATCTTTTGCACTCATTGCGAGCCTATCATTTCAGTTTCCGTAGAGGATCCGTCAACCCAAGAAGAACTTCACTGCACACAGAGTCCAATTCTAAAGAACGTAACTTTAAGGGGAGGGATAAAGGCGGGAAACTTTAGTGACCTTGGTGATGAGAAAAATATGCACATGTGCATTGCGTTATGCTGTGAGCGCAAGACATGCGACCTGGCCTTTATGATTGGAGGGACCTGTATTGCAGTGGATTGTTTTAGCGAGGAGCTCTGTCAAGCGGTAAAGGCAAGACCCACAAAATATGAACCCCAGATAGCTTTTATCAGGCGCCGAGAGTTGCAAAGACCCAAACCTAACCCTATCCTGTCGAGAAAAGGTGCGTACCTTCAGTAGTGATACACATACCTCCGTATTTTAAACGTAGTTTGAGTTATGGTAAAATAAATTCGATACGGCTTTCTACAAAGTTAAGTTTCATAAGTGATGAAACGACCAATGATTATTTCAAAACAATCATGTAAGATGCCTTATTCAGTGTGGTCCTTTTCATTCGAAGGCGCAGAAACGTCAAGCTTTGGGAAATGAGCTCCTGGTCACCAGAAAGAGAGAGAATTTTTTTTATTTCCCAAAGGGATTCAGTATTTAACAAAGGATGTCCCTGACCGGCCCATGAAAAGGACGAACGACAAAATCCTTTAAACTTACTGGGACACCGCGTCTGGTCATCTGAACCATTTCAAAAGCTTGGACCATTTTCAGGATTTGAGAGAATGCTTCAGTTTCCCTCGTTTCTTAATAAGTTAAAAAGCCATGAATTGGTATTCGTTTTCTTATAGCAAACGTCCTGCCAACAGTCCCGAGGCCAGAAGTACCAACGATGAAAATTCACGAAATAATCAGTGACAAACTTCCCCACCCCACTATACTCAAAACCAGCACGTGCTCTTCCAGCAAAATCTACCCGAATGTTACATTGCTTGGAGGCATTAAATCAGGCAACTTCACCTCACTAGGCAAGACCAAGAATATGCAGGAGTGCATTGGCAAGTCATGTGACCTTGGTCAGGGTGACATGGCCTTCATGTTGGGAAGTTATTGTTACTCCGTGTCATGTTACAGTGATCGTGTTTGTCAAACTATACCTGCCCAGCCGTCCAGGTTCTACCCCAGAATAGCTTTTCTAAAATGGGCTCCAAAAATTACAGAGGAAGGTAAGGAAACATACTCCTTCTATAGAGGAAACATATTACATTTCTTTTTAACTCTTGTGGTGCCAACTTCATTCAAACACTTTGACGCCTTCGTAAATGCCGCTTTCTGTCCTTTCTCAATTTGTCCTTTGCCCATACAGAGAAAGTTGATTCGTTGTCTAATAAGAAGTCAACATGTGTTGGGCTAGTTTAAATAATGGAGTGAAGAGTACACAGATCAAGAGTACTTTCAATTCTCAATTTAAATAGAGCTTTTAGAAGACGAAGGTGCTGGCTATCCATCAATCCCAAAATGCACCCGTAGCCACATCCTTTACAACCACACCTTACTGGGAGGCCTCCGAGCAGGAAACTTCACTCAAATAGCGGAAGTGGATAGCATTGAGACATGCGCAGCACTATGTTGCGCTGAGCAGACGTGCGACCTGGCCTTGCTTTTGGGCGAAAACTGCTACGCGGGGGACTGTGCAAGTAAAGAGCTTTGCATTCCTGTTCCTGTCAATCAAGCAGCCAATAAGGGTTCTCAGATGGCATATATTACATCTAGGAAGAAAGTGGAGGAGCAAGGTTCAGGTGGGTCGAAACGCCGTGTAGAAAAACCTCATAGCTTAAGTTCCTTGTGTTTTAATCATTCTTCCCAGCGCTAAATATTAAAAGTGTAGGCATAATCATTGAGCTATTTCTGAAAATTTAGCCCAATTTACCAGATAATTCTGAAACTGTATAAAAGGAAAGGAACTTTATTTAAGTGACTAGTCTTCTAGCGCCTGGAGTACTAATTGGGGACACTGTAAACTGAAATTAACAAATTAACGCAAATCAAATCAAATGTTGGTTTTTGAGGAGATGGGAAAACCGGAGTACCCGGAGAAAAACCTCTGGAAGCAGAGTAGAGAACCAAAAGACTCAACCCCCTTATGACGCTGGATCTGGGAATCGAAGCCGGGCCACATTGGTTGGAGACTAGTGCTCATCTCTGCTTCCCCTCTTATGAGAGAATCTTGCCTCTTAGCTTAAGCTCGTTGCGCTTTATGATTCTCCCCAGAAATTAGCGCTAAACGTGCATGTTATAATCATTGAGCTATTTATGAAAACGCAGCCCGATTTACAAAATAATCCTGAAATTGTATAAAGATGCAGGGGCCAGTACGCTCTTTTGCTATCCTATCTTCTCTCAGCTATGTTTCGCTGATTGAACGTAAAAGCTTCATTAATTAAAACTTGGAAGGTAACTTGATTTAACAAGTTCTTAAAGCGTTTGTAATTTGTTTATAGCAAGACGCCCTCTAAGACCAAATTCGTATTGTTTCAATTTCCCAACTCCTATCAAATGAATTGAACAAGGCTAATTTTTTTACTTTCTATCGGGCGTTTTTTTTAGTGACCGAGTGAACGCAAATCAATCAATCAATCAAGGCTTTGAAATTGGTTTCACGAGATTCAAAATAAGTCCTCTAAATTAATAAATTAAAAAAAAAAAAAGGATAGCTTTTTGTCAAAGCGTTCCAGTTTTCATATGAATGCGCAGCAAGCCCGTTGAGTGCAATGAAGCTCAATCTGAATCGTTATAACGATTAAAAAGTGTTACTGATCAGTTGACTACTTGTCGTTTTAGACTGGAGTCTATGGTATATAGTGGTTGGATCTATAGCCATCGGTATTGGATTAACAGGGATATTGTGGACTATATTGACTTGCTGGCATAGGTAAGAGTTCAGATACTTGTAAGAAAATGATGCCCGGGTACTCTTTGGTAGCTCCGTGTAAATGATTTTCGGCATAACAGGCGGAAGCCGAGCAAAAACCTCGGAGAATATGAGGCAAAGTGGCGAAGTTGCACACAGCCTTAAAGGACCTTAAAGTGTCGGCTGTCGCGTTTCTCCGCCATTTATACTTATATAGATATAAGAGGCTTTGTTCCCTCGATTTTCAATTATTCCGCCAAGAAGTGACCAATTCTCGCCTCCTTGAGCATAAATGAAGGCAATCAAGGATAGTATTAAATATTTGGAGAGAATTCGTGGCCTAGTTCTGTTTCACACACGTTTTGCATAACCGCGGGAATCCCTTCTGATTACTGCTTTGATTAATAGACCAAATAAATGGGCTCGGTGCAAGCTGCCGCAGCAGGAAAATGTTTCCCGTATGACTCGAATGAAAAGGAGGAGTATTGAAAACGCGAAGTGCGTTGATCTGTCTGTTCACTCTTCGTTTAATCGTAATGTTCAATTGAGCTTTCACAAACTCTGTCATTAAAGACGACGAAAACGCGATGAAACTCACGAGGAAAGCATTTTAGCTGATTTGGTTCTGTCGTCTACAATACAGCAACGTAACATTACAAGATTTGAGGTTCTGGTCCCAGTTGTTCGACTGTATAATTAGCAACTATTCACCGAAGTGGAGGTGGCTAGTGGTAGATATCCACCAGTAGCCACCGACACTGAGGTGAATAGTTGTTTTAGTATATACTAAAACAGTGAAATAATTTAAAACAAAAAGATGACTTTAACTCATTTATTCCTGCAAAGAGTACAACATTTTCGGGCGCCCTTGCAGGCTACGGGTCTAATTGTTAAATAATTACATCATGCATATCATATCTTAGCTTTATTTAATATCCTCGGATTTTAGAGTAGCTTGGTGTAGTTAGTATCTCCGAGCATTTACCCTCCCAACCATGTTGCACCACAGAGGACAGACTACAACACCGGGAACTACATGCCCTTCTCTTTGTGACAGGTGTGTGGGTTCTTTTAGGTCCCACAGGATTATGAACATTGAAAGGTTGTGAGACGGAGTCTACGGTTTATCGTCCTTATCCAAGAAGACTAGAGAGTCTAGCCATTGCAGATATCTTTACAAAGGAAGCACTTTATCATTAGTTATTTTAAGACCATAAGTGTTGGTCCGGCCGGAGTCTAACTCACGACCTCCTGCATGGCAGCCTGGAGCTCAACCAACTGAGCCACCGGTGCGCGGTGGATATAGTTATCCAATTTTGAACAACTGGGGCCTGGGCGAGAATGTGAGCATGATTTTCGTTACCTCAGTATTTAGTTTAACCGCGTCTCTATCAATCCAGTGTTCTCTAGTCATTTCAATTATTATTAGCAACGACCGCTAAGTGTTTTTGTCTTATTTAGTAATATTTTCTTTGGTGTCGAGTCGTTTTTGCTAAAATTCCCTTTCTTGTACAGAGGACGGCGCTTGCGATCCAAAGATGAACCAAGTGATCACTTCACCATGATAAACGAGAGCGGTGAATCGCAAAGAAAGTTAGAGATGCTACCGCAAGGATGGAATCTACAGCAATTTGGTCAACAGTTTAATAATTCGGGTAAGTGAGATCATTTGTTAGTTTACTTCAATCTCTCTTCCAAAGCAAAGGTAAGCTCGAAAGATATTTTTACGAGTTAATTAAGAATTTGAAGCTAAAATTCTTATGAAATGAAAAAAAACTTCGCACTTTCACTCGCTTGAGGCCAAGAGGCTGAAGTGAAATTCTGCCAGGAGGTTAGCAAGACAATCACGGCCTCTGCTGTGTACTTTTTTTTTTTTGCGACCAATACTTCATTTAATTTTCGGTGCTTTTGTTGGAAAAGTGGATGATACACAAAATGTCTATTATGGTACCGTATTGAAAGTAGGAAGCAATTTGACTCAAACCCGCGAAAGTAAATCGGACACGATGGGTTGGAACTCTATGAAGCCATGCTTTTGTTACATTACCAAAGAGCTATGTAACCACTCACTTCCATTCAAACTGACGACGGTTGAGCCAGTCAACTAAAATATTTTTCAGCTGAGAGTGGTGTGTATTTTACTACCTTCTGGCCCAGGGATTTTAATTCATGTTTCCAGATTAATAATTCATTTCTGTTTCCTGAGTCTCAGCCAATTAATATGTCAAGAATGTTTAAACAGCGTTATAAAACTTACCGAAAAGTGGATTGAAAGCGGAACTCCGGTCGCCGAACGCGCGTGCGCGGAACATCATGGTTAAGAAAAGACGGTGTTTTCAGTTTCCATATTTTTAGAAATTCGAGCCGCTATATGCTTAGTAGAACAGTACAGAGTCTTATGGTGTTTTGGTGTTTTAGAGTATATGCCAGCTAAATAGTGAATAATTTGGTTTTCTTTCCTCCTCTAGGGACATTTTTAAAGAACGGACCAATGTTCTTAAGCGACACAGAGAGTGATTCGGATGAGAATGAGGAACCAACGGCACCGCCACCCCGAAGTAAAATACCTATCAGAGCGGACCCTCAGAGAAGATCCCTTAGCTTCAATGGGCCTCCTCCTCCTTACACTGAGCAGAAGAATGACAACAGACCAAGTGTTATAAGCATGAATTCAAAGACGAGGAGAGCCATGCAAAACTTATGAAATCGACTGTAATGCTTCCAGAGGGCCCTTTTCGTCGAAATGTAAGCCTGAGCAATTGCCACAGTGTGTCCCGTTAAGTCCACTTTCAAGCGATATGGTTAGCGTTATTAGGGTCAATTTTAAGTTAGAAGTTTCAGTGATTGTATGTGGTATTTGAGGGGCAGTTCAAATTAGCCACGCTCCCTTGTTCCCCAAAACACCTGGGAGGGCCTCAAAACCTAAGACCCCATTTACACGTATCCGAATATTTTCGAAAACGGAGATTTTCCCTCCATTTTTGCCTCCTACGCACACGAATACGGTGTTTTAGGTCACCGAAAACGGGAATTTTTGAAAAAGCTATCCATACTGAAGAGAGTTTGATAAAGATTGAAATCAAAATATGGCGGAAGGAAATATTTACCAACGCGGAATCGAGTATAAACTACCTATCAGCTTTACATAAGAACAATGATTTTACACAGCTAGATTATGTAATAAAATTTATAAAAATTGTGTAAACATTAATGTCATCGAACCTTTCGGCAAGAGATAAAAGTCCCTTCTTTTTATTACCAATTCCAAGCTAAGCAAAACTAGGTCCCACCCAAAAGGAGGAAATAATGTTTGCAACTGATAGTAATACTAGTCTTTTCCATTGTACAACTGAAGTTATTCAGCATTTACCAGAAGAGCAGTTGCATTCTTCAAAGAACATCATGAACGTACTCAAAAGATTACGCTGCTGGTCCCAAAGTTACCTTGGTCCAAGCACTTTTCAAATTGCCCCAAAATGTGCTATCTTAGTTTTAGGCAGCCATTGGTTGTGTAAATAGTGGTATTAAGGATGTTCAAGATAAATTCAGTACAAATCTTATCATGTGGTTGAAGATAATTTAACATTTGATTCTTTTGTAGAATTCGCCATTCACGATTAACGTTAAAGATATCAATTTGTAACATAAAACAATAAAACGAAATGATGTTCTCATTGAGTTTGTCCTGAGTGTTCCCTCCTTTAATTTGTAAATTTAGCATCAAAGACATAGTCAAGTTGCCCAGTTTAAGAATTTAGTACACTGGGTACAACCTGAAGATGCGGACACTACGTTGTACACTGGAGGGGAATTGATGGCGGGCTTAATCACACGCTTCGATATGCGCATGATGGGGACTGTGGACGGAAAACATCTTATCAGGTTTCGTGTGTGAACGGAAAACTTTTGTTGCGTTTTCGTTGCGGGCAACCCGTTTTCAAATTTCTCTGGTATAGTCTGGACTATCCCAGTATCAATCCCATCCAACAGGGAAGCAAAACACGTGACTAACTGCAATTTGTGACTACGAGGAAAGAAAAAAAAAAAAGAAAATAACGGGTCCAAATTGTTACAGGCTGCCTGCTTGGAGACATCCCATGGAATAAGAATTTGTTTTAGCCTTCAAAGAAAATGGTTGCACTTAACCTTTTAGCTAATTGTCCATGTAAACTAAACAGTTTTATCGAGTTAACTCGTATGGCCGTATAACAAGAAAAAAATTCTGACTGAGGCAATGTCCATGGTTAAATTCTCTTCGTCGGTATTTGGATTATTTTGATTCCTACATTTAAAGACAGCGTTGGAATCCCGCATTATTAACAAAAAAAATCACGAAAAAAAAAATGACCGAGGCAAGTGCCTCGGATTGCCGCATACTTGCTACGGCCCTGGGTTGGTCATATTTCTCGTACACATTTAACAAGAAACTATTTCAAAAAGAAAGTGTTTCGTTTCCGCAATAGTAAGGGAAGGAGAAAAGATAAAATACCGTGGTGTCGGTCACTAGGTCTGTCATATTGATTTCCCTGCGTCTCTTGAAACTGTAAAGAATGAAATGTGGACTCCAACTCCAACAGTTAGAAGCCTGATGCAGAGCGTGTCAAGGAATCTTAACTATTGAAGAGGAGGCGGACAGATAGTTGACAGGAGCCCATATGCAGTATAGATCTTTGAGTCAACCTTTGCCCGTATCTTTCTATTTTTAGAACGAACCAATGAGCAGGAGACTCGCATTTACATAAATGTACATTAATTTGCACGATTTAAATACAGTTTTACTGCTCTATTTGTCTTCGTTAGACAATAACTTTACTCTGATTGGCCTTTTAAAACAGTGCGTGCAGAGCCGAGGAACTCGTGGCGTTCTAAAAATAGAAAGATACGCGCAAAGGTTGACTCATAAGGGCGTGTATGAGAAAGGCAAGCTCCTACTCGTGGGCTCCTGTAGTTGATCATTTCCGCGATACATCGAAGCATAAAGTCTATAAATACCTATTTCCCGTGAATCTTTTATTACGCATATTACATATGAACCTTGGCAGTTAACGGCGGGGGAATTTTAAACCGAATACTAACGTCAGTTATAAAATCGGGGGAATTAATCAGAATCGGGGGTCTTCGTTTGTCATGGAATGTCAGAATTACCCAGAATTCTCTTTGGGCATGAAGGAGGCAACTTGAGGAGCACGAGACTGGCCCTCATCAAATGGCTGAAGTGCGGCCGGAGGAAAAAGTAGTAAGAAGAAGATTTCTAGCCAGATACTAAGAAGTAGCCCTGGTGTGTGCTGTTAACGTAGACTTTTGATTTCTGAACAAGTTTTTGTCATGAAAAATTCGCTGCAAAGTTATCCTCGTAGCAAAAAACTGGCCTCTCGTAATTTCTTGTCAAAGGAACGGTATGATGTAAATAGGAGAGTACTGAGATTTGTATTTGCAAATTACCTGTCCTCTTACCACTTAAGTCAAACTCTACATCTCTATGCAATACCCGCATCCAAAGTTTCCTCATATTACTGTATAAAAGTCGGTTTATTTTTTAGGCTTTTCCTGCTCATATGAAAAATTCTCTCACGTCTTCTTCTTATGTATGATCTTCGCGGAAATTATATTCTGTCCCTCAATAAGCCTAGAACAACCAGTTATCGTCTTAGTTCTTTTTCTTACGTATCAGCTAAGTTGCGAAATGTGCCAGTACCTGATTTATTCGTGCCACTGAGTTACTAGTTTTAAAAAGAATCCAGGGCCGCAATTTGTACATCGGCTTTTGTTTTGATTAGTATATCTCTAATTATTAAATTCTCAACCTCGGATAATGCAATTCTCGTGCTCCGATTGGTTCACTCAATCTCGGTTATCAGCTCATATACCATAGTTTGACCTTATATGGTAAATGATTGCGCTTAGCTCTGCTAAACTAAAAACGTTTACGCCAGAAAGCGAAATTTCTTTCGGTATAAAGCAAAAGAAACACGTTTTTGTGGAAAGTTTAGATCACTTTCGAAGCTTAGAGATACACGAAAAGGTAAGAAATGTTTTTGTGATGAGCCTGTGTCTGTCTGACCACGAGGTATTACACAACAGCGCATCTTCATCAACTTTTTTCGATTTCGCTAGGATTTTCTCGCTTTATTCGCTCGTATTTCGTACTTCTAAACTTTTGGAGTTTAAGGAATTTAATAAAACAATTATTCCATTCGCGCTTGTTGGATATGAGAGTGGTTATAGCCAACTCGGCGCTACGCGCCTCGTTGGCTATTTACCATCTCATATCCAACGCGCGCTCATGGAATAATTGTTAAAATATTACGTATTTAGTTATGTCTCTGTATATGCTATGTATTTTAGCTGTAATGTAATGTTTCGAAGATACTCGCTCTTGTACTTATTCTGAAATTTGAGATGAAATAAAGTTTATGCATGTATGTATGTTACCTTTAGCAGGGCGCGTGCGTACACGTCGTAATCTGCGACTCCAGTGCTTACCATATGGCAGATAAAATGACTTTTCCCTTGAATATTTAGGCGGTCTGGAGCTGTGAATAGGCGTGGGATTTGTCTCATATGGTTTAGGAGCCGACATATCTCTCCCTCAATGCCGTACTGGAAGGCAAGGTCGGTAGCAGGAAGCAGCGAAGGGCCAACTGCGTCCAAAAGTGATCGCGGCACGGTCGCACGGTCAATCATTCAAGGTTCTCAAGCCCTGACCCTATTTAAGGGTAGAAAATCGAGATTCGACACCCTCTTTAAGGCCAATAAAAGCTATAAAGGTCCCTTTAGTACAGTTTAAATAAATCGTATCTTTTTCGTTTTGCGCGTTGGGGTTGTCGTTTTCGTTTTGCGCTACTGCAATTTAGTGACCCTGTCTAAGGAACATCTAAGGATCACAATACCAAAAATGCCAAAAATGGATACCCCGAGCACTTAAAAACCCTTCCCTATCGGGCGGCACATACCTATATAGCGTTTATAAGAGGGTGCTTCCCCCACTCCCCCCCCCGGGGGGGGGCTCTTAAGCCTGGTTTTCACTAGCGACGCAAGCACAATCACAAGCATAAGTAGCTTATGTTAGTGAAAACCAACGTCGAAATATTAAAGCATTAAATAACAACCACGGCATCCGCCATTTTGTTCAGATGCTCAGACGCGGAGAATCTGGAACGCGTGCTTTAATTGGCCAGACGTTCCAAATTTCCTTGTGCTTATGCTGCGTTTCATTTTCACACGACGCAAGCAAAAACCAAGCTTTACCTTTTTCACTCTTTCCGCCATCTTTAGAAACTCGAATGCCAAAGCTACTCTTGCCCAACATGGGGACGGGACCCAAAGTCAACATCAGTCAAATGCACCACCCCCAGGGGACAGATTGTTGTTCAAAAGCGCTTCAATGCCCCTATAATCCTCCACCCTTCCCCGGGACTTGGGGGGTGGGGGTTTCAATTGACTGGTGCAATACATCTTCAGAATTGAAGGTTGAACAAATTCAAATATGATATATATAAAATGAAGAACACTGATAACTAGAGAGAATAAGATAAAATAGTAAGATAAATAGATAGCAGTGAAAAAAGACCGTTTACAAATAAAGCCAGACTTTTTCAATGCCAACGTTTTCGTTTAACGCTGGTTTAAGGTCACGTATTAATAAAGTTTAATTTTCAATTACAAACTCTGTTTTGATTGGCCACTCTACCTCATTTTGTAAAAATAGTTCACCCTGAAGTCAAAAAAGATTCGTTTCGTTTCTGAGGAATTAAACGAAACAAAAACGTTTAAAGAACAATGTGTATTTCATTTACAGGCATTCACCCCACCCCCCCCCCCCCCCCCATAATTTTCTTCATCATTAAAAGTAACGAGCTCTTTTCACAATTTTGTATTTGTTTGACATAGCGTGACATAACAGAGCTAAGAATAGTTTGACTTCCGCTGGACTGCAAGCAAAATCACTTCACTACGCAAGGCAAGCGTTCTTTCCAGCTCCGTTCTGCTCGACCTGTCATCTCAGAGTATTGTTTCAGCACCATCCTTCCTTGGAAAAGGTAAGTTTATTTCTTCATATATACATATGAAAACATGCAAGGCAGGGACAATCGATTATGGCAACTGTCTGTCGCATGAAAAGAAATTCTAGCCATTGTCAATCGTGCTCGCTTCGGATGCAAGTGTATTTTATCTGTTACGTTGAAAAAAGTTTGAAAACGTCCCTTATTACAACTTGGAAATCGACTTTACAAATGGAAGCGATCTCACATTGCTATGTACGATGACAGGTAACTTAATTTAAAGGGACTGTGTCACGATAAAGCGCATGTGTGAGCTTGATTGACAACCACACAATTTTCAACCAATAGAAATCTTCACACGACGCGCGCGAGATGAGATATTTATCGTTCGATGTATCGTGGATATAAAATGGCGAAGCACAAGCAGTGTTTCCGCAGACCCCTTAGGAGAAAAACGTAAGGAAACTCGATGAAATTGTTTCGGGCAAAAATGTGAACCATTTGTGAAATTTCCAGGGATTTTTCTCAATGGAATTCTTCACTTGTCATGCTACATAGCCTCGAGTGTTTTGCAGTTGAACATCAGGGATGACCGTGGAAAACTGTAGGAAAAATATCTATCTTACACAGAGACTTGCATATGTGGAACAGGGACGAAACCACGCATGAAACAAGGTAGGCGATAATATATGTTCAACACTCTTTTTTCACAGCGATTGCGGTTTCCGGCAGGCCGAACAGACAAGCTGAGTTGTTTATCAAGGCCTGTTAACCGGTAGTACTCGAGCTCCGATGCGATTTTCTCAATTTGAAAGTGCTAGTAAAAAACAGCTGTCGCAAATGTGTCTCAGGGAAATCAAGAACATTTGATGAGCAGGGAAGAAAAGAATCAGAAGAAATCAAGCATTCAGAATGTACATCTCCATGCATTCAAATATATTTTGGTTGCTTTACTTGCAGTAACTTGTTCTGCCAAATCACCTGTATAATGTCAATTTCACCGTTCAGCTGATAAGCATATCACGTTTCACGATTTCTCAAAAAAAAAAAAAAAACGTTCCTAGGCCGTTGTGAGTCAAAAATTTATGGAAGTTTTTGTGGGGAGTTCTCTTCCATGTATGTACATCATAACTTCATAAAATCAATAATCTTTGAGGGCAGGACTTCGTTCACGGAATTGCAATGTACCACATTAATGAATAGTCTCTTTCCCTAGGAGTTGATAAATATGGCATGGAAACTGGCCATAAAGGCACTACAGAAGGGAGTGGGAAGCATGCATGCTGATTGCCTTCTTTTGGAACAAGATGCAAATGCCTCTGACCATGAAGATGCCAGCACCTGACTTGCCGATGTACTATAGTCAAGTGGACAACCTACATTTGTATAGATCTATTTCATAATGCCTGCCAAATAAAATGTTCTTCTGTTTTAGCTAACGAGCCTTTCTAGTCTTGCTATGACAGACAACTTTCAAAAGAATCTTAAGAACGAGGGAAGTAGGTGTAATTGACATAAATACAACAAGCTAAAGGTGGTCACCATTTATGAAACTGGTCTATCGACCAAAAGCCAGTTCCTGAATTGGGCAAATAAGGTAACTGCCGTACTACAGGTGTACGAGCCAGAACATCAAAAACAAAGGATGTGGGGATGCAACTGTATTTCACAAACAAGGCACTTTTAAAAACTCTGTTTTGACACAATATTTATACATCCTAGATACACAAGGTGACTGCCCTTGGAAGAAGGAAGAGGAAAGTTGTTCCCTCTGCTGTGTGCACGTACTTTGTACTAGAAGACACTATCCCCTAAGCAACAGGTGTTTAGATGGGTTTCTGAACTGTCTAAATGTTGGGAAGTAATAGCAGACACAACAGTGTGACAGTGTGTGGTGTTTCATTAAAGGGAACCTCCACTCCCAAATAAAAATATCAGGAAATCTCAGGATCCCCTCTTTTAATAATAATTTTCAGCATACCATCACCCCCAATAACTGCCTTGTTGTGAAACTTTGGTTTAGGATAAAAACTGTTTTTAATTTTTAAAGGCAATTTAGATTACATTTATTTGTGACACCATTTCTTCTGGTTTAGACTGACTTAAACTTTTGCAAGAATGGAAAATTTCTTAGAATAATAATTAATGCTTTCACATGTTCAAATAATTTGATGCAGACATGTATATGAACAATAATAAAATTTGATTTTGCTTGTCTGTCATCTGTATTCACATGTTACTCACAACACCACTTTTTACAATAACTGTCAATTTCCCAATATCATAGCACTGAATTCGAATTTCCATTTTTTGTATTTACAAATATTTTTTTCACTGTAGTTTAAATTACGGTATTTCAGTTTGCAAAAGCTACAACTGTATGCAATAAAATTGCCATGTACAAAACCACACAATAAGAAATCACATCAGTAGGCAAAATTCTAAAGTTATACAATATATTACCATGAGACAAAACTCCAGCAATGATTTCAAAGCTACAATGTGTAATGTATGGTCAGCCCTTATCTTGGGTTTAAAACTGTCAAGTCATACACTGTATTCCTTTTCATGGTTTCAAGGCTGGCATAGTGCTACATGTCACAATGACCCCACAAAACTTGGAGGAAAAACAGTTAATACGATTATGAGCTGGAAGAGGTTCACTTTCAACAATTTTTGGAGAAATGATTCTGGGATCATCAGGTTCCAGACAGACTTCACGAGTGATTAAGTAGTCGCCGTCAACAATGCAAAGTTTAAAAATTTTGTCCTTTCGCTTCCAAATATATCCACAATCTTGGACACCTTTAATATCCTTACATCCCAAGATTTTGTTCTCTGGTTGTATTTTCGTGAAATGATGGTGTAAGCATGATCCTCAGTGGTGGAAAATGAAAAGCCATTATGATACCAGTTATTCCAATCAAGGGTAGTCAACTTTTTGCTTGCTCTGTGAACTTGTTCCCTAGAAAAAAGGTTATGGGCCAGTAAATATGAAAAGACAGGAAAATTATTAATAATTGCTATCAACAGTAATCACCACAATGTCTACAATGTAGTTACAATATTCCACTACTGTTACATTCAGCAGATGAACCTAGGCCAGGACAGTGATTGACTGCCAAGGGTCTGTGATTGTTCATTTGAGGTAACCCTCTATGCCATAATTCCTTTTGTAAGCCAAACAGTTCTGCCAGTTGGTACCAATAGCAAACATTGACTAAACAAAAACCCATGAGTTACTGAACTACTAGTGTCAACCTGCAGTGTCCTTTAAAGTTTTCAACAATGAACATACCCATACTTCATGACAACATATTTCTTCATTTACAGTATTAATAACTGTCATCATACTGCTGTGCTCATAATTGTTGATAATGATGTATAAAACTTGCATGAAGGGAATTCTCATTGACATGTGTACATCAGAGACATACTGTTTGCACATTCCAAAGGACCAGTATGCCAAAAGTGATCCGTGCTTACACAAATAGTTTTACCAGGTGGTTTCTGTTTGACTAAAATGAATGCAACTTACTGTTTATTATTATTATTATTATTATTATTATTATTATTATTATTATTATTATTATTATTTAATTATTATTATTATTATTATTTAATTATTATTATTATTTGTAAAATTTATCATCAACATGATACGTCTTGCATAGTGTATTCAATTGCTTGATGAGTATTAGTTGCATAGTGTATTTCAAAATACTTGATCAAAAATGTTACCTGTACTCCGTGCCGAAAGGTAGCTAAATGACTGGCAAATGAATGTACCGGTAAACTGGCTTTCAAATGATGCGAAATAAACTGAGCAGATCTATCATGCTTGACCCTATTCTAATGAGAAAAAAATAGAACAAAAAAAAAAAGTTCAGCCCTTCTTTTTTACCAAACAAAAATTCTCATCTACCGTGGGCTTCAACAGCTAAATCGAGACGCTTCAAAGCTGAAGCCAATTGCTCCTCTTTGTGCGTCCCTACACTGAGAGCCATCATTCCATGATATGGCAACTGAACTGACGGATAAAAAACGGGAATAGCAAGATAAAACGCACACTAAGCTGACGACAAAGAATCATAGTGCTAAAGGGAAACCAATAATCAGTGTAAATACTAACCCCATTCTTCGTCTCACCTCCAAGGACAAAAGATGTTGTGCGAAGGCCGTGTCAGTGGAATCGACGCACATACACTTTATTTTTTTTCCAGCTTTCATGGACATCTTTCGCTCTATAAAGCTTTCGATGTGCCTCCTCCCATCTCCTATTCCTTGTCTTCTTCTTTATTTGGATTCAAGGCGGCTACGAGGTGTAAGAACCTTTCGACCCGAGCCCCTTCGCCTGATTCGGCTTTCGTGGACATGAATTTTATCGACACAGATCCCAAAAACTAACACAATATGCCGTCAAAGTCCTTCGTATATTACCAAACTGAAGTTTAGAAATGTTATTACAACTTTGGCACGTCTCACTGTGTCGATTAAACAGGATTTCCGTAATTGATACTGGCTTTGAAAAAAGAACCGTCGGGTCAAAAATCAAACAGCCGCACATGCGCAATAGAGTGCCACAGGCCCTTTAACAATTACTTTAATATAAGCACAAAGCAATAGAATAAACCCTTTCAAGGAGTTGACTTTCGTGAAAGGTAAAGTAAAACAAAACAAACGATTGCTTTGACATTTTCTTGATTGTAATGACACATCTGGCCATAATATAAGTTGTAAATTTTACTGACTGTAAGTTTTGAAAACTTCTACAATATTGTATTTGCTTCAAGGAAATTGGCAAATCTGTAGAGGTGTAGATCAGAAGTCAAGTCTCTTTGAGAAAAGAAGTAAACTTGTTACTAAGATAAACGGAATGTCTCTTCGCATGCTTTGTATTTAAAAAGGTGAGCAGTTGGTCAGAACATGATGATAATCAAGGAATATGTGTTGGAGAGTTTTTAGAAGGCCAAATCATTATAAATACTATGTGGTGTGTAAAGGAACATCTCCAATATGCTGTGTACCGCACTTCCATGTAAAGTGGTTGACACTGTGTACTTTGATTAACGTAGCGTACACATGACATCGGGGGCTTTAATTATTATCGAGACGAGAATCGAGCGAATAAGGGCGATCTTCCTTGCACTGGTACTGATGTTGGCATTTGAAGGCGTGACAACGATTAGCGAAGGGAATAAAGCTAGAGAGGTGGGGTCGCTGACGTCTTGTGAGGTTCGGTTAATAATATATCGAGTGGTGCCGATGTGGAGCTGGTACCAACTCAAGAAGAATTTACAGGATGATTAAATTAAAATGGACTTAATGTATGCAAATTGTAATTGAGAAGTGATTGTCAACGATTCACCGTGCGATTCACCAGATACCTTAACTCGATATGTAAGGGGCAAAGTGTTTTCCGGGCATAAGAACCACCCTATCCAGAGGTTGTAATCTAAACTAGTTTGTAAATGTGAAATCAAAAACATCCCGTAACATTTCCTGCTATTGCGGCACGGTTCACCATGGTGAATCGTTTGTTTAAAGAAATGAACTGTTTATCTTTCAGCTCACCAACGGTTCACCATGGTGAACCGTTGAGATTCACGATTCGAAACCATGTCATCACAGACAAGTGATTGCAAAAGTCTAATTACGTTGTCATATTTTCAAGCCTACACATTTCTTCCTTATAACAAGCATTAGAGGGGCAGAATTTGGAAAGCATTCATTGATTTATTTCACCATTGTGCGTACATAAATTAACTTAATTAATGAGGGTAAACAGTGGTATGGTTAAAAGTCGGGTATGACAAACTGAATGGATTGGTTTTGCACTTTAACAGGGAAATTAAAGACTTGTCGTTTTTCGCTAACTAATAACAGGTGTCGTTTTCATTAGCTTTATATTTTCAGGGTTTCAGCCTGAGTTTTTCAAAAGCAGAGCACCAACCATTGCCGATGAACTGTTCTTTTACTGCAACTGATTTAGTCAGTCCTATCGGAGAAAGAAACGTCTTCAGGGACCGTAATATTTGCATAGCTATTCTGACTCCTTGGTATATAAAATATGTCAATCAACGCTGACCGTTGCACTTGATAATCATGTCAGTCCGTCTGGGAATAGAGCCTATTAAAGTGTTCAGAGGACAAAATGTACTTATCACACGAGTTTGGAACTGTTGGAATATTGCACGGCGTATATTGCATCGCACGGCTTCATACCAACGCACACCAATACTCAGACAGTATTGTAGCCTACCAAAAATATTAAGATGCTGGTTAACTTTGACAAGGAGTTGAGATTTCGGTTGATTCTACAGGGGCATAAACGTAACGTAAGAACCGTGCGTGTCTGGTCTTCTCGAGACAGAGGTGAGAGATGATTTCATGCAGAGTGGAACGCCTAAATTGCTCTGTTGTAAACATGGTGGTTCACAGCACCAGTGAAGTCGTCTCTCTGGCCTTTCTGTGGACGAATTCCAGGACCTACCGATACAATTTGAGCAAGTTTTTAAAGCTAAAAATTTCAATCGATGCTGTATTTTGCCTGTAGGACTGGGTGGCTCCACACACATAAGAAAATCTATGAAATGAGAATCGGGGGTCTTCCCTTGTCATGGAACGGCCGAATTACCCAAAATTCCTTTTGGGCATGAAGGAGGCAAGCGGAGACTGGTCCTCATCAAATGAGGAAAAAGTAGCGAGAAGAAGATTTCTAGGCGGATACTAAGGTGTAGCAAAGGTGCGTGCTGTTAACGTAGACTCTTTATCATAGGAAATTCGGCCTGGCCTTTAGTAATTTCTTGTCAAAGAAACGGTGTAATGCAAACAAGAGAGTAACGAGATTTATATTTGCGATTACCTGTCCTCTTACGTACCACTTAAGTCAAACTCTACATCTCTATGCAATAAGGGCATTCAAAATTTCCTCATATTATTGTATAAAAGTAATTAAAGAAAGAAAAGGCTTGTCCATATGAAAAATACGTTTTCTCTCCCGTTCTCTTCTTATGCATGATCTTCGTGGAACTTACATTCTGTCCCTCAATAAACCTAGAACAACCAGTTATGGTCTTAGTTCTATTTCTTACGTATTAACTAAGTACGTTGCGAAATGCGCTACCTGATTTTTCCCGTACCACAGAGTTTACTGGTTTTAAACTAATCCAGGGCCGGAATTTGTACAGCGGCTTTTCGTTTTGATTAATATCTCTTTAAATATTATTTAATATTTAGTTATGTATCTGTATATATTATGTATGTTAGCTGTAATGTCTCGAAGATGTATTCAGAAATTCGAGATGAAATAAAGTTTTATGCATGCATGTATGTTACCTTCGGCAGGGCGCATGCGTGGACTTTGTAATCTGCGACTCCAGTGCTTACCATATGACAGATAAAATGACTTTTCTCTTGAATATATAAGCCATCGAAATCTTACGTTAAATTGTAATGACAAGGGAGGTTTGGAGCTGTGAGTAGGCGTGGGATTTGTCTCATATGGTTTAGGGGCCGACATATCCCTCCCTCAATGCCGTACCGGGAGGCGAGGTCGGTAGCAGAAAGCAGCCAAGGGCCAACTGCGTCCAAAAGCGATCGCACGGGCCGAAATCCCGGGATGACTCGTTTGGTACGACGCTCCAGCGCCACGTCTGGAGGTACTGCATATTTTTGTCGTCTCGTCTTCAAACATTCCGTCAGCGCATGCGTGCGTAAATGTTCAGCATCTCCGATACCTACAATACTAGACATATTTAGTTGGAACACTTAGCGAATGGTCAGAATCATCGTGTTACAAGATCGTAGCTTATACCACATCCCCCTTTCCCCAATTCAATGTTGTGTGAGAATTTTTCGGGCGACTACTAGTAGTTGTGG
>OX421453.1:5512605-5517605 GCA_949126865.1 Montipora capitata
AAACAACAACCAGCTTCACCTAAATAATAATTATTGATAAATACAGGTGACTGCAACTTACATGTAACAAAAATTGGTTCAGTTTTCATGGCAGAGGAATTTATGCAAACCCCAAGAAATTCATCTTAATTTTTTCCAGCCTCACTGGTGTGAAAACATTCCTTTGACATTTTAGTCTTCATGAAAAATTATGAGCTTGAATTTTGGTAGGCTATAGTTGCCTAGAAATGTTCTAAAACTACTGTACAGCATATACCTTGGTCACAGAATTGGCATTTGTCAAGATCTTTTTGAAGTTTTCCAAAGTCACAAATTCTGTATCCTGCCAAGGGCACTGTTGAAGTAGGTTCATGAAGATTAGTCTTGTTCTTTTGGCAATTGGCCTTGCTCCTGGTGATGTGGCTCTAAGACAGTAGTAATTCTTTAAATGTAGGTGAAACTTGCAGCTATTCTAGTATTGAATTATTGAATTCTGTGGTAAAATTACTTGGAAACAATTTCAGTTTTGCAACCTCCTCAGTACTGACCACATGGCTTTTACATGTGACAATGATACCCAACATCAATGGCATCCATAGTGAAGCTACTCACCTGGCTATCTGTTGGTTTCTCGTCTCTTCCAGTGCTTTTTTGTTTCGCTGGAGGTTCGGCATTTGTATCCTTACTCGCACGTAAGGAAAGCATTTTATCGGCGACTTTTCGCTTCCTCTCTAAACGACATTTTGTTAAAGCATGGCTCGGGTCGTTCTCCTTTCCGGCCGCATGTGCTACTTTGTGTTTGGACAAGCCAAAGACCAGAGCAGTTACAAGAGCAATTTGCCAAAAGGAAGGAAGTGAGCATGTACTTTTACAATTGTTTTGTTGTTCCGACAATATAGTGTGCCCGCTCATGTTACTCAAATCGGTGTTGTCAAGAAAACACAATTTTCCTGACGTTAGAATACTACGGTTTCTAAGCAGGAAGTTTTTTTCTACTCTCAATAAACTTGACGAACATTCTGCTCTCTTGAAAAGACTGAAACGGGAAATGATTTGAAAAATTTTTTTTACGACCGCCATGTTTATTGTTTTTGTTGGGTTTCCCCTTTAATACTCGCGTGTATTTTCCGCGCGTTGTGACGATATCTCGCTCGTGCGTGCGTGGATGATTCGGCAAAAAAAAAGCCGCGGAAAACTGTAGTAAGCCACCTTAAGTATAAAACATTTGGATGAAGCAAGGCATAATCTGAAGTAAGAGGATGAATGGAAAATACGTTTTCGTGATTCTCATCGCGTGTCGTACACTGCTCTGTGGAGGACACTTTTGAAGAGTGGAGAGTTCGAAGAAGCTTTGTATGCTGCTGAGAAAGGTCGAGCACAGGCTTTAGTGGATATTTTGAGGGAACAATACTGCATTGACTCTCAGTCCTTTTGTCCACTTACTCCAAAGCAAACGCCTTCCGCTGCATTAGAGCTTTTGCATTCACAAGCCGTTTTTGTGGCACTTGACAATAACAAGATCACCTTTTGGGTGATACGAAAAGACAGTGAGATCAGATTTCGTCAAGGTGAAATCGTAAATGGAAGTGCCGACATGTTGATGGAAACTACGATGAAACAGATTGGCATAGGGAACGTTGTTAAATGCGAGGATCGTTCTTTGGATCAACTACGCAGTGACCTATCTTGCAGCAGACAACCTATCAGTGAGAAAACACTTCTATCATTTTCTCGTCCGTTAACTCTTTACAACCGTTGTACGATGTCTTACTCGGGCCAATTAAAGACTTGCTCCAGGGAGATGAGTTAATCGTTGTTCCCGATGGACCATTTTCTTTGGTACCGTATTCTGCTTTGAGTGAATCTATCAGGATCCGCACCGTTCCATCGCTGACTGCATTTAATGTGATCGTTGGTGAACCGGAAGACTTTCACAGTAAGACGGGAGCGCTTCTTGTAGGTGATCCGTGGTTGAAGGAAGTTACTGACAAGAAAGGGGAGCCCATTTTGGAACAGCTTCTGTGCGCAAAAGGAGAAGTAGAGATGATTGGAGAACTTCTGCAGACAACACCGTTGACTGGAAAAAATGCCACGAAAGCTGAGGTGCTGAAAAGTATGAAGTCAGTTGCTTTAGTTCACATTGCAGCACATGGATGCCAAGAAACGAGCGAAATTGCTTTAGCCCCAAATACAGAACGGAAATCACCAATCCCCAAGGAGGAAGATTTTATATTGAAAATGTCGGATGTTGCAGCGGTTCGTCTTCGAGCAAGACTAGTTGTGCTGAGCTGTTGTCACAGTGGTCGGGGAGCAGTGAAATCGGAGTGAGTGGTGGGAATAGCGAGGGCTTTTCTGTGTGCTGGTGCTCGGTCTGTTTTGGTATCACTCTGGGCAGTTGATGACAAGGCAACGTTGCTGTTTATGACGAAATGGGCAAGTGCAGCTCATCACCAAGCAATGAAATCCCTCCGAGAGTCAAAGCAGTATTGCGCTGTAAAGCACTGGGCGCCATTTGTGCTAGTTGGCGATGATGTCAAGCTGGAAAATCCAAAATAATGGTAAGTGAAGTTAGAGTTATATTCTTTAAACAAGAATAGTTTCAAATTGGAGAACTGACGGTAGGAATGAAATGTATGCCTAAGATGGCACGATAAGAGATGCTAGCTTCGTAGTGTACACCATGCGAAGTGTCCTCTAAAACGCTTTTGCCACGAATGTAATTTCCACATGTCTCTCCACATAATGTCACTAGAGCTTAAAGGATACATTTTACGTTGGTGGAGAAACTGTCGAAGATGGCTATCACCTCACTATGTCTCTTTTGGTGTTTCCGTTCTCCCATAGATCTCTGAACGTCATCGCTTGTCAAGGAAGACGGCATCGTCCTGCCCGTAGCCGATCACACCGGCGGATTGTGTGTGCGCGAACAAACTGCAATTTTTAAAGTTATTTTTTCTTTATTTTATTTTATTTTTCTTTCAGAAATGATTTCGAAGACGCAAAAAGACTATCTGGCAGAGCCTGACACTTTAGTGGTTGCAGAACTTGTAAAAAGAAGTAGAACGGATCTGCAATGGTTATGTCAGTAGAACAAGGTCCAAAGGCTTAGCAGAAGGTTGCTGCTGCATAAACTTAATCAACAGACTGAGATTATTGTCAATGAAATTATGACAGAAAAATGATAATTTTACCCATAATTTTCTGTACTTCCTTTCTCATACAACTTTAAATGGAAGTTTCTGAATTGCATGGCGATCAAAATCATAGAGGCTATAGTTGCTTTGCTAAAAATCATGTTTCTTTCATTGACACTATATTTGTTGAATGATTGTAATCTAGTTTTGAAAGAAAATGAGAAAGAACACTTCTGCTGATTACCCTAATATCAGGCCTTTACCCATGATATGATAAAGAGAGACATTTGCAGGAATCAAAGCTCAGAAAATAGAAGGGAAACGACGGGTGAATTTTTACACATTTTTCTACAAAATGAATTAAATAAATCATCATTAGTTTATCAATTTATCATCGATGACAGAGTCACGTTCATCAGTTTAAAAATTTAGTGCGTACACTACAGCGGCCACGGAGAGGGAGGGGCTGGAGGACTGTAGCTCCCACCACCCCTCCCACTTTTTTCCTTCGCAGTTGTTTTCTCCTAAACACCCCCCCCCCCCCCCCCCCACCCCTTTCCACTTTCAAACGTACTCCACGGCCCCTGCACTAAGTACATTGAAATCTCAAACAACTGGTTCTTCGCTTTACTGATCGTTATCTCATTATTAGCCTAAGTAGTATACTGTAAACAATGTAATGGAAAGAAAATCTTCTGACAACAATACCGTGATAGGCCTAAAGTTAATTTCCTGGCCCAAGTTGTTCAAATGCCGTATAACTTTATCCGGTGGATAAGTCACTCTCAGACAGTTTCCATCTGTGAAAAAAAATTATTATTTGCCCACGTATTTAAACGAGAATTTGCAGACTTTAAGCACAGCTAAGTAAAGACATGTACAAAACCTTTGGTCAACGTTCAGGATGAAGTATATTTTACGCTCTGAATGGTGATTTATCCACTGGGCTGAAGTTATTCGTCCTTTGAACAGATGGGTCCAAGACTTTAAATTCTCTAACACCTCTTCCCTCCCTCCCTCCCTCCCCCCCCCCCCCAAAAAAAAAAAAGAAAAAAAATTCTAAGGCATTGTTTTCGATTTCTCTTGGGACATCTTCATGTCCCACGAGAAATTGCAAACAATGATTACGCAAAATTTTGAGTTGGGGTGGGGAGGTAAAAGAGGTGTATGATGGGATTTGTGCAAGACTTAGTAAAGAATTTCTGTCATTTCGTTGAACAAATTCCACTGTATCCTTCGTTGCACATGACCTTGTAGTGACGGTGTTGTTATCCCGCTAAACAAGGAAGTACATACTATCCACCCAAGCTCCCTATGGCATCATTACATGAAGAAAACTCACGCACTCTCAAATGACTTAGGTGCAAACAAAGCCGACAAGATGCGAAAGGGAAGGTTATTCGAGCCCCCATCTCAAGTTTGCTCAACGCAACCACCAATATCCACTGAACTAACTAGATGCATGTTGAGAGTATGTTAATTGAAGTTCTCGTCACAGTCACAAAGAGGCTAATCGTTTCGACACCGGCGCTTCGACCTAAATACTGGCGGCAGGTCTGCGTAAAACACCAAAGCTATGTTACTTTCTAAACTAAATAACTATCCTCTCACTTCCGTGTTTTCCTTTCACGTCGTCCAATCCTATCAGTACGGGTTCGGAATATTAAATTGAGTAAAACGCCAGGACGTTTGAGAAGGGCTTTGGGTGGATGATACCTAATGTAAGCAAAGAATTACAACTAACTTTTTTGTGCGGACATAAGAAAAAAAGCTGGTCGCTGATAAGTGATCCCGGGAGAGTGAAAACGAAGAATTGATAGTTTTTACGTGCATCTGACGCTAAAGCGACGTGCCCATTGGTCGGTGCTTATACCATGCAAAACATGT
>OX421453.1:5527605-5550105 GCA_949126865.1 Montipora capitata
ATAACGTTTCATGATGCCTAATTCTTGCATCTTTATGTTTAATAACTTGTAAGTTTTTCGCTATCATGATGAACAGTTCTTCGAAAAGGGTAAAAGGACATTTCTTTTAAAAAACTGTGTGGATTATGCGTATTAAACTTAAGTCGCCGCCAGTGCAGTCCGACAGGAAATATGTATATTTAGAATGAAAAGCGCTTCAAATTTTGCGTCCAGTCCAAATAGAAATGTTTACGGGATAGTTGTTGAAAAGCTCTAACTTTGAACTAAACCTTACTACAACATGTAATGACTTAAAGATTTATACACCAGCGAAGAACCGTAACTGTATTCCCGAAGTTTCTTAAGCAACTCCTGACCACTCCTTGTCGCGCGTTAATTACGATCATTTCTGATTCAAAATATTAAGTGGCAGGTAATTCAGCAGTTGAGCTTGAAATTCAGAAATATTCATTCCTCTGAATTGTTAAGATTAACTTAAATTAATGCTTCAACGATCACACGATAGACGAGTTCAATGAAGCCTCTGACAATTTGGCGAGTTAAAACCTAAATAAACTATTAAGCGGGTGTCTGGAAAACCCGAATAGCGAATAGTCGCGAATAGCGAATAGCGAATAGCGAACAGCGAATAGTCGCGAATAGCGAATAGTACGAACAGTACGAATAGTGGCGAATAGTGACGAATAGTCGCGAATAGTGACGAATAGTGACGAATAGTCGCGAATAGTGACGAATAGTCTTCAATAGTCACCGCCTTATGCTGAACAATCTCGTAATCAAAGCAAATAATATGCTCACCTGTCGTTGAAAGAGAGTTTTGTGCATTTTTTAACAAACACTAAAGAAGAACAAACGTCAAAATGCAAAAATATAAATCACTTTCATTAAAACATCAAGCTCATGATCATCTCCTTGCACAGTGGCGCCCGAACATAAATTTCATCATCCTCATCTGTGCTGTCCGATCCGGCGAGACACGTTCGGTAAAAAGGAATAAAATCAAAATGTGAGGCAAGTGCTTTGTGATTAAAGAGACAAACGAGCTACTCTGATAACCGTTGCGTTAATTAATTATACAAATAAGCAACAGGATTTCAGTGCATTTATTACCTTTTCTTCTCAGGGCTCAAGCTGTCCTTCGCCGACACATCTCTGCTTTTTTAGCGGGAAAATCCCATCCAACGTTGCTGCGCGGTTGACCAGGAAGTACTGGGTACCAAATTTTCGTCATTTCGTCGCAATGCCCCCCCCCCCTCCACCCTTATTTGCCACTATTTGTTACTATTCGTCACTATTCACACTATTCGTACTATTCGTGACTATTCGCTGTTTGGTATTCGCGACTATTCGCTATTCGGGTTTTCCAGACACCCCTATTAAGCTGCATGCTTCCGTCACGCAAGCGAGAGCGATAGCTCATGAAATACGTTGTTCGATTCGAACTGCTTAACAAGTTTGTAACAAATGGAGAGCCACGTTTCTCGAACGGCTGACAATTACTTGTAAAGATAATCGTTTTTTTTTTCCATCTTTCGGTCGATAAGATCAAAATGACTTTCGCGTATCTTTCAAGGCCGGCCGCTAGACGAGCGGCGTCACCGTTAAGACGAGTTTTCCCAAACACGTGTAAATTTCTTGATAGAATTTCTGCCGATCTTTATAACATCTGTATTAAACAGATTTCGAACAACTTTTAGAAATCTTGTCGTTTGCTGGAAAAAGAAAAACGATCAACGCTTTATGAAAGCGACTTTATTATAATCGAATGTGCCAAACTTCGCAGATTGTAAATACGGCAAATACGCATACTAATTATCGCTGCGATTGATCCTCAAAAATATGCAGATTTCTTTGATAGCATCTACTCCAAATAAAAGCATACTGCGTCCTCTCTTAACCACGGCGTAAATCAACCGGAAAAAATCTAGGTAAAACCTCGGCTTTCGGTTACCGTAGACGAGGTTTTACCTCGGTCAAACTGGGGATTGAACCTGCGGTTTCACCTAGTCAGAACCGCGGCAAATGCACAAATAGTTTCGAGCGATACTGTAGAAACAAGTACAACATTTGCAGAAGACCGCATTAATAATTTTTATACGCTTAATGTACAGTCCCAAGGGAAACAGTTTTGTTTCCCAAGACGAAGTCAAGAGAAACATCAGGACTCAAGGGAAAACAAAACTACCTACATGCAGTTTCCCCAAGGGACCAGGCATTAAGTGCTTTGTTATATATTTAGACGTTTCCTTCATCAATTGCAGCAAAACATCCGGAGCAAGCAACAACGCTACATGTATGAAATTGTATCCCCATCGGGATAAATTTGAATTTGATCAGGGCCACCTGACCAAGAATCAACCAATTACAGTGCTCGTTTTGTTGAGTGAAAATCTAGGTATATAACAAACTGTATTATTCAACCTCTGATATTGTGTTTCTAGCTTTCTGATTGGTTCACTCAATCTCCCAGTTATCAGTTCATATACCATAATTATGACCTAATATAGAAACTGAATGTGTTAAGTGTTGCCAAGCTGGAAACTGATTGGCTTTAATTTTCAAGTGTCCAAGCATTCAGAATTTAATGAAAATTTAATAATTTAAAACAATATTTATTATTCCATTCGTACTTGTTGGATGTGAAACTAGTTATTATAATAAATAGCCAACTCAGTGCTACGTGCCTCATTGGCTATCCAACGTGCACCTGTGGAATAATTACTGTTAAATGTTCGTTAACCCTTTCTCTCCTAAAATGGCCACTTATAGATTTTACTCTGTATAGGGTTAATGCTTGAATTACATGTAGTGTGCTGGGTGCTTGTTTAATTTTTTTAAGGTGAGAAGCGGGTGTTAAATGTATTTGAAGTGGGGTGATTAAATCAGTTTCCAATTGTCAGCCTCAATATAACAGTCTTTATTTGAATTGATCCCAAAATACAACATGATATTAAAATAAAACTGTAATAAAAAGAACTGCCATGTACAGTACGTACATGACTTTCAGTACCATACATTCGTTCTCTTTTGGGAAGATTGGGGGGAGGGGGGTGGGGTGCTTATTTAATATTTTAACCCTCAGGAGGGGTGCTTATTCGAAGTGGGGCACTAATTTAAAGCTGGGCGATAATTAGAGCATTTACGGTAATCATCCCTTTACCCTTTATACCCTGTTACAACAGCCAATAGTACATTTTGCTCTGTCTCAGGAAGGGGGGGGGGTAGGGGGGGGAGGGAGGAGGGTTAATAGTTCATAATGATGGCAGGCATTAGAGAAATACGTATGTACACACTGTACCTCTGTAAATGACTAGTTGTCAATAATTTATGGTTCAAATGTTACCTTTATAATGGGTATTCTGTGCCCTGCGGTAATTATGGAGATGAACATTGACCATTTTCACATACCCCATAATACACTTTGTTTGCCCCCCAAATTTTGCATAAACTATTTTTTCAAATGCTCTTGGGAATATGCAGTGTCCCAAGAGCATTTGAAAGCAATTTGGTCTATGCAAAATTTGGGGGGCAAACAAAGTGTATTATGGGGAATGTGAAAATGGTCAATTGCGTAATTTAGACACAGAATACAAAGTGATTACAGTAACTGACCTACTCGTACTTCTAACAGTTATATTTATTTTTGATAATTAATTATTACTTGGTTTCTCAAGTCAGATACAATGTTCCCAGGAAATAATGTGTATGGAAATTTCATGATGAGCCTGCAGATCGGCAATGCAAATTTATATTTCATAATTTACAGATTTCTTGTTAATGATAGTACATGTAGCTATCACTAGTAATAATAATAACTATTTAAGTTATATATGTAAATGAGTTCCAAATATTATTTTGGTCCAAGTGAACATTTTTTTGTCTCTTTAATAGTGACAGTGGTTATAGTGCAGACAAGATGCTTATTAGAGAGAAAAGGTATAGTTATAGAAACAATAATTATTATTTTGAAGACATGATAAATTATTTTTTTTCAATGATGACTCAGGGATAGTCCTTTCAAGTAATAAAAATTATTTAAAAATTTGGGTCAAGACTTACTTTGTTTGTACACTGTAAGACATACTGTAATTTATGCTTGTTATTCGAGTATACACTTTTAGTAGTTAGAAGACAACATTAATTTTACAGTGTATGTAATTAATGGAAAGTGGTTTGAGGCATATTTTACTTGATGTTTATAGCCATTAAATTGTTAAATTCATCAGCATCAAATTTCTCCTTACAGTATCATTTCTTAAACACGAAAACGCACTATAAAAGGGGTGACTTCACAATCTGCCTTTGTTTGAAGTCATTCAAGCAGGACTGATTAATTATCCAAGATGGTGATCAACAGACAGCAACACAGAGATGGGGGCCCTAAAATTAATGATATTTCTAGCATGAGAAAAAGGGACTTGGGATCAAAAAAAGGAACGACAGACAACATTAATTTTTATAACATACATGATTGTATTGTGGACAGATTGCCATAAGGGGCTTTTTTATTGCCCAAATTTATCACAGTCTGAGCTCGGTTGTGTCCACGGTTCATTGATAAATCATTTGTATGTGCCTAAGGCACCATGCCTTTTACAGTGCGTCTTCGTAAACGTACGTAAACATACTGGTCACAAAAATGAAGAAAATGATCATGACTTATTGGGTTAGGGTTAGGTTGCAGTGCAAAGTGAATGCATAGGGAACAGTTAAAAGAATTTACTATTTAACTGTGTTTTCTTTTCAATCCCCAGACAAGCAAGTTGCCATCATTACCATGGTCATATCTGCAACCACTACTTAGATAAAAACAAGCTTTTGTACCTAAACAAGAGTCCCAAAATACTAGAGGAGAAGCTAAGAAGCCCCTTCAGCTTACTTAAACCACGGCTTCTTGAGCAATGTGCAAAATATGCTCTCAAAGCTATTTGCCTCACTGCATATCCTTACTGCTCAAGTACAGGTGAACCAAAACCAGTGAAACTGTGTAAGGAGGACTGTGAAGAATTGGAAAGCAATGTTTGTACATCAGATTTTAGGGTTGCAAGGAAATTTGATTATTTAAGTGCCATACTACCAAACTGCACTGTTCTGCCACTCAAGGGTTCGAAAGAAGGAGAAGGATGTGTGACTCTGGGACTTCCAGGTAATACCGGTAATTAATTTTCAGGAGAAAAGAAGGGTTCGTGTCCCAGAAATTTATCACCATTGCTGTAAACACTGTCATGTGAAACCTACATGTACATGTACTTGTCACATACAGTACAGTAGTATCGCGATCTTCTTATAGTTTTGCCTATGCGCGAGCTGTCAGTATTTCGTGGTATTGCCGTCTCACTTTATTGGCCTGTGATTGGTTCTAATGTTGAAATTGACGTCGTTGCACTGAATTGGGTTGCTGGCATACGCAAACAAATACGTTTCGCAGGTAGAAAGAATTGAAAGTTCGATCAGGCGCAGGTTGATTAGTTTACAGTTTTATTTATCCTTATAAATGATACGGAATATATTTTCTCCCGACTAGCCGTCAATATAATGTGTCGTTGCCGTCTCAAAATCGCAATTTGTTTTTAGTGTGCATAATCCAGTATATTTCAACTTTAGAAAATATCAAAATACAAAAAGTGACGAACTGTCAGCAAAATTGCAAAGATGACAACTGAATTAAGTCAAGTTTGTGTATGTAGTACTGTAGTTAAAATGTACAATGTAGGAAAACTCTGTTCATTAAATGAATTTTTACTGTAGTTATTAAGGCATTTTGAAAGCACCTTTTTGAGCAAAAAAATAAGTTGAGAAGCTCATTCATTCAATTCCAATGAGATGAATGGATTTGATCACTGGGAAAAATCCCCATTTACTAGTAAATTTTGTGGGGGGTGAGACAGAGAAAAATCTGAAAGTGTCACTCACAGGAGTCAGAAATTAATAACCTTCTACAGGTGTTTAATTTCCTCACTGACAGAGATTTTACTGTCCCAAACATTTATTTCCAATAGCAGATTCTAAACCTGATTCAATGGCAGAATCTCAAGAGAGGAACGGTGAAGAATCAGATACAGACAGCTCCAAACATCTCGAAGCATCCACTGAGCATCAGAGCAGTGACAACTACTATCCAACTCAACCAGCTCTGACCGAGCTGGTGCAGTCATCACAAAAGCCACCATCTTCCAAAAGAAGCTCATTTAGTCCAACTGAAACAACAGAGCCACTCACCAATGCTGCTGGCTTGCCTGTGGAGCCAGTGATGAAAGCTGATGAGCCATTGAATAATGGAAGTTTTCTTCAGATGTCTTTAGGGGAAATTAACCCATCTTCCTCTGAGCTGAGCCATACATCAAGTGTTGTTAATGAAGTTGGCTCTGATACAGTTTTAAATCCTAGTGATCAAGTTGAAGGAAGTGTTTCCATAAAGGTATGTCAATCTTATCACCCATTGACATCTCAAATGCTCTAGGATGCCTCTGGTTGACAAGTAAAAATCATCTGCTGTTAGACAGAGTACATTTTTAAAATCTGTTAAGTCTCCTTCCCAGGGGTCAGTGGGTTAATAATTAAAGGGCAGTTTTATAGCCAGAACGAAATTGATTGTTTTTGTACAGTGTCCATTATATAAGGCAGCACAGCATTCTAGTTGGACATCACCATAGCCAAACAAGACATAAATCGCTTAGCATTTAGGTCATGTGGACTACTGAAAATAAAAATTAATAATAAAATGTAACATAATAAGAAGTCTGAAATTAAATAGACCAAATTCATGAGTGGCAGCCAAGAGAATATTCTTTTGTCAGGGCTTGAAATTAACGTTTTTGCTCAGGTGTCAGCTGGCGACTAATGCAGAAACTTTGGTCGCCAGATCATAAATTTTGGTCGCCAACTTTGCATGCAAGGAAAGTCATAATTATTAAATTGCAGGCAAAAAAAAAAAAAAAAAAACAGCACGAGAAAGATCTCTAAAGCCATTGACTGTTGTTTTCGGCTTAGTTTGGTGATGGTGTTCTTTAAGGTTATTAGAAATGGAGCGAAGCCCAGTCCGTTTTTACCATAGCAGGGCAAACATGCCATTGGCTCTTTTATACATGCTTTTCACCTCTTCAAACTCCGTAGTTCTTTATTCTCCTACAGCTTGCGTGGCAAGCAACTTGCCTTCATCGCGAGTAAGCGCAATACTACAATTGCTCGGCCTAGGCCCCCACACAACCACAATTCTCGTACCAGTCTCCGACCAAGATAAAAATTTAATGAAAGGAGCGGCTCGCATACGGTTTCAGAAACCTCTAGAATCTGAGGAACTTGGTTTCTTAACATGCTTTTCTGCTGATATTTATCTCCATTTATTAATCACCTTGTGCAGTCAATTTTGCTGGTGTTCGCTTTCTAACAGAGAGGACAAGGTCTCCAACCCACTTTACGTTAAGGGTACAGGTTGCTTCTTGAAGGTTCCATGCAAATTTTAAATTCATTATGTGATGTCTAGGTTCATTATCAATATATTATCAATATCAAGATATAATTGTAGTTTCGAGGAGGTCCTTCGGTATAATATGGCTAAATGTACGTTTTCAGCATTCACAACTGATGATGGATTTAAATTTTCAACTTATAACTTCTTGCTGAATCTTTGTCTTCCGGGCGCAAAATTCACGTAAAACCGGCAAGAAGTATACGGTGTTTAAGTGCGCCCACGATCCCGTGAAGCCGCTGCAACAATATGGCGCCTAGTAAATGCGGTGATCGAAGTATCGAAGTACATTTCTGCTCTTAGTTAACAATGTGAGAAACTGATTTTCTTGTAGTATTTATACATTATTTTAATGGGGAAAGAAAGGCGAGTTGTGTTCTAGCTACCTGTTCTGAACGATTTCATCATATAAAGATTCAAATTAATACAACGGTTGACAGTGGTCTACTGTTTATCTTGGGTTATCAGAAAAAAACGTGATTCGCCAGCTGGCGACCAGTTTTGAAAATCTAGTCGCCAGCACTCAATTTCTGGTTGCATTGGCGACCAGTGAGTCGCAATTTCAAGCCCTGTTTGTTATAAATGTGCTTATCAGACTCGGTGTCGTTTGCATGGACAAAATGTATGTAGTTAAAAGAAATGTTGCTTTAGAACGATGCTAGTGAGTCTAATTAGCACATAAATGAAATAATATTTTTTTTGGATTCAGTCCAATAGAGTGGTACAACTTACTAATAATGAGCCTTACATTGTATGTACAGTTAACACCAGACAAAAAATTGTATCTTACACATCTTACACTGAAATCGAAATCACATTTGATTGCTCTAAAGATTTTTTTCATTTCATTTATTTATTCGCCATAAGGGGTACAAGAGAGAGAAGAAAATGAAAAAAAAAAAGTCTTACTGTTTACAATCTCATGGCGAGGAAGCCCAAAAGAAGCCAGCAGGCTTATAGAGAATGGGCTCCCTCAGATAAATAAATAGAACAGAATTTTAATTTTATGAGGAAAAATGGCAGAGCTACTGTAGAAATCTTATGATAAACTAGATAGTCATATTGATCATAATTAGGTTAAAAACAGAGAAAGAGAGGAAATATATTTTAATAAATATTTAAGATAAGAGGAATGCTTTCAGCTTACGGCAAAACGAAGCGGTACTTGTTGCATTACGAATTTCAGAACTCAGAGAATTAAAAAAATTTAGGACCTTGGAAACTAATTGAGAACATTCTTACATTGGTTCTGCACTGTGGTAAATGAAAAAACTTTGAACTTCTAGTGCCATAAGAATGCACCTGGTGTGTCACCAAGAACATATTATTGAAGCTATCAGGAAGTAAGCCATATCTGTATTGATACATAAATTTACCTACTTGAAATTTGTAGATACTCTCAAGATTTAGAATTTTTAAGTTTTTAAATAGAGGGTCAGTGTGAGCATCGAAAGCACTCCTCGACATTATTCTTATGACCCGCTTTTGAAGTGTGATTAATCTTCTGAGGTTTGATGGGTAAGTTGATGCCCAGACGCTCACGCAATAAAATAAGTATGGGTAGATAAGGCTGAAATAAAGTATCTGTAAGGAAGAGTTATCAAGGCAAAAACTTGATTTATAAATTATACCTACGGCCTTAGACACTTTCCGTGCAACATTATGTTATGTGATTGTGATACATGTACGTGTGGTACACTGTACATGTACCGTATTTTAGGGCATACTCTTAATTTCAAAGTCTTTAATGGAAGATTTGGCAATATTTTACTGACACTCTTGGTGTGAAAATAATATTGAAATAATTGGCAAAATTGTATTGTACTAATTTTGTGACCATCATACTGTTTAATAATATATACTATTCAAACTTAGTCTAGTACTCTTACTATGGCAAATTGTATCCAGTGCTGCTTTTGTTTTGAAGAAGCCACAGTACTGTACAATTATTAGCTATTAATTATTAACTAAAGGAAAAGGGCTGCAATTTTAAACTGAAATAACTGTCATAAAATAATGTTGTTTTTAGTCTTTATCCAAGGCTACATTTTGAGCAATTTTCACTGCAGCTGCCAGCTGCTATTGACTTCACTAGCTACATGTAAATGCATACATTTGAATGGATGATATTTCCATTTATAATAAAAGGTTTTGCATCCGTTTTAACCACTTTGTAACCTAGTAGTAGTTGAAACATACCTTTCCTTTGTCCTTTCTGTAGGATATTCTACATGTACTCCCATCGCCAGCTACCTCAGTTTCAACTGTATCCCCAGTACAACATGGTTCAACAAGTTTTCCTAACTTGCCAATCACGTTAAATGTCTCCACTGAAGCAGAAAGCGAAGTGAACCTGGCCCAGAGCAGCGATAATACATCTTTGCCAGCCTCCCCTGCAGTTACATCGAGTTTGTATTAAAATAAAAGAACCTATAATTATGTATAGACTGGCAGGTATTTAATTGTAGCTCTAAAGAAATATTAATAATAATAGCAATAACTATCTTGCTTGTCATCGTCACAAATACAGCAACGACACAGCTCAACAAGGTCGAACCAAAAATATTTTTTGGCCCCTCAGTGGCTGCCCCTATAATGGTCCCTGTATGACCTTGGAGCACAGCTTACAATGTACATGTACTGCCAGCTGGAATCAGCTGTTTGCTGGTTTTTTCTCATTGGAAAAAATTGGTTGGGGGTTTAAAACACAAGAGTTTGGTAATTTTTCAGTGGAGCTGTCAAAAGTAAATTGACTAATGATAAAGAAATACATGTAGAAAAGCTGACCTTTTGAGTGAACATCCCTTTGCCACTATCAAGCTGAATTTTAACCTATTGAAAAAGACCTATTGGTGTGCTAACTGACCAGGAAAGTGACTGTGTGATTGACTGACTTGGTGACAGGCCGACTGATTGAATGACTGACCGACCGACTAAATGACTGATCGTGACAGATTGATTAAATTGCTACAGGTGAAGTGCTAACACATCAGTAAATAAGCTTGAAACATCAGGTTCTCAATTTCACTCCATATAATAACTAATTATTAATCAAAAAACAATTAACTCAGTTCTTACCACCTAATTCTTGCATTATGTAATTTATAGCTTTTGGTTAAAATTTGTATGAATTTAAAAAAAAAAGAAACAACTTTTTGACTTACTCTGACTTATTGACTACCTACCTACATGTACACGTACAGTTCTGTGCAAAAAAAATGCAAACAAATTTTGCGCTTTTCGCTACTTTTCGCTACTTTCCGGCAAAATATAATGAAATTTCTGGATGAAAGAATTTTCGTGCAAACTTCATCGAATTTTCGAAATGCCTATTGTTTTACTAAAAGTGAAAATTCGTGTAAATTTCGCAATGGCCGAGTAAAATTTCAGCGAAATTTCGAGAGAACAATAACCGGATTTTGTCGAAATTTGTTTGCATTCTTTTTGCACAGTACTGTACACTGTATTGCAACAACCAGGGCATGAATCTTGTGCATTATACATAACTTGATCAGATAGGACCTGCAGCGTCTGTCTATTAATAATTATTGGAACTGTCTTAAATCTTAGCAAGATACCGTACATTGTACATGTAAGTTATAAATCCAAGATATTAATATTAATCATTAAGAATTCATAAGGACATTGGCCTCATGAAAATGCATTGCGTGCAATGACTTTATGTCGATAAAAGCTCCTTTGTAATAGTATAATTATAATGGTGTGTTATCAGTCACTGCATATGACAGGCTGAGCTTGTTTTTCTTGTATGCTGATGTTCTCCTCTCATAATTTTGAACTCTTGTTCAGAGTCCCATCTGGCCAAGGGACGTGCTTTTTTGAAATGTTTTTTAATATGCCATTCAAATCACTCGCAGCACATGTTTTATCGGTTCTAAAAACACGAGGTGTAAACTCAATAATTAAAAGCTGCTCGCTTTTCGAACATAACTTGGGGTATCTTGTGAAAGTAACTTAGTATGATCTTACACCGTATTATTTAATTAATATTTTCATGTCAGAATATTATTGCCTATTAAATAAAGGCAGCCTCTTAATTTATTTGTTCATTTGCTTTTTTCAGTGGTTCATTTAGGTAATGATTTAGAACAAAAAAACTTGATTTAAGTACTAATTAGTTATAAGAGGTGTCAAAACAATACCCCAAGGATACAAAGTTCCTGATAGGATTTAGCCACCTATCCAAACATCAACTAATCCTTCCTATTAATAATAACAAGTAAAATTACAATAATGATATACACTGTAATTGTATACATGTACAGTGTTGAACATTATTGATTTTTTAATGTGTTTTTCATTTGCAGGACCAGTGACTAATAAAACTGAAAATGATAAAAAAAATGGTGAGGTGGCTTTTTGTGAACAAATTGCACAAAAAATTAATATGAAACTTAGACTAGTCCTTAAAATTTTCCTGTATCATTCAATATAAGTAATAATTTTCTCGAAAGAGAGACCATCACTGCTAGTATATTGGAATGAATTATTTTTAATAAGTATTTTAAGTTGTACATGTATCTGGAACATTTAAAAGTACAGAGTAAATAATATTTTGGATTGTTTTATATTGGATTACTGTTCAATAAAAATATAATTTATTATATTTTCCTTTCTTTCTTGTTATTAATATTATATTTTTACATCTCTTTTCATCTTTCCTCCATCTTTTTTCATTTATTTCCATTCATTCCATTTTATTTCTCTGTCTTATTTCTTCCTTTCATGCGTATACAGTGTATGTAACCTTGAGAAGAAGTACTGTACATGAAATGTTTTTTCACGCTAGTAATAATAGTACTGGTTAATTAATTAATTAATATATGTTTCTCTGATTCCATAGCTATCATATATTTACTTTTTAGGGATAACAACTGAGAAACCATCACCAAAACTTCCAACTACAGGTGAGTTTCAAATAACTTTCTTTTTCAGAACTTGATTAAAAGGGAAATTTTTAAAAAGAAGAATACGAAAATAAATAACAGGTGTCCAATTAAGCATTTGGCAGCTCGGCATCTGTAATGTTTGTTATATACTGTAATAAAGTAAGCAGAAAATATGAAAGCAGCAAGGCTAACTTGTGCAGAAAGAGTGTGCACTGGTGGTCAATTACCAGGTGCAAAGCCCTTAATAAACCCTCTGCAAAATGGCAATTTACATGGGATGCTTTGTTTTCTCAGAAAAAAGTCAGTTTATTGCATTATTGAAAGACAACTAGAAAGCTAGTGTGCTACTGCTAAACACTATACATTATTCTTTGTGCAATGTTGTTGTCTGCCAGTGCCTCGACCATCCCTTCAAGTTTCTGCTGGTGAAGACAGAGTATTAACTCTACCTGTGAATACTGTGAGCTTGTATGCCAGTGCTTGGCCCAAGGAAACATCAGGTATTACTAGATTTTTTTGCATCACCTTGCACATGCAGTAACTGTAATGTGGTTGTACAAGGTTGATTTTACCAACTGAAAATAATTAATTTTAGGATTTTGTGTTCATACATGTAGGTGAAAATAAGTTTGTTTTGTTTATTGATCAGATAATCCGTATTCATACCACTGGCAGCAGATCTCTGCTCCTGAAGGTAGCCATGGTTACATGGAGGGACAGGACTCCAGACGGGTCATACTAAGTCAGGTAGGCGGACCTGTTACACACCCCCTTGCTTCACCTTTGGTGGTGGAAATTACTTGTTTTGTAATGGATAAAGATTATATTTCAAAGATTCCCCATGAACAATCAAGCAGACAATCTAAATGTAACAGTTTGTTTGGAAAGTTTAAAGTTAAAATATTTTTAACAAAATGAAAATAAGTTGTACTTTTTTTGTACTCTGTAATAACATGCTCCATCAAATCTACAAACTTATAGCCTACATGTAGATGAGCTGTTGGAAGTACTTAACACTAATGTATTGAAATCATTATCATTGATTAGATTTATAACAAATTAAATGAAAGGAAAAAAAGCCTAAAAAAAACCCTCCTCAGCAAATTTTCAAAATTAAGGAGTTGTTTGAATAGGGTGTCTTCCTTGGCCCATAGGCACTGTACAAGTCATGTAAACGTGATACATGTAGCACACCCTTTTTTAATTGAAGACACAAATCTAAGCAACTATCATGGTCCTTTGTTTCTCTGTTTGTTTGTTTATTTTATAATAAATAATTAATACATGTAACTGACCTTAGCAAAACTGCATTCCACAATATTTTTTTTCCTTTTCTCAACAGCTGGACCAGACAGGAATATATCAGTTTAAAGTGAAAGCAACAGGGTCAAACCAAGCTTATGGATATGCATACATCAATGTTACAGTACTCCCAGGTAAATTAAATTTAATGCTTCATATATCCCCAGTACTAACAGGTATTTAATATGTAGTCCATGCTGCTTGAAGTTTGAATACAGAACAGGAACTAATTCCTGTGAAAACAAATAATTTTCACACCATGCTAATTAAATTGGAGATTTCTTTCTTTTGGCTTCGCACATTAGCGGGTACGGCTTATCTGTGGGTTTTTACGGTACTTCCTGTTGCAGTTCCTCACAGTCAAAACAAAGTCTAAAAACAAACTTGATCAGATGGGAGGAAAGGGAGTAAAAAGTAATGAGTTACTGTAAAAGAAATGTAGAGATCGTGTTCCAGCTCCTGTTGCAAATTTTCACCGGTCGGCATTTTTGGTTAACGTTGATAGTTGAAAGAATGGTATCAGAATAGTATTTAGTGTCTGTACAAGCTGAATCCAGTTAACAACAGGAGTGCTTTATGCTGTACATGTATGTGCCAGAACTTTGTGGTCAGCAGCTCTGTTAAGTCAGTGCATGCACCATGATTTCCTGCCCTTGTCTCCTGTTATGTAGGATGTATACTATAGCGTACCATACATGTAGGTTGTGTTGTGGTAAAAGCGTGTTCATGGAGCGTTTTTAGCAGTTGTTTTTCTCCTTCCCTCCGCTCCCTTTTTCCACTGCTTTTATGAGTGTGACAGGTGCCTATCTTCTGGGATGTCTTGAAAACAAAGACCCCTATAAAGATCCTAAGACTTGAAAACGAAGAAAGTAACCCAAAACCCTCAAATTGAGGGTTTTGGTTTACTTTGAATTTTTCTTTTTTGAGTCTTACATATGTAATTAGCTAAGGGTCTTAGGGGTCATTAACCCTTTCACTCCCAATAGTGCCACTTATAGATTTTACTCTATCTAACACCAGACGATTTTACTCGTCAATGGGGAACCCCACGGGGCTGAAAGGGTTAACAACAGCTAGATTCACTCAAAAACTATGTCCCCATTAACCCTTTCACTCCCAATAGTGCCACTTATAGATTTTACTCTGTCTAACGCCAGACGATTTTACTCGTCAATGGGGAACCCCACGGGGCTGAAAGGGTTAATAGGGGTCTTTGTTTTCAAGACACCCCTGTCTTCTGTGCTGCGTGGTGGCTCATGGCTGGGTTGCCACAATTTCTCAGCCATAAGAGCAGTCTCCATCAACAGGAGGAGCTGGCTGCCAATAGTGGAAGCTCCTGGATGCCTCATGCACCCACCTTCTGCGTTATATCAGTAGAGTTGTTAACAAAAGGTTTGGTTAATTTCAGCTCCTCGGATTAACAAGCCACCACGTGCTGACATCTCACCAAAAGAACAAACAATCACGCTACCTACAAACGAGGTTGTTCTTGATGGATCGAGTGAGTATCTTATTTTCACCAAATGGCAATATTTTTTTGGTGGCTATAATATGTCAACTCACCATATTTTTTAGATATAATTGATTAATGGGCCTTATGCATGATGATGACTGACTACATGTAGCTACATGTATCTTCACCACCAAGCTTTGTTTGCACAAAATAATAATTATTTACATCATGTGGACATGCAATACTGTTTGCACGTGGGTTTAAAATTCTTTTCAAGTTTACTCCTTTGGGATCTAGCTCATGCTAAATTTACAAGTTTGATTTTTGAATTTGAGGCTTGCTGGTGAAATTAGCTAGTCAGACGTCATCATGCTGAAGGGCAATTGAACATTGGAGGAGTCACGATCCCACAAATTTATTGTCTTGGATTTTTGTTAAAATTAATATTGCATACGGTGAAACTAAAAATTACAGTGCTGTGTGTCACTTAAGAAAACAGTAGCAAACGCATATTAAACTCAGTGATAAATGAAAGCAAAACATAAAGAAAGTAGGTGAAATCAAATATAAAACTCCTTATGTTCCGTACATGTATACTCGACAACTCCAATTATTCCGCCAGACATTCAAGCTGTGACTAAGATCATGTTGCACCAGAAAGCCTGAAAAATTTACAAACTAACGCGAACATAACACGACGTCTACATTCATCACAATCAAGTTTCCAACATATGCAAGTGAGCATTATTGTCTTTTGATACCTAACTCATGTTCAGACTGATTGCCCCGTTGTGATTAATGATTTAAGAATTGATGTTATCGATTTTACTGCCTATGGCAGGAGTCATCGAGGACTGAGGTAGAGAGCCACGATTCAATTTCTAAGGTTCCTCCAACCGACGCCTACCACATTTTGAGTTAATGATGTTTACAGCACATTAATGTGGTGAGCCTGGCCAACAATGTGTTTGCTATTGTAGAAAGTTCAGACGACGATAAAATCGTTCAGTATAAATGGGAAGAGGTGAAAGGCCCCCTTAATGACAAGAACAAGATGATGAGCTCTGGGGTTGATACTCCTGTACTGCAACTCAAGTCATTAGTGCCAGGAATATACACATTCAAGTATGTGTCTAGTTAAGCTGGTTCATAGTAGATAATAGTGAGCTTAAGGACGGTGCCTACTAATTCAAAGATATTTTTGCCCCGGTTTATGATTATGCAGGAAATGTAGATCTTGACTAGTGTTATCGAAATCCAACAAGAAAATTGGCGGTAACCACGCATTTTTCTAATATAATTCATGAATAATATTTGTGAAAAGCTTTAAAATACAAAGCAATGTATGGCGTTCTAAGCTTAATTATCTCTCAAAAATGCATGATTACCCCCAATTTTCATTTTGGATACCAAGAGTACTTACTAAGATCTACTTTCTCCGGATAGTTGTAAACCGCGCAAAAATATCCCTGTATTAGTAAGCTTCACTGATAGGAAACCCGAGTATCTCGAGATGCGCAGAACGTATGCGCAAGGCACCGTCCTTAAGCAATCGATAACAATAACAACAAGGATGATAAAAGGTCACAAAGAAATAGGTTTCCTGGGCAACAATAACTTTGCACTTGCGTACATTTCGCTTCCTTCCTCAGCAAAACGTTTTGAAAGTGTTGAAAACAGTCCAGTTTAAGATGCATATCACAGTCAAGGGCTTGCAGGTTGATACTAAAAACGTTTAGAAGCAATCAGTTTTCCAACGCATTGATCGTTAGTTGTAAAATGCGATTTTCTATACAAAAAGAATATACATGTAATAATTCCTTTTAAGCTCAGTAGTTGAATACTGGGCATTTAATGTATCTTGTTTGACGAAAATTAGGCAACAAATCGTGACTTGTGACTTGTGGCATGCATTTTAACCCGCCAATCAAAAGAATGGTTCATGGAAAAGTCAGAATGCAAAGATAAATTTTTGTCCTCTTTTGAAACTTAAAACACTGTGTCGTTCTCAGAAAGCTGGCTTTAAAGAGTGGCACTTATCGTCAAGTGATTGCACATTTTTGTGATGATATTTTGTTAGCCATTAGAAAAAGGCACTATTCTTGCATGATCATCCTTCAAGACGGCAATTGCGACCTTGTGAGGAACTGTTCAGTTTGTGTCCAAAAAAAATTAAGTTCCTGATGGTACCACCAGAAAAGTAGTTTGCGCATAAATTGTTGCATAGCAATTTTGCACGGGCCCTAAATCGGAGTTGGGTAATGGGAAATTCACAGTACAACAATTCATTCTTGGACGGTGTGATCTTTCCAGCTCATATTAAAAGCTCTTCTAAACAGATTTAAGCAACTATTGGCACGCTCACATTTTCTCTTTATGTGCTTCCAGGTTGACTGTGACTGACTCGGATGGGGAATCAGATTCTACGACGGCAACAGTTACTGTCAACGATGGTAATAAAGGAAAAAAAAACACACATCACGTATTTGAATTTTAATCAGTCACAGTTCACATTGCAACCAGGCCTCAGTTGTTCAAATGGTGGCTAACGCTTTCCACCGACAAATCGGTATTCATTGGTTAGCGTAATAGGTTTCGCTATGGCTTATTCACCGGATAGTGCTTTATCCGGCGGATATCGCTATCCATTGTTTGACTAGCTGGGGCCAGGTTGACAAGCAGACATAAGTGCTGTAGTTCGTGGCTATTCTGGTTAGAAGCAATTTGAATGTATCTTTAAAAAAGCAACGTTTCGACACCTCTGTCTTTGTCTTCATCAGAGGCGATCCAAAGTTATCGCAAGAGCCCCTTTATATGCTGCCGTAGTTCATATAGATGGACTGGTTATGAAACTCTGGGACTACAAACGCGAGAAAAGCGACATCGCGCTTCATGTTAACGTGACCGTGATCGTGACCGTGACCGTGACCGTGCACAGTCTTTTGTCCTCAGTTCACAAATGAGGTTTGAATAAATTAATCGAAACTTTTGGTTGGCTGTCTTTTTGAAAAATGAATAAAGGGGGGTAGTTTCTAAAGAAACTGTGGTGCTGCGTCGGTGGGGAAGTAGTACACAAAAAGGTAGTTTTATCAACGGAGTTGATAATGTAAATTGACCATCGTACAGGGATTCTAAAAGCTGACGTTTCGAGCGTTAGCCCTTCGTCAGAGCGAATCGAGGAATCATGGGTTGTGTGTAGTTTTTAAAGTAGAGTAGTATGAGCTACGCTATTGTTGGTAAAGGAAATCCGCAAGAATCAGGAACAAAAATTCATCTTCCAAATCGGCACCCCTAATCCCCACGGTTTTAACGAACGCTGTTCATTTATTTCATGTATTCCTGTTTTTAACGTTGCCATGTTACCACCAATAGCGTAGCTCCTACTTTACTATGAAAACTACACACAACCCATAATTCTTCGATTCGCTCTGACGAAGGGCTAACGCTCGAAACGCCAGCTCTTAGAATCCCTGTAGTGTACGGTAGTGTACGGTATCATCAATTTTTAATAAAGCGCCAGACGCCATGGCCTCGAGGCAAATATTTTCCCATCTGGATTCTCTCCGTATTATAACTTTAATAGGGACATTAACCAAGGACTTCGTAAGGGTCTACTCTACAAAGAGTGGCATCCCGGCAAAATTCAAAGCTCTTGTCGCGTATTTGTACGGCCATGCCATCTCTTAGAGAAATAAGGGATTTGCTCCTTCTTTCGCACGGTTCTAGTTTTATTTGGGAGGAAGAATTTTTAGTTCTCTGACAGGAATATCAGCCTGCCAACTTGACTTTTCCACACTCTTCGTGTGGCCAGTTTCACCTTGATGACATGGAAGACGATGAATGTTTGGCGGAGTTTCGCGTTAAAAAGCAAGATTTGGAGACGCTTGCAGAGGCTTTGCAAATACCAGCAACTTTTCATTGTGAGCAACGACAACAACATTTTGCCGACTTCAATTCCATGCGCCTAAAATCAACAACATTATAGGATTAACTTAAACACATATCGAACTTGATCTCGTCGTTCGCTTTTGTCGCTCAAATGCTGATACATGTATATGCATAAGTTTCAATTGCTAAAGTACTTTCATCTTGGGAAAAGACACGCAAAAAGTAGCGGCGGGAAGTACTGTGAAAGCTCAGAAAAACCGTGAATCATCTGGTAAAAGCTGCATTTTGAGCTCAAAATCGACAAATAATTGTTTAGAAATCACCAAAGATGATCAAAAAAGGTTAAAATGCCTGTATCTTGCCATTTAGGTTGAAACAATAACATATTAAGCATGTCAAGTACAACAAAATACTTTCGTACTTTCCACTACGGCCGGCCATGATCTCCTACGTATTCGGAAAGCGTACTACGGCTAGAAACCAGGCCACCTTCGCTTGGCGAGAAAAAATATCACTTCCGTACTAGTCACCCACGCAGTCCTTAATTTAAGTCCTTGATTTTAAATATGGTGCAGTATTGTCGTACGCTGATAGTGTATGCCTCGTTTCTTTGTTAGAGAAAGATTATCCTCCTGTGGCACGTGCTGGGAATGACTTGGTGATTGTACTTCCTGTGGACCATGTCACACTGTATGCCAATGGAAGCACTGATGATAAGGTGCCTTACAATATTAATTTCATTTAAATCAATATGTGGGGGAGGGGGTAGGGAACCTTGCGTAGGAGTCCACTTACAAAAAATGCTGGAGTCATGTAAAATGGCCGACTGAAGTAACTCGCTGGTTGCTGTGGCTATGTTTGAGAGCTTCGTTTGAAGCATTCTTGTTTTTTGTTCCTTTAATAGGGAATTGTTAGTTACGAATGGAGCAAGACGCCCTCCAGTCCTGCTGTAGGAGATATGCAGGTATCAATTGCAAAAATAACAATTATAACAATTGATATTATTGGAGTGTTTTTAATAATGTTTAATAATTTTTTTCTCCGACCAATCCCAACTAGCGCAAACGCGATTATAACTTACTAATTTTTCTTCTAATTAGTTGAATGAAAACGATAATGATGATGATTATGGCGGCGACGAAGGTGATGACGTAACTGGAAGATAACCCTAAACCCAGGAAGATAGTATTAATTATGTGAATATTCATTAATCTTGTCCAACAACGGGATTTGAGTTATTAGTGTGAAAAAGCGCAGGTATTTTGATAGATAACAAAGAACTTCTTTTTCTGGTTTGCATAGGGTACAAGCTCCCCAATACTGAAAGTATCCAACATGGTGGTTGGCGACTATGCATTTGTGCTCAAAGTAACGGATACTGGGGGGCAAACAGCCAGCTCTACCGTGACTGTGGTAGTTCAACCAGAGAAGAATGCCCCGCCTGTGGCAGTGGCGGGCTCTGATAAGGTAAGATTAAGTGTTCTGTTTTTCAAGTCTTGTATGTGGTTGTTTTGAAGTAGTAACTTGAAATACACACATTGGGTGTTAAGTGTGAGAGGCGGCGAAAAAAAATGGAACAGATCATTGCACGCAAGAATTCTTTCCAATCCCTTCTCGACCAAGTGTTCCGAGAATTCCGATGAGGGAAGAAACTAAAAGTCAAACAATTTGCGTGTCAGAATGAAAAATGTTAATGTTTTTTCGGTGGAAGTGAACTTGGCTGTTGTTGCATCACAGCGAATTCATTTGTTACACACAAAACCCCAACCCTTATATTACAACCTACCCCACAAACACACGAACGAACTCTCCCACCAAAACCAACGACACAACAATTTCTACACGGTAGGAATTTGCCTGCATTGATTACATGTCTCTGTCGACCATTGTTTTTTGCATCCTCCACAGGACCTTGTGTATCCTGACGACTCGACTGTACTTGATGCGTCTGCAAGTCACGATGATCAAAAAATTGTGAAGTACCACTGGGAACAGTCCAAGTAAGATAATGGGAAGCTTATGCAAGTACGACGACGACGACGACGACGTCTACGAGAATTTCACACAACAATAAGTTTAATGAGCAAAAACAATAGTTCTGCACGCCCAGCACGCGCGTTGACTATTTGTGTACATTTCTGTGCCGTTCCACCCTGCTTGCAGAGCCTTTCTTTTGCTTGCTCGATTTCGGCATTCTCGACAAAGACTCTTCATGCGCTGCATGTGGCCGGGATACAGTTTCGAACCCAGTCCCAATACTCGTCGAGAATAGCTGTTGCTTGGCTTGTAGCAGATCTCGCCGCCATCTTGATTTTTCATGGTTAGTACAGCGGGCTCAATTACAACCATCTGTTTTATCACTAAACGGATGCTCGCACTGGAAAGAACCAGTTTGACGAGAGAAAGTAAGATTGACTAGTCCTGAAGTTCGGGCTGCGACGACATCAAATAGTTGACGCAGAGCCTCCTTTTCTCCTCCTCAGTAAAGAAAAAGACAAAACGAGGCTCTGCTCGCAGGGTGATGCCGTTCTCGCTCTGACAACGACTGGAATTCACCAAATTTGAGGTTATGGCATAATGTGGAGGACGTGAGAACCTGCCGATTAATTTTCAAAGTTTCCTGTAAATATCCACATCATTCTCACCAATTTTACTCTGGAATATTGACACTCGTTCTCCATCCCGAGTTACTTGGAGTAATCGTAAAATTACTACAGTAACGGGAATTAATATTTTTAGACAACGTTCTCGTAGCCGTCGTCTTTGCCGTCCTTGCTTAAGGTCCCTAAGCAGTAGGGACGGCTACGCGAACGACAACGCCAAAAAGCAGTAATATTATTGGTTAAAAGAGGAAAAAATGATCGTGCGGCACGCATTCCTGTACATTTCTCTTCCGTAGTCGTCATAGCAACAACGTAAAAAGACCAATTTTCAGGTTTTGACGACAACGTAGACAAACAAGAGTGAATATTTCCTTCTCCCTCTTTACTTCAAGTCCGTACGTACCGATCTGGTTTTAGCACACGTCGCCCATATTGTACGACGTAAACAAGATGGAAACTTCGTGAATCAACTAGGACGGCTCAAACTAATAGTTTGAAGTGACGTTTTCGTCGCCGTAGCCGTCGTGGTTTCTTAAACTCCCGTGTTTAAGCAACGACAACGGCAACGTCAACATCAAAGTGAACACTTGGATAAATGAGGTGACCATTCTCGAAAAAGTGCTGATCGACTCTCTTGGCTAGCAAGTTACGTATTCACTTAGAAGTAACGATGAAATGATATATGAAATGGATCATATATGAACTGCTGGTATAAAATCAAGTGAAGCTATGATCCTCGCAATTATGCACGCAATTTGTACAGTTGCGTGAAGAAGCCTGAAAATTTCAGGACTTCAACGGGGTTTGACGACAAAGTAGACAAACAACAGTGAATCTTTCCTTCTCTCTCTTTGCTTCAAGTCCGTACGTTCGTCC
>OX421453.1:5557605-5582605 GCA_949126865.1 Montipora capitata
CGGGATTCGAACCCACCACATCTGGGATGCTTTAACTTTAACTTGATCACCTCTACATTTCGAGGATTAACTTGATTACCTAGTTGACTTCACCCTCGGTTTTAATGCGAGTCTTGGTGCGCTTTCTGTGTTCGTTAATTCTAATTTGAGCATGAATGAAACTTTTTTTTTTTTTTTTTTACTAAAGACTTCGCTTTTCTACTCGATTTCACAGAGGTATTGAAGTAAATGGAGAATTAAATGATCGTTGTAATTTTGCTTGAGTTCTTATCCGAGTGGTCTGTGTGTGGTGTTTGTTTCTACGCGTGTGTTGGGGGAGGGGTTGCAGCCTCTTTGTTTTGTTTCGTTTGATTCTTTTTATTAGGGAGCTTAAGCACGCGCGTTTTTGAGACGCGGACGGCAACCGGAAGAGAACCTTTTGCGTGCTAGGGCGGTGGTGTCTCCCAGATCTTTATACTAATCATCTCTTATCTCCGCCGTCCGCGTCTCTAAAACGTGCGTGCTTAAGCTCCCTAATATTAAACACTCATCCCGCCCCACTACCTAACAACCCCATTACCTAACAACCATTAAGTTAATTTTTTAGGATGTTACAATCTAACTTTATTCCTGGGTGAACATGACAATGGAACGTATTTGCTGTTAGTTTGTAGGAACAACTGTTCAGGGCACGGCTACTGCGACCGCAGCACCAAGATGTGCGTCTGTGAGAGCTTCTGGATGCAAGATTTTTTCAAATTTCACTTCGGCAGCAAAGAAAGTAACTGTGGTAAGTATAATATTGATAATGATACAATTATGATGACGCTGTGGTTGGTGATGATGGCGACGATGTTGGTGGCAATAACGATGGCCAAAATTTACGGTGACAAAAGCGATGACGGTCGTACTGTTGATGATGATGATGATGACGATGAGTTTGAGTAGGAGTTTGAGCAGCGATGGAGTTACCAGAATGCCACAAAAACGCTAGGTGTGACGCTCGAAACCATTGACTGTGCACGACCTGCGCATTTTTTTATTTTGGTTCGTTTCTCTGCCAGACAACGACGTGAAATGACAGAATTTGTGTTTATTGTATGTAACGGAGTTGTAAAACCTAACATAGATTTTCACACTGTTCATGATTATGCTGTTACTCGTTTTTTCATGCCGAACGACTTGGACGTTTTTGGTCGTTGCTCAAGCTCCATCTGGATAATGTTGATAGATAGTTATGACATAGACGACGATAATGAAGCGTAAGTTGCTAACGATGGCGATGAGGACGACTATGACGACGACTATGATGATGATTACGAGGATGTAAATGATGGTGATGATAATGATGACGTCGGCGATGATGATGATAATGATGACGTCGGCGATGATGATGATGATGATAAGGATGACGTCGGCTATGATGATGATGATAATGATGACGTCGGCGATGATGATGATGATGATGATGACGGCAATGCTTACAATGACGGTGATGATGACGAAAATGACGACGCTGATGCTCATGATAATGATAATAATGATGATTGCGACGGCGAAGACATTTTAATTCACCTTGTATTATTTAATAATAATAATAATTATTATTATTATTATTATTATTATTATTAATTATTATTATTTATTATTATTATTATTATTATTATTATTATTATTATTATTATTATTATTATTATTATTATTATTATTATTTATTTAACAGGGCTTGAAATTGCGACCATTACAGTCGCATTTGCGACTGAATTTTTTCCCTTTGCGACTAAAATATCTGGCGACTTGTTTTCATCTTCGCTCTTTCCAAACAAAAGGGTTAGCAGTTGCCACTTGGCTGCTCTTTTTACTAAAACAAATGAAGAAATGACAAAAATATTTTATTTCTCGCCTTGAGTTTTCTTTCAATCTGAAGATGGCGTAATTGTTGCGTAATTTCGCTGCGATGTTACGTGCACAACTCCATCCCTTCGATAGCATTCGCCATTTTCAGCGGTTTCTATCAACACAAGTATTGTGGGCTCATATTTTGTTTTGCTACACCGCAAACAACACAATGCAGCGCGACGATTTTGGCACTAAGTTTTGCGAAATTGCGACTACATTTTCGTATCTTGTCTTAAAATTGCGACTGGATTTTTTCGCTAATTTCAAGCCCTGTAATAATAATAATGGAGCCTGATTGAAGGAACTGTGTGTAACGTAGGATGTATTGATGATCGATCCTTATACAAGCAGCACAAATACACAGACCTTAGAGCTGGCGTGAAGAGACTTTACCCCAGATTTAGTGTTACTCAAGTGAACACTGTATTTGATTTCCTAGCACGTTATAATAAACAGCTTGTAATTGACTTGGATAAAATAGGTATAAAGGACAAAAACAATCTAATTAGACAATGCTAGAAATGGGTAATCTCACAGAACTGCGAGATCGTGAAAGCAGTCTATTCATTCAACTTACTTTCCACACATTCGAGACACTGTCCATCTTAAGTCAAGAATATCGCTTTGAATTGTAAATTCCGCATATTCTTTGTAAAATTTGACCTACTGAAAGTTTAGGGAGAAACGAAATAATAATAAAAATGTATTGGTTTCTGTAGCGCATAGAGCGGTTTTCAAATGAGTGTCGTAAAACCAAAACCAAAGTAATTACTTTGGCCAATCAAGAAGGACGGAGACAATCCAGTAAACCAATCAAAATTCGAAGTAATTACACGTACAGTAGCCGACACAAAGCGCGGGAAAATGTGCACGCGCGAGCCACGATTGGTCTTGGTTTCACTTCTGATTGGTTGAAAAAGTGGCGCGAGAACTTTGAACCAATCACTAAGTGAAATAATGCAAAACCAAAGTAATTCACTAATTACTTTCGACACGCTACAGAAAACCGCTCTATATCAATACAAATTATCATACACGCTTTATGTGCAGCTAAAAATAAATCAAAATAACCGAATATAACAAATAATAAATTTCTATAAATTAATTAAAAAATATATAATAATCTCTATATATTATATACCTTTCATTTGCGTCGAAATTTCTGACTTTCATTTGTATTATTTGCAGACTGGAGTATCCTCTATGTGACAGTAATAATCTTTGGTATCATTATGGCTATTGGAGGACTTGTTTGGGTCATATGCTTTTTAACGGGAAGGTGTGTAATAGTGAAAGTAAAGGCATCATCAATGTGAGTCGTTAAAGAACCTACGCGCTGTGGGTGAAGACGTACCACTGTTAGTAAACCTCCATGAAACTGAAGTCATCTGTGCGGTGACCGTGCATAAATCAATTGTCACTACCATTAATTTATGAAGGTCACAGCCAGCAGAAACGCAATATCAAGTTCGCGTGAATAAACGCCAGTAAAACAGCGTGCATCCCGTTACATCAAAGCGTTGTCCCGCTTAGTGTTATATCCTATAGCATGTAGGTGTACTATGTTCCAACATATCTTTAAATCTCGTCATTGGCGGAAACTTTCTCTACCGCGATGTCCTTGCGGTTTTTCAATCTTCTTGAACTGTTTTCCTCTCATCTTCGTGTTCTCTCCTCTCTCTCTCTATCTTTCTCTGTTTCTAGACTTCGTCGTGAAAACGTAGTTCTAAATGTCCACGCACCTTTGGTATCGGAAGATGCTGCTTCTACTGACCATAGGTATTGTATGGTTTTCTTGGACAATTCTCCTATAAATAGAGGTTTTTGTCTTCTTCAATTTCATTCCATAAAATGTAAAAAGCTGACCTAAGGTCTGGCTTGCCCTTCCAACGTCCGATCGGTAAGCTTTAGTACTGGCAAACTGTCGAGCTGGTCTCCCAAAGCAGAAATATCCTCCGTATTGTTTTATTTTATCCAGGGCTTATTTGTATCAAACGGTCAGCTGGCTGTCAATCCCCCCCGCTCAAATAACTACCGAGAAGATAGACCTCATATTCGTTGCATAAAGATTTAGCATTGGAATGGCTAGCGCCAATTATTAATGGTGTACTGTGAAGGCATATCATCTAGGGGAGAACACAGCAGTTTCGTCTTCCTGGACTGATGACACTGTATTCTGTTTCTCTAACCCTAGCCCTATTTTCATACCTCGAGCTCCATACTCTAATTTCTTGTATCCCATTTCTCTTTTCCATTTTTTTTAATGGGTCCTCGTAAATTCGCTTTTCTTTTTTCCCATCAGTGTGTTGTTTTTCTTTTCTGATTTTCTTTTTTGTTGTGTCACTTTCCAACCTCCTTCTTTGTCCCGTTATTCATTCTTACGTTGTATCGAGGGGACACCTTCACCTTTGAATTTTTCGTCTATTCTTTTACTTTATTCCTTCTGTTCTTGTTTGTCCGTTCTCTATATGGAAAACGTTTTGTTATGAAGATGTTTAGCCTTATTTCCACGTCACGTTATAAATTATAATTATTTTTTTCTATCATTTGCCGTTATCTTTAGTGTGTTTTGCATCGGTGACATAACCCATGGAGGTTCACCAAGAATTTGGGTCTGAAAGTCTCTTTATATAACTTTGAAATTCAGCGTTAGGGAATTCCGCTGACAAATGGAAATGTACGGGGGCTGAGCTAACAACTAGCTACCTTGGAAGTTAAGATGCTGATCAACGCAGTTATGAACGTTACTTGAGTGGTAACGAAATGAAAGCCCATAGTTCAAATATATGTTATTATAGCTTTCATATATATTAACTTTCGTCATGAGTAGCTACCTTGTGTGCGAGTTCATGGATTTTCACCGCCCTCGTTAAGCTAAGAATTTCTGCCAGGACTCGTTTTAAGCACGTTTTGTTGACATGATTTGTACAGGAGACGAGGTCGTGGAAAGAGACGCCATCATCGCTATGCTGTTATTGATGACGACGACGATAAGCTGGAGAGCATGGAGATGCTACCCAAAGGAGGTGTGTGTCCGTTGAGGCTTTAATTAGCTTGCAGTGCAAGCATATCGGTTTAGTGGGTACGTGCTGAGAAACCTTCTTCGCGAATGTTTTGGTGCCATCCCGGGGTATTTTAAGCGGATAGATTGGGGAGAGATTGGGGAGAGGAAGTACCAAAGGCCGTTAACTTTGAGTGTAAGTTTTGGATTTCACGGTCCGCCATTACTCCCGTGCTGCATATTAATTGTGCGGCGTACACACGCTTTGCATTCTTAAACTAGTGAATCTTTGACGTCATTTTCTCCTGGATCCAGCTCTTTCAAGATCTTAAAGTTAAGTAGGAAAAATCCAGTTAAAATAAACGGGTATCTTTTTTAAATCAAGGCTTAAAAGTTTGGTCGCTTAGTGTTTAGTTAACATAGTGTTAAAATCCAAAGAAAAATAAGAATTGATTTTTTGGTCACGGGGGCACTTTAAACTAATCTTCTCTGATAGTGAAAAGATACCTTGCAACAACCTCGCGACTCTGAGAGACTCTGGGAGCGAGGTTTACTTTGCATTATAAATTTAGTATCAGGACATGTTAGGAAGCTTAAGCATACTGTCCTGGCACGGTAAAATTTTACTTCCGGTTCTCGACCCGCACCAGTCCATTTTTCTTTCTTTCTTCTTGTTCTTTCTTTTTTTTTTTTAATTTTTATCCACCGATAACGATATGAAATGTCCAAACTTGAGGATATGGGAGGACGTCTGCACCGTCGAGGTTCTTTTGTTTTTTCTCTCGTAGGATCTACAACATCATTCATTGTAACTTCATTCCTAAAGGGTTTATAGACATTCTACGAAATAATCGTTGAATTATAAGAATAACGCGGTGTCCATGTTCAGATATCTTTCCCGTTGCCGTCGTTGTCCTTGCTTGAGCTTCCAAACAACGTTCTCAGACCGATTCCGCCTAAATACACTAAGCCGTAGTAAAAGCCTGTTCAGATTTTGTAACCATCCGCAACCTCCATCGTTTCTGAGGCTGCGCTGAAGAGCGTAAATGACATTATTCGTGGAATTCATCGTTCGAAAACAGCTAGTGTCGTTTTTATCGGTTCCAGGGTCTGTTTCTCGGAAATCCCGAAACTTTTCGGGCGAATTTCGTGGACTCCGCTATGTCTCTCCGTCGCTCTCTCTCTCTATCTTCAAACCCAGGCGGTTCTGAGGCATGAAACTTTGCAATTATGATGTTCTTTCGGCTCTTGTAACTCTGTTGAAAGACCAGAGCCCGGTTGTTCGATGGGTGGATAGCGCTATTCACCGGATAAATCGCTACCCACTGGATAACTCAATTGGTTTTGCTAGTGTTTATCCGCTGGATAGTGATTTATCCGCTGGATAGCGCTATCCATCGTTTGAACAACTGGGGCCAGCTTTCGAAAATAGGCAGATTGTAGGCGCGGAAAGTTAAAGTGATTTTCTCCAAACGAGCACCTGATCCAAGAATCACAGATGGAGCGTTTTCACTCACGTGACCAGCAGCCATATTGGATAACTGAAACAAAAGAAGGTATTTGCATAAAAAAAGACTTCAATTCCCGGAGGATTAGTTTGGTACACCATCATGGCCACCATTTCTTTGTTTTTGGAACACCAACATGGACGCCGTGACGTCATGTGGAAACGCTCTACTCTGTGAACAAAATGGGCCTGTTTTTTTTTAACGAATAACAAAAGGTTTGGTGAAACTTTTAAGAATAAAATTCAGCGATGTGAAGATCTTACAGTGACGTTTCGATGACTCCTTGTCATCATTGTTAAGCAGATGAAATATACTATATACTATACTACTACTTTACTTCTACATACTATACATGCAGAAGTCTTAATATATTGAGGTCCTCTGTGGTATATCATGGTTAGGAGGGTAATCGCTCGGAGATACCACCTACTGCAAACTACTCTTAAATCCGAGGTTAAACAATGTTGATGATGATGATAATCATCTCATCTACTTTTTGTACTTTAATTAGCTTGATAACGATGACTTGGAGTCATCAAAACATCACTCTAAAATCTAGATTTTAAAAATACCGTAGTTGTTTTCAATCTAGATTTTGCTGACGGCTTTTTTGAAATGCAATTTTTAGAGCTGTCTGAGATAATGTCCAAAATGCTGTTGTCGTACGTCACTCTGTCCAAGATAAATTAGACAACTTAAAGCTTATCCCACAATGCAATTTTTTCTTCTAATTGTTTTAGGTAAATTCTTGAGCACGAGCTTGATGTTAAGCGACACAGATGATGATAGTGATGATGAATCTACCGTATTTGAAGCTAAAAGGCGGAGTATGAACGGCTCCGTAAATGGCTACATTAGAAAAGACACGTGATATCACGTATTGAGCGTCGTGACTGGACACGAGCAACAGTAGTGACTGCTTATTTGTTCTTCGGAAGTAACACCGTCACAAGTGCTGAAACGTCTTAGGGGAACAGAATCGAGATGGCACTTCGCACTCGTTTTATATGGCCGGGAATATACTTGTTCTCTGACTTAAGACTACGGAATGGACACGGAGAATACAACACGATAGCCTTCTCCTTGATCTCGACGAAGCGCAGTTGGTTATCGTGATCATGTATTCCACGAAATTTGGTAGAGACATTATTATGAACTTATCGAGTTTTTCTGTGTAAGGGCTCATTGCGAGGTATTTCGTTTGAACGGAGATCCTTCTACAGAAATTGTCGCACTACGTTCATTAGCGTTCCCCAGATTGTTTTTTCTTGCTTCTGAAGCGAGGTGAATAAAATCCTGTGCATTACATACATACTCACAATTTGACAGACGTAAATCTGCAGAACTTTTACAAGTGGATTATCAACTGCTGGTCTACTATCTTCTTTGAACGAGGCCTACACAGTGACATAAGCATAAACAGCAGTTTGGAATTAATGTACTTCGCATACTAATTAATTATAGTAATATGCCTGTGAGCGGAAGAAAGTGGAGATTATTCCTTTTTGTTACTCGTATGGGTGAGGTCGTCCCCGGGTTTCGCTGTCGCCTGCGTTTAAGCATACCACTGAGTAATACTAGCCTTAATTAAGCGGATTTGAATAATATTTGCTCGAAATAGGCCATTTTCTAGTGGTATGTTTAATAAATTGGTCTGTGAAAAGCAGTGAGAATAATGGAGCCCACTTCACTTCTGCAACGCAGACGGAAAATGAAAACAAAAATTAAGATACGCACAAGCATTTGGAGTCATTTTTCAAAATCGGGGGCGAGGCTGACGCCATCTTGGATTCAACTTCAACCGAGGGCGTGGAACTGGTAGTGTCACCTTAAGGTTACAATTGCGCGCCCCTATTCACAGGGAACAGGGGAGCGCAAATGCAAGTGTGTGAGAGAGAGAAGTTTTCCATTCCGTGGCTGACTCGGAGGCTTGCGCTTGCGCTTGCGCATGCGTGCTTTGCGGTGCTTAACACGTGTATTCCTTTCCATCCGCTTTTTGCGTAGTCGTCGCATTGTGAAGTAGACTTTTGATTCAGGCCTTACTAGTACTGACTACATTTACATCACAACAGCCGCAAAGTTGACACCAAAGCGAAATTCAACTGGAGCCTCGCTTCCATTCACAGGCCAGGTTACACAATACAAACACTGTCAAGAATAACTAATTATTGCATTAAGTCGCCTCCATTACCAGTGTCAAGAATAGTTATTTGTTCTCAGTTTCTTTGTATAGAAAATCGAGCAATTTTTACTAAAGTAAAATTTAAGATGAGTCCAATTCATACAATTTACAGCCTCGATGCAATATGGTGAAATTAGCGAGGTTAGAATATGCATGCGATTATTTATAAATACTTCTTCATTTGTAAACAGGGATAATTTGTACTTACCTTTGCTCCGATTATGGGCAAGCTAGTGTGTGAAAATTTGTAAGTGGCAACCAAACGGAAATTCAATAAAGAGTTTTTAAGGAAATGAAGAGAGTTAAAATGTCTGAGTATAGCTGAGTGGCGCATTCGTGCTCTTCCTTGCTCGTACGCAGGAGTGCAGCAGGCTCACTTGCTTGGAGTGTCGAGCAAGTAATTCGCCCTTGTCACACGGCGGCCATATTGTCCTGGGAGACCAAACGATCTTTGTTTTACCACGCCAAGCATCGAAGTGGAAACCATGGGGGTGAGGCTTGGCGTGGTAAAACAAAGCTTTTTTGGTGTCCTGGAACAATATGGCCGCCGTGTGACAAGGGCGAATAGGCACGGTCGTCAAAGGGAACGCCGCAGAACAACAATGTCATTTCTTAAAAGAGGCAAAATACTATGTGACACGCATTCTAGCACATATTCTTATGAGACTGCACAACAACGACGTGAAATCACAAAATTTGAGGTTTTGTCGACAACTCGAGCCTACAAATGTGAATCTTTCATTCCCTACTTTTACTCTGAAAACCGCTGGTACCAATTTAATTTTGTACGATGTGAACGAGATGGAATAATAGCGAAAAACTTATGATAGAGCAAAGTGCCAGCGGAGCACCATGGGGAAGATTTTTTGGGTAATCTATCGATGCGAGAAATTTTGGTTATGACGTCACGTACGTCCGCTTGTACAGACTGTCGCGTTTTGGTGGGGAGGCAGGACAACCTCTGGGGACGGGAGTGTTCGGGCAATTTTCGTTGGCGGGAAATCGCGTGGCAGCTTTGCATTGGCAACCCGCGTTTTTCTGGCGGGGGAAATCATATTAGTGACGAGAAACGGGATAAAGAACAGGAAAGAGCACGAGAGAAGAGGCGACGAAATTTGAGAAATTTAAGTGAAGAAAGCCTCGAGAGGAGCCGAGGAAGGAGAAGAAAAGAAAATTTGAAACTTTCCTGCAAGGGGAAATATGTAAATTACCATTTAAATTGGTAGCTATTGTATAGGGGAAAGCAATCTTGATTTGCTCAACTGAGTGCGCAAGGTGGTGTCGGTATTGCTTAACAGGGCGCGCAAGCGGGTATCGGGATTGTTCACCGAGTTCGCGAGATGTTCTGGGTAAACTTGAGTCACGAGGCAAAAAGTCACAAGGAGCATCAATATCGAAGGTCCAGCATAGCGATTGAGGGTGAGTAATCTCCAATATTTACAGCGATTTCTTTTACTTTGAAAATCAAAAAATGCGCAGAAGAGATGTTCTTTAAAAGAAATGATCATGCCATGTGGCAGCAGTTTAAACGGGCTACGAACCAGGTGAATAATGCAACTAAACTTGCTAAACTAGTGATAGTTGTCACTAGAGGTGCCCCCGCCCTACAGTACCATTTTCTTTTGTTTTGTTTTTTTTTTTAGTTGGGCTTGTTGTTTACAGTTTTGTAATTTTTCTGTTATGTTGTTACGGAATTGCGGCTCAGTACTTTGGTTTTAGTAATTTTGGATCTCAAAATATTACAAGTGTACAAAATGTAGTTTTGGGAAGTGCTTGGGATCTTTTTTTTTTTTTTTTGGCTGTGTGGTTTAACTTAGGATTCGTTTGTTCTTAACGATCAAGAAGAAGCAGAATGTAGGGACTTGGGTGAGTTTTAACATTGGAATGTTATAGACAGCATTGAAGAACAATTTATTATTTTATTTAAACCTGTCATTTTTGCACTTAATAGACTAGTTATTAGACACAAAATTATAGCTTAAGAGGGCAATTTTAAATAGAATTTGTTCGAAAGGCATTGAAAAACACAGTACCATTACAGCTTTGCTTGAGGCGACAAATAGCTGGTCTGTTAACATCTACAATGGCTTCCTGAATGGCGTCGTTTTCATTGACCTTAAAAAGGCATTCGACTCTATCGACCATGAAAATGTCATACTTTGGGGCCGACCAGGAAACTATCACTTGGTTTCAATCGTACCTAAGCAATCGGACCCAAAGATGTAATGTTAATGGAAGACTGTCAACTCCTCGCACTATTACTTGTGGGGTTCCGCAAGGCAGCATATTAGGTCCCTTGCTATTTTTAATGTACATTAACGATCTTCCTAACTGCCTCCGGGAGGCTTCCCCGGGAATGCTCGCTGACGATACCAATATAACCCTAACTGCAAAAACTTTAAAAGAGCTTAAACTAGCATTAACTCCTGAACTCAGTAACCTTAACTGTTGGCTGAGAGCAAACAGGTTGAGTTTAAATGTGGCTAAGACCGAGTAAATGATAATTGGATCTAGGCAGAGATTAAACACTCAATGTGACGAGGTTGATATACGAATTGATGACGAAATGATCAAGAGAGTAGATCGCACTAAATCCCTCGGTCTTACCATTGATAATCGGCTTTCTTGGTCAAATCATGTAGACGAAATATGCAAGAAAGTTTCCTCAGCTATAGGAGCCTTAAAACGAATACGGCACTTTATCTCAGCTAATACTGCGCTTCAAATATATAACGCTTTAATATTACCGCATTTTGATTATTGCAGCCCTGTCTGGGACTGCTTAAGTGACCAGTCAAGTGAAAAGCTGCATAAAATACAAAATCACGAAAAGCTAGGGTAATTACTAAATTACCCTTTGATACGAGCTCCAACCTCCTTCTCGATACTCTTAAGTGGGAGAAGCTGTCTCTTCGACGTAAAAAACAGAAAGCACTATGTATAAAACAATTCACGATCTTGCCCCGGAATACCTTCAACGCCTTTTCAGTCAACTAGATGCTGAATATAACTTGAGAAACTTAGAAGGTAAACTTACTCTACTCAAGCCAAGTACTAATTATTTGAAACGAAGTTTCTGTTATAGCGGGGCCTGTTTGTGGAACAATTTGCCCCAACACTTAAGAAATGCTGACTCTATTGGGCAGTTCAAACGCATAATCAAGCAAGTATCTGACCTATCGGATTCCCACACGGCAATCATGTAAAACAGTTGTTACTTACTTACTTCGATCATTTTTTCTATTCACAGATGACAATAACGTTAACCAGCAATCCGAATATAATAAGCGAGTTTTGTTCTTATTTTATGGTATTTCAAGGTACTGCAATAAGAACCACATAGATCAGAAAGATGACGCTGAAATGTTGCCTTCTAGTCATTAAATGTTCCTGTTCCTGTTTTACTATTATATTTACAAGGTATTTTCCAAAATTATGTAAATTGCTTTTCAGCTGATAGCGTATCAAATAAAACGCTGATGGAATTTTTTTTGTCCTTTCCTTGCATCTTTCACTTTAATTTACCTAGTACCTAATTACATGTAAAATAATATGAAGATATGACAATGTGCAGCACATATTAAATGGAAAACACCTCAACTGCCATCTGTATTATCTTAGGCGGGGGCAGATGTAGACTATTATTAGATATCGATAGAATTGTTTCCTCGCCAAGAAGCACTGGCTTTAAAGATTTTTGAATTTCCTACGGTGATACAGTCTAATTACTGAAAACATCGCAAAATATTCGTGTTGCATAACACTTTGCCCAAATTTTGTCTGGCCAAAAATTCTCAGCGCACTCAAAGCCAAACTAAGCGCTTTCAAACAAAAAAACTTGACCTCAAAATATACGAACCACACATTTGAGGATATTTATTAAAGAAACAATACCTTTTCGTAAAGAGTTAGTTTTTTTCCTCTAAAGCTAATTTTATATAAACTTTAGACATAACTTCAAATAATTTGTTGTCAAAAAGATAAAATAGCGAAAGAACATTTTTTTCGCGGGATTCCGCCGGCAGACAATGAGTTGATTCAGAGGACATGTTCCCTAAATAGACAAATGCAGGCACTTTAGTCTATTTTATTTAAAGATTCACCCTAAGGTGGGTGTTAAATACAATAGGATAATAAGTCTCCTTGCAGGTATTTACACCCAAAAATGTGCAGTACATCAAGTCTTTGGAATACAAGTAAATATAAGGCAGCATTTACACCAACGCGATTTGTACCAGCATCAAGACTGATGGCGAAACCAGGTCGATTTGAAAACGCTGCCAAAAGTGGAGCGTTTTAAAAACAAGACGGTTTCATCTGTCGTGTAGCCATGAAGGACTAACTCGGGGGTAACGAGATATAGTTGAAGCAGTTCCTAGAGCGCTTGCATACGAACAAAATACCACTCGCTAAACTTCCACCATTACCGAAGCAGATCACTGTGTCTATAAGGCCCGATTTACATGGTTCGATTTTTGTCGCATGCGATCGACAAGCTTACGACAGGCCTACAACTCGTTTACGATTGTCACGTACGTAAGAAAAAATGTCGTAGCATTTTTAAAACATATTTTAAAACGCTGCGACAATCGTATCGTAGGTCTGTCGTAAGCTTGTCGCATGCGCAAAAATTCGTACCGTGTAGATTCGCCCTAATACCCACGTCCATTACATTCGACGTTAAAATGATTTAATCTCGAAAAATAGAAGCTACACATAATAGTGGTTACATATTTAGGCAAAACGTCAGTGATTACGCTGAATTTTTTCAAATACTTTATGGATAATTTACATAGCTGTGAATCGTAACAAAGTTGCAGAATGCCCTTAAAAATTTTTCAAAACAAAGTTCATAGGGACCTTAAGCAAAGACGACGACGACGACGACGACTACGAGAACCCCAAACATTTGCATATTTAGTGGGAAAAAACAATCGCTTTGCACGCCCTGCACGTGCGTTTTACATTTTGATACATTTCTTTGCCGTTCTCGTCTTGACTACGACGTGAAATGATCAAATTTGAGGTCATGTGGAGGACGAGAGCACATTACGATGAATTTTCAATTTTCTCTCTGAATAACCACACCGTTCTCATCAATTTTATTCTCGAATTGAGTATTCACACTTTCCAAGCCGCACGACACGGAGTAATCGCAAAATTATTACAGTAACGGGAAATACTATTTTTAGATAACGTTCTCGTAATCGTCGTCGTCGTCCTTGCTTAAGGTCCCTAATAATAAGAAACTGAGAACGTCTTCCTGTTTCCTTTTGTTTGTAAATGACTGACTTTTGAATGTAAGCTATAAAGAACTATTTATCGTCGTTGGCATATCGACGGTCATTGCGTGAATCAATATGGTCTGACATATTTGGACAAGTTTCATTCCCAACTTTAAAAGTGAAAAGCCAGTCGTATATTTAGTCGTTCAAATCTCTTTCTATCGGCCTTATTGCGTGCAATGGATAGTCATTTTGAAAATCAACTTTGTCTCGGAAGTGGGATTTCTTTCCTTTTGATGATCTTCTTCGTTTCGCTTCCCAATGGTTTTATCTTAATGGTGATGGTGAGAAATCCTTTGCGATGCTTCAAGAGAGTGTTTTCAGTGCACCTGGCGTTCATATCAGCAATGGATCTTTTCGTTGGGCTTGTGGTTTGCCCTGCACAAGCCGTGGCGAGATTTCTGTGCGTGTTCAGCGATCGAAGTATTCCACAAGAAGGGGGAATCGTCGAGGTATTAACCTGCCTCGGAATCAACGGCTCAATCCTGTTAGTGACCGCGATGTCGATCGATCGCTTCGTAGCTGTTGTTTTTCCTCACACATATCGACAAAGAATGAAACCGAAGACAGCCGTTGTTTGCAACTCGTGCATTATTGTTTTCTCGTCCATCTTTGCCTCACTTCAGCTAACCAACATTTCAAAAGATGTCTACATTGCCATTGACATACATTTACACACCACGTTCCCTCTGTCCACGACTTCTGTAGCCTATCTCGGAATCTTCTACTTTTTGAAGAAGCAATCGCGAGTTGCTGTTCAGAGACAAGCCAACATGCCAAGCAACACTTCTTTGAACGACAGGAAACGAGAAAGGGCAGCCAAAATGGAAAATAAAATTGCGAGAACGTCATTTCTCATTTTGGTGTTTCTTATTCTTTCGTTAATTCCGTATTTTGCTGTCATGGTTGTAGGGATCCACTGTGAAAGCTGTGCAAAACAAAATTGGTTCTTCATCATCAGGCAATCATCCACGGCCATCCTGTTTCTGAACTCTGTGGTTAATCCTTTCTTGGCGTCTTTTCGCATCAACGAATTGAAGAAATCCTGCGCGGCCGTGCTCGGCTGGACAAAAGAAGATGACGAAACAGCAAGCCCAAGGCTTTCTTCGGTAACAGTGCCCATGCAATAAAGAATAGGAGAATAAAAAAAAGTTGCTGACTTTGTAGTCTGAAATGGTACATTTGCAATTGAACCGTTCAGCCAAAAATACTCTCCAGGTTGTATGTTTGGGGGACTGTATCCGTATTCTTGAGAAGTGGAAAATTTGTTAAGTAAAGGAAGTAAATAATTTCTGAAAGTGAAGGCGGAAACTGAGAGCAAGTGTGCCGAGATAAGATAAAGAACAAAAACAACTCAACAGCAGCTGGCCTACCAACTACTCTTCCTTGCAGATTGTGAAGAGCGCAGCGAAAGCATAAAACTGAAAGGCGTCTCCGCCTAGCAGCAACTGTGCGGTCCATGTATAATAATCCCACAGCCAGATGTCATGAGTCGATTTTAATGAAGGTCGAAAACCAAAACAGCCAAAGAAAAACCCTGGAGTCAGGTCAACGTGGAAAAATCTGCCCGCATGCGATGTAAGAAGTGGGAGGAACATGTGATAACCAAAATGCCATTTTGACTCCCCCATGGGGAGGGGGAGGGATTTTCGGACGGTCCCGAAGTCCCACGACACTTAACGAGAGCAGATGGAAACCGTTTTTTTTTTCTCTTGGCGCAAGCTTGTCGCATGCGCAAAAATTCGTATCGTGTAGATTCGCCCTAATATCCGCGTCCATTACATTCGACGTTAAAATGATTTAATCTCAAAAAATAGAAGCTACACATAATAGTGGTTACATATTTAGGCAAAACTTCAGTGATTACGCCGAATTTTTTCAAATATTTTATGGATAATTTACATAGCTGTGAATCGTAACAAAGTTGCAGAATGCCCTTAAAAATTTCTCAAAACAAAGTTAATAATAAGAAACTCAGAATGTCATCCGGTTTCCTTTTGTTTGTAAATGACTGACTTTTGAATGTAAGCTATAAAGAACTATTTATCGTCGGTGGCATATCGACGGTCATTGCGTGAATCAATATGGTCTGACATAATTGGACAAGTTTCATACCCAACTTTAAAAGTGAAAAGCCAGTCGTATATTTAGTCGTTCAAATCTCTTTCTATCGGCCTTATTGCGTGCAATGGATAGTCATTTTGAAAATCAACTTTGTCTCGGAAGTGGGATTTCTTTCCTTTTGATGATCTTCTTCGTTTCGCTTCCCAATGGTTTTATCTTAATGGTGATGATGAGAAATCCTTTGTGATGCTTCAAGAGAGTGTTTTCAGTGCACCTGGCGTTCATATCAGCAATGGATCTTTTCGTTGGGCTTGTGGTTTGCCCTGCACAAGCCGTGGCGAGATTTCTGTGCGTGTTCAGCGATCGAAGTATTCCACAAGAAGGGGGAATCGTCGAGGTATTAACCTACCTCGGAATCAACGGCTCAGTCCTGTTAGTGACCGCGATGTCGATCGATCGCTTCGTAGCTGTTGTTTTTCCTCACACATATCGACAAAGAATGAAACCGAAGACAGCCGTTGTTTGCAACTCGTGCATTATTGTTTTCTCGTCCATCTTTGCCTCACTTCAGCTAACCAACATTTCAAAAGATGTCTACATTGCCATTGACATACATTTACACACCACGTTCCCTCTGTCCACGACTTCTGTAGCCTATCTCGGAATCTTCTACTTTTTGAAGAAGCAATCGCGAGTTGCTGTTCAGAGACAAGCCACCATGCCAAGAAACACTTCTTTGAACGACAGGAAACGAGAAAGGGCAGCCAAAATGGAAAATAAAATTGCGACAACGTCATTTCTCATTTTGGTGTTTCTTATTCTTTCGCTAATTCCGTATTTTGCTGTCATGGTTGTAGGGATCCACTGTGAAAGCTGCGCAAAACAAAATTGATTCTTCATCGTCAGGGAATCATCCACGGTCACCCTGTTTCTGAACTCTGTGGTTAATCCTTTCTTGGCGTCTTTTCGCATCAACGAATTGAAGAAATCCTGCGCGGCCGTGCTCGGCTTGACAAAAGAAGATGACGAAACAGCAAGTGCCAGGCTTTCTTCGGTAACAGTTCCCATGCAATAAAGAATAGGAGAATAAAAAAAAACTGCTGACTTTGTAGTCTGAAATGGTACATTTGAAATTGAACCGTTCAGCCAAAAATACTCTCCAGGTTGTATGTTTGGGGGACTTTATCCGTATTCTTAAGAAGTGGAAAATTTGTTAAGTAAAGAAAGTAAATAATTTCTGAAAGTGAAGGTGGAAACTGAGAGCAAGTGCGCCGAGATAAGATAAAGAACAAAAACAACTCAACAGCAGCTGGCCTACCAACTACTCTTCCTTGCAGATTGTGAAGAGCGCAGCGAAAGCATAAAACTGAAAGGCGTCTCCGCCTAGCAGCAAATGTGCGGTCCATGTATAATCATCACACAGCCAGATGTCATGAGTCGATTTTAATGAAGGTCGAAAACCAAAACAGCCAAAGAAAAACCCTGGAGTCAGGTCAACGTGGAAAATTTGCCCGCATGCGATGTAAGAAGTGGGAGGAACAGGTGATGACCAAAATGCCATTTTGACTCCCCCATGGGGAGGGGGAGGGATTTTCGGACGGTCTTGAAGTCGCACGACACTTAACGAGAGCAGATGGGAACCGTGTTTTTTGTCTCTTGGCGGAAAATTGTACGCAGTATGATTTTCATCAAGAATGAAAAATGGCCTCCAAAAGCGCACTTTTCATTGTTGATGCTTTGTCCCCTTTGACTAAAATATTTTAGTCGCGTTTCGCGTGATTTCCAAAACTTGGTAGAGTTGGTCATGTTTCCAGTCTAATGTGTGCGGCTGCGTGCCAGATAAGGCCCAACTAGGGCTGAAAAAACTGGATATGATAATACTCCCTGGTTTGACTCGGCTTGCGTTAATTTTTTAATTTTAGTTCATAGTGTCCCCAATTAGTGCCCAGCGCTAGCTATAGAAGACTAGACATTTAAGGTGGCGCAAAATACTTTCAACACTTGGAAGACACTCTCTTTAGATCGAATGACGCTACAACACCGTATCACGTAACAGCAATGTTGAGGTACCATATGAAACACCGATTATTTTCAAACAAGATGTAACCATTATTGTGATTGAATAAGTTACCTGGGGAACGGGAAAGCCCAGCAAAAACACCCTATATATTGGATTTAGTTGCTCATATCTCGAAAACGAGCTGGGTGACCCCCCTTTTTTATTGCAAAAAATTGATGAGAACGCCATAGTGAAACTTTAGGCAAAGTTTAAAACAATTCTGTACAGGAGAATTTAGAGCCACCTTTAAAAAATCACAGAATTAAGGTGGCTCTGAATCCGCTGTACAGGATTTTTTTAAACTTTGCAGAAAGTTTTATGTTGCCCTTTTGATTACTTTTCAGAAATAAAAAATGAGAGTCATCGAGTTCGCTTTTGAGATATAAGCAACTAAAGACAAAATAAAGGGAGTTTTTACAGGGCTTGTCCGTTGCCACGGTGACATATTACGTCACAATAATGACTGTATCTTGTTCAGCAATAATTCGTGTTTTATTTGGTACCCCAATATTGCTCATACATGATTGATATACTGTTGTGGTGTCGATCCTTACTCGGAAGCATTGACGTACATTCGTTTGAACCTCCTTAAATGAAGTTCCTTTCCATTTTTCCCCCTTGTTTTGAAAGTAATTGAACTCTTTACGTGGTCGGAATTTGAGACTTTAAGGGTCAGGGGAGCTTCTGTATCATTTCCCTGTAATTTGAAGTTTTGATTATCAGTGACACGAGAGAATGAGGTAAGAGAACGGATCCCCATGCCCCATCATAGTTTTTTAAAATCTATTTTTAGTTTCGCAAAGCTATTTTATGTTCTCATTCCCAATACCACGCATATTTAAAATTTCCTTACGTCCTTACAACTAGCTAATCAAGTGCCTCTCTAAAAATAGCTGCTTGCGTAGCTAAAATTCGATTTTAAAAAACTATCATTGGAAGAGGCCAATTTATGGGGGTCCGTTCTCTTACCTCATCCCCAGGGCCTCTTGCCAGTAACAGGGAGTTTCGGCTACGGCAACGACAAAGCCAAAAAGCAGTAATATTATTTGTTAAAAGAGGAAAAAATGATCGTGCTGTGCGTGTGGCACGCATTTTTTTTGACATCTCTCTCCCGTGTTCGTCAAAACTACTACGTGAAATGACTAAGGGTGCGTTCGATTGACCCTATTCCGGAATAAGAATACGTGGCATAATGATTAAAACGGTATGTTTGGCGCGTTTCGAAGCAGCAAGGATAACAAAAATATGTTTAAAATAGCATTTTAGCCGATGTTTGGCAATTTTAACGTGAATCTCCGTAAAAACGAAGGGATATCTAACTTATATTCCATGTATTCCTATTCCGGAATACGGTGAATCGAACGCACCCTTAATTATATTTTAAGGTTTTGACGACAACGCGGACAAACTACAGTGAATCTTTCGGTCTGACTCTTACTTCCAAATCCGTCCGTACCAGTCCAGTTATAGGAGGACAGTTCGCCCATATTGCATAATATAAACAAGATGAAATAATCATGAAATACTTGGAATAGCTCAGGAAAGCCAACATGGCTGACAATAATATAAGAATTTATATGGGAATCCCGATAAAAGATAGACTAATTAGGTAGATAATTATATTTAAAAATTCTCAAATAAAAAGCCTTACCTTATTTCTATTGTGAGTAGCCTCCTTCCTGTGTGTGTCCTGTGTGTGTTTTTCAATTCCTCGGTTGCCAACGGTATTATTATAAAACGGTTGGCAACCGAAGCATTGAAAAATGGCTCATATGGCTTCAGCAGTCATTTTCAAAATGTGCTTTAAGGGCCCACTGACGTATTTTTTGGGGTGCGTTGCTAAGGATGTAATGGTTAAGTAATTTGAGAGAATTTGGCATTATTTTGGTCAGTTTCCAACTTTTGTAAGCCAATGACCCTATATATGACGTCAGCATACTACGCCCATGGCCACGTGACCAGTAAAATAAAACTCTAAATTTGTCTCCGTGCTACACAATTTGGGTATTTAATCGATAGTTTGATAATTTGTATTCGCTTTTGCATCCAGCCAAGCATGGTTTTCTTTTTATTTTGAAAAATGTTCTTTTTAAAGACAAACGATACTGAAATACCCATAACTTTTTCAAAAAAGATGATTACAAAAAAATCAATGCTTAGCTATATTCTGTATTTGGGGGTGAAACGTGCCATGTAAAAAAAAAAATAATTCAATTTAAAAACGCCGGAGATTCAGCTTTTTTCTCAAACCGGAAGTCAGTTCGTTTACGCATGCGCAGTTGATCTGAGAACGAGCGCGAGGAAGGGCAAGGAAAAACCTTCGATGGAAACATTTTATGCGGTGACTTTTGCTTGTGAGTGGGTTTTCTCGTCAGCTCATGATATGATGACGTCAGTTACCGGAAGTAACATTTCACTTCCTTAGCAACGCGCGAAGAATCCGTCTGTGGGCCCTTAAATGGTATCAAAGTACGCGACGAGAGCATTCCAGTTGATATCTAAAAACTGAAATTGAGTATCGAATCCCACTTGGCCAACCTTTTATAAAAGGTGACTCTCCGAGGTCTCTCCGAGGCAAAGTAATATTACGCATGCGCATCTAAATCGAGACCCCCAGAAAAGCCCAAATCCGAATAATTGGAGTAATTTGTTACTGGAATAAAAGTAATCTATTACTGGAATATATTTATCTGTTTTGGTTTAATTTTGTTTTTGGTTTGAATTATTTTTTAACCAGTTTAAATTTTTTAAAGTATATTTTTTTAATCGACATTGTAAAAAAGGGATTTATCTTTTTTGGGGGTGTAGTTAAAAAAACAGGGGCTTGGCTTTTAAGGGGATCTTAAAAAGAACTAGACAGCTTTTCCTCCCTTCTATTGTCACCAAACAGCAGCGCTGCCGATTCTACTACCAATACATTCAGTTTCCATCCTGTCAGCTGCAATGAAGTCAAACGCATCATTCTTACAATGCCCTCTAACAAATCACCTGGGTTTGATAAAGTGAGCATGAAAGTAATCACAGACAGTCTTCCTGTTATTCTAGGTCCTCTCACCGATATTATCAACTGCTCGTTCTTCACATCAACTTTTTCAGGTGAATGGAAGATCGCGGAAGTAATCCCTTTATAAAAGGACGGTGATAAAGATCAGCCAGCTAACAATAGACCTCTATCACTTCTCGTGGTCGCATCAAAAATATGTGAAAAGATAGCTTTCAATCAATTCATCTCGTTCCTGGAAAACAACAACAAACTTACACCTCACCAAAGTGGGAACCGCCAATATCACTCGACCGAAACGCTCAACATATCAGTCAACGATATGATCCTTCAAGCCATGGACAAAAAGATGATTTCGGCACTAGTTCTGCTTGATTTATCTAAAGCGTTCGACAGCATCAATCACCAGCTTTTACTTCAGAAACTCAACCACGTTGGGGCATCGCATAGTGCTGTCTCTTGGTTTCGCAGCTATCTAAACGGTCGTACCCAATCTGTGAGAATTGGATCTACAATTGAAAAAAGAAATGCAATACGAATTAAAATAGTTGTTGAAAATTAACAAAACTTGCTGCAAATAAATAAAAACGATAGTTGCTGCAATCACATAAAAAGTAGAGTTGCTGCAAATTATTAAAAGTTGATGCAAATAATTAAAAGTTGCTTCAAATAAATAAAACCTAGTTGCTGCAAATTATTAAAAGTTGCTGCAAATAAATAAAAACGATAGTTGCTGCAAATTATCAAAAGTTGCTGCAAACAAAAAGTAACAAGAGGCTACAAGTAGCCTATACTCGGGCCTGCAAAAGTACAGTGTTGTATCGTTAATTTATCGTAAATTCCGTTTTCCGTGAATCTTCTCATGATTACATTTGCCTCGTTAATCCAATTTATTACTAAGACTTGTTTGCATTACTAATTAACACGAAAAGGGATAACTTGGGAATTTCTAACAATATATCCTTTAATCTAACCCAAAATCATTCAGATATCCAAACGTCCTATCCATGATCCATTTCCTTCGTTTTTGGCTTTGTCAGCATTATGATTTGCATTATTTCAGGTTTACGTGTTCACAAGTTTGTTTTTGTATCTCGAAGATGTTTAGATTTCCAATTACAAACTCTGTTTTGATTGGTCACTCTGTCTCACTGTGTAAATAGTTCACCCTGAATACGTTCCGTTTCTGAGAAAACAAAACAACAACACTCTTTTACAAATCGTACCGGGTATTCCTGATTTCTGTATTAAATTTAACGTTCATTTTCCTAATGCATGGTCTGGATAGCACAAGTGTTGCTAATATTTTTAAAAATACAAACACACTTTTAAGTTTAAGGAACATGCTTCGATGTTTCAAACATCGTTTTGCATTTACCTGTTCATCCACGCTTTTGGAAAAGTGTTACGTTCCAGCAAGTTTCCTCTTTTTTTCTGCTGTTATAAAATAGACGTCTCAGCCTTTTCTCTGTAATTCTGCCCGGTTCTCGGGCACGTCTATGTCAATGCACACGCAAATCACAACTAAAGTAAACACACTTGTGCTTATCGAGACCTGTATTTCTCCTTTGGAATCAAGTCTTTATTACCATTGAGAATCAAATAACTGTACAGCCTTTCAAACTACATCACATTTCTTTTCTAAAGAGCTGATCACAGTCTCCACTGATGACATCAAATCTTGTAAAACTAGAACAGAACTATATACACAAGATAGCAGTGCACAACGATCACTAATATGGCTAGTTGAACAAAGGATAGAAGCTAGACCACTACAAAAAACAAACTGTTTAACAAAAACAAACTAAAAAACGCAATAGACAAAAAACTTATCTCCGTAGTCAATGGTACACTGAGCGGGAGGCTGTTTGTTCGCGGTGAAAATGGTACAAGCGTGAGGCCATTTGTTCGCAGTTTCAATGTTTTTACTTTGTCTTCAGAAGATCCCAATATGGCGTCCATTTGTTTGTGGGGTTATTGTCTTTGTCGCTGTCATCTTCAGAGTAGTTCTCAATACGGTACCCGCTGCTCATTAAAGAATTTGTATTTTGACTTGTATCACTTTCAATAGTTGCGTCCACTTCAGTTACATTCGAGTACATTTTTGTTTAATTCAGTTCGCGGAACGACTTGTTTCAAAGCTGACGCTTGACATCTTTTAGTGTGGGTCTACCGCGAAAAGCCAGTGCCTTTCTTTGTATGTGTTTTGAGCGCCCCAAGAAGAAATCGATTAAGTCAACGCAACGTCGATCTTCAGTAATCCGAAACAACGCATCACAGTGCTCTTCATGATCTTGGATTACGTGTTTGCTTTAAATAACCAATGTAAACAGCGCCACGTGGCTTCTATTGTGCATTACCCAATGAAAACAATGCCACGTGCTTTCTATTGTGCATTGCCCAATCAAACACCGCCACGTTATTCTATTGTGCATTTTGCTGCACAGGAAAAAAAAACTGAAATCAAACGTCTTTTATAACTCGTGCCCCTACGGGCCCGAGTAAAAACGTCTGCGCGCGCATGACTCGGGAAGGACTGGCACTATGATAGATCACACAAATGCCAAACATGGCGGCTCTGAGGTGAAAAGCGTGCGAGAGATCTGTCTTCGAGCTTTCAAACAGGTTTTGTAGCACCTGTAGCGTAGAAGTTCTATCTAGCGATGCCACGTTTTGCTACTCTTGTGGCCTAGAGTTGGACGTCCAGGCATCAGCTGATGAGTTAATAACCGATTGAAATGTTTCACCGCGGTTACCAGTACGATGTTATAGTTGCTCTATTGGAAAAAAAGGGCCACAAGATGCACCTGAGAACACTGAAAAGAAGACTAAGTGACCTTGGACTTAGGAGAAAAGGGCATGATGTCAAAACGAATCTGAAATTGAGTTACTTATCAGAAGAGAAGTCGAGGGTGCAGGAAGACTTGCTGGCTACAGAAATATCTGGCACGCCTTACGCTTAAGACATCATGTCTATGTTCCTCGTTCTCTGGTTGCTCGTTTGTTGAAAAAGATTGACCCTGATGGTGTGGAAGATAGAAGAGCAAGACGTTTAAGGAGACGACAATAACTATCTCCAGGAACCAATTTTTGCTGGCACATAGACGGTATGTTATGACTGAAATTTGATGACATTTTGGCGGACCTTTTGAGTTGTTTATATTCAGCTTCCTTGATATCGAAATACTTTAAATTCGACATAGTTCTTGTAATAAAATATATTCATATAAAATAATAAAATAAATGGTCACTAGTGTTTGCTGTAATTTATATAGGTTGGAAAATGCTTGCGCTCGCGTGCTTTGCGGTGCTTAACGCGTGTATTCCTTTCCATCCGCTTTTTGCGTAGTCGTCGCATTGTGAAGTAGACTTTTGATTCAGGCCTTACTAGTACTGACTACATTTACATCACAACAGCCGCAAAGTTGACATCAAAGCGAGATTCAACTGGAGCCTCGCTTCCATTCACAGGCCAGGTTACACAATACAAACTGTCAAGAATGACTAATTATTGCATTGAATCGCCTCCATTACCAGTGTCAAGAATAGTTATTTGTTATCAGTTTCTTTGTATAGAAAATCGAGCAATTTTTACCAAAGTTAAATTTAAGATGAGTTCAATTCACACAACTTACAGCCTCGATGCAATATGGTGAAATTAGCGAGGTTAGAATATGCATGCGATTATTTATAAATACTTCTTCATTTGTAAACAGGAATAAGTTGTACTTACCTTTGCTCCAATTATGGGCAAGCTAGTGTGTGAAAATTTGTAAGTGGCAACCAAACGGAAATTCAATAAAGAGCTTTTAAGGAAGTGAAGAGAGTTTAAATGTCTGAGTAGAGCTGAGTAGCGCATTCGTGCTCTTCCTTGCTCGTACGCAGGAGTGAAGCAGGCTCACTTGGTTGGAGTGTCGAGCAAGTAATTCGCCCTTGTCACACGGCGGCCATATTGTCCCGGGAGACCAAACGATCTTTTGTTTTACCACGCCAAGCCTCGCAGTGGAAACCATGGGGGTGAG
>OX421453.1:5590105-5597605 GCA_949126865.1 Montipora capitata
AGTAACAGACGTATTTACGAAATCAATCCTCACGGGAATCTAACTGAATGGAAATTGCTAGGGTGACACCGGTCTTTAAAAAAGGCTCAAAACCAGACATATATAACTATCGCCCCATCTCCGTTATCCCAGTAGTCTCAAAAGTGCTTGAAAAACTTGTCTATGACCAACTTTACCATTACCTAAATGATAATAAACTGCTGTTAAGTTGCCAGTCAGGGTTCCGTTCCTTACACAGTTACCATTACAGCTTTGACGCCACAAATAGCTGGTCTGTTAACATCGACAATGGCTTCCTGAATGGCGTCGTTTTCATTGACCCTAAAAAGGCATTCGACACTATCGACCATGAAAATGTCATACTTTGGGGCCGACCAGGAAACTATCACTTGGTTTCAATCGTACCTAAGCAATCGGACCCAAAGATGTAATGTTAATGGAAGACTGTCAACTCCTCGCACTATTACTTGTGGGGTTCCGCAAGGCAGCATATTAGGTCCCTTGCTATTTTTATTTTCCTAACTGTTTCCGGGAAGCTTCCCCGGGAATGTTCGCTGACGATACCAATATAACCCTAACTGCAAAAACTTTAACAGAGCTTAAACTAGCATTAACTCCTGAACTCAGTAACCTTAACTGTTGGCTGAGAGCCAACAGGTTGAGTTTAAATGTGGTTAAGACCGAGTAAATGATAATTGGATCTAGGCAGAGATTAAACACTCAATGTGACGAGGTTGATATACGAATTGATGACGAAATGATCAAGAGAGTAGATCGCACTAAATCCCTCGGTCTTACCATTGATGATCGGCTTTCTTGGTCAAATCATGTAGACTAAATATGCAGGAAAGTTTCCTCAGCTATAGGAGCCTTAAAACTAATACGGCACTTTATCTCAGCTAATACTGCCCTTCAAATATATAACGCTTTATTATTACCGCATTTTGATTCTTGCAGTCCTGTCTGGGACTGCTTATTTAAGTGACCAGTCCAGTGATAAGCTGCAAAAATTACAAAATCGCGCAGTTAGGGTAATTACTAAATTACCCTTTGATACCAGCTCCAACCTCCTTCTCGATACTCTAAAGTGGGAAAAGCTGTCTCTTTGACGTAAAAAACAGAAAGTTTTAATTATGTATAAAACAATTCACGATCTTGCCCCGGAATACCTTCAACGCCTTTTCAGTCAACGAGATGCTGAATATAACTTGAGAAACTTAGAAGGTAAACTTACTCTACCCAAGCCAAATACTAATTATTTGAAACGAAGTTTCTGTTATAGCGGGGCCTGTTTGTGGAACAATTTGCCCCAACACTTAAGAAATGCTGACTCTATTGGGCAGTTCAAACGCATAATCAAGCAAGTATCTGACCTATCGGATTCCCACACGGCAATCATGTAAAACGGTTGTTACTTACTTACTTACAGTATCTGATAGATACTTACAGTACCTGATAGAAAATCATATTGCCTGCATCAGAAGTCTATTCACAGATGACAATAACCAGCGATCCGAATATAATAAGCGAGTTTTGTTCTTATTTTATGGTATTTCAAGGTACTGTAATAAAGAACCACATAGATCAGAAAGATGACGCTGAAATGTTGCCTTCTAGTCATTAAATGTTCCTGTTCCTGTTTTACTATTATATTTACAAGGTATTTTCCAAAATTATGTAAATTGCTTTTCAACTGATAGCGTATCAAATAAACGTTAATGGAATTTTTTTTGTCCTTTCCTTGCATCTTTCACTTTCATTTACCTAGCACCTAATTACATGTAAAGTAATATGAAGATATGACAATGTGCAGCACATATTAAATGGAAAACACTTCAACTGCCATCTGTATTATCTTAGACGGGGGCAGATGTAGTGAAAACTATTATTAGATATCGATAGAATTGTTTCCTCGCCAGGAAGCACTGGCTTTAAAGATTTTTGAATTTCCTACGGTGATACAGTCTAATTACTGAAAACATCGCAAAATATTCGTGTTGCATAACACTTTGACCAAATTTTGTCTGGCCAAAAATTCTCAGCGCACTCAAAGCCAAACTAAGCACTTTCAAACAAAAAAATACCAATACCTTTTCGTAAAGAGTTAGTTTTTTTCCTCTAAAGCTAATTTTATATATACTTTAGATATAACTTCAAATAATTTGTTGTCAAAAAGATAAAATAGCGAAAGAACATTTTTTTCGCGGGATTCCGCCGACAGACAATGAGTTGACTCAGAGGACATGTTCCCTAAATAGACAAATGCAGGCACTTTAGTTTATTTTATTTAAAGATTCACCCTAAGGTGGCTTTTAAATACAATAGGACAATAAGTCTCCTTGCAGGTATTTACACCCAAAAATGTGCAGCACATCAAGTCTTTGGAATTCAAGTAAATAAAAGGCAGCATTTACACCAACGCGATTTGTGCCACCTTCAAGACTGATGGCGAAACCAGGTCGATTTAAAAACGCTGCCAAAAGTGGAGCGTTTTAAAAACAAGACGGTTTCATCTGTCGTGTAGCCATAAAGGACTCATTAACCGTCGTAATTAACTCGGGGGTAACGAGATATAGTTGAAGCAGTTCCTAGAGGGCTTGCATACGAACAAAATACCGCTCGCTAAACTTCCACTATTACCGAAGCAGATCACTGTGTCTATAAGGACCGATTTACACGGTTCCATTTTTGTCGCATGCGATCGACAAGCTTACGACAGGCCTACAACTCGTTTACGATTGTCACGTACGTAAGAAAAAATGTCGTAGCATTTTTAAAACATATTTTAAAACGCTGCGACAATCGTATCGTAGGTCTGTCGTAAGCTTGTCGCATGCGCAAAAAATCGTACCGTGTAGATTCGCCCTAATACCCACGTCCATTACATTCGACATTAAAATGATTTAATCTCAAAAAATAGAAGCTACACATAATAGTGGTTACATATTGAGGCAAAACGTCAGTGATTACGCCGAATTTTTTCAAATACTTTATGGATAATTTACATAGCTGTGAATCGTAACAAAGTTGCAGAATGCCCTTAAAAATTTCTCAAAACAAAGTTAATAATAAGAAACTGAGAATGTCATCCTGTTTCCTTTTGTTTGTAAATGACTGACTTTTGAATGTAAGCTATAAAGAACTATTTATCGTCGTTGGCATATCGACGGTCATTGCGTGAATCAATATGGTCTGACATATTTGGACAAGTTTCATTCTCAACTTTAAAAGTGAAAGGCCAGTCGTATATTTAATCGTTCAAATCTCTTTCCATCGGCCTTATTGCGTGCAATGGATAGTCATTTTGAAAATCAACTTTGTCTCGGAAGTGGAATTTCTTTCCTTTTGATGATCTTCTGCGTTTCGCTCCCCAATGGTTTTATCTTAATGGTGATGGTGAAAAATCCTTTGCGATGCTTCAAGAGAGTGTTTTCAGTGCACCTGGCGTTTATAACAGCAATGGATCTTTTCGTTGGGCTTGTGGTTTGCCCTGCACAAGCCGTGGCGAGATTTCTGTGCGTGTTCAGCGATCGAAGTATTCCACAAGAAGGGGAAATCGTCCAGATATTAACCTACCTCGGAATCAACGGCTCAATCCTGTTAGTGACCGCGATGTCGATCGATCGCTTCGTAGCTGTTATTTTTCCTCACACATATCGACAAAGAATGAAACCGAAGACAGCCGTTGTTTCCAACTCGTGCATTATTGTTTTCTCGTCCATCTTTGCCTCACTTCAGCTGACCAACATTTCAAAAGATGTCTACATTGCCATTGACATACATTTACACACCACGTTCCCTCTGTCCACGACTTCTGTAGCCTATCTCGGAATCTTCTACTTTTTGAAGAAGCAATCGCGAGTTGCTGTTCAGAGACAAGCCACCATGCCAAGAAACACTTCTTTGAACGACAGGAAACGAGAAAGGGCAGCCAAAATGGAAAATAAAATTGCGACAACGTCATTTCTCATTTTGGTGTTTCTTATTCTTTCGCTAATTCCGTATTTTGCTGTCATGGTTGTAGGGATCCACTGCGAAAGCTGCGCAAAACAAAATTGGTTCTTCATCGTCAGGCAATCATCCACGGTCATCGTGTTTCTGAACTCTGTGGTTAATCCTTTCTTGGCGTCTTTTCGCATCAACGAATTGAAGAAATCTTGCGCGGCCGTGCTCGGCTTGACAAAAGAAGATGACGAAACAGCAAGCGCAAGGCTTTCTTCGGTAACAGTGCCCATGCAATAAAGAATAGGAGATTAAAAAAAAACTGCTGACTTTGTAGTCTGAAATGGTGCATGTGCAACAACTCAACAGCAGCTGGCCTACCAACTACTCTTCCTTGCAGATTGTGAAGAGCGCAGCGAAAGCATAAAACTGAAAGGCGTCTCCGCCTAGCAGCAACTGTGCGGTCCATGTATAATAATCCCACAGCCAGATGTCATGAGTCGATTTTAATGAAGGTCGAAAACCAAAACAGCCAAAGAAAAACCCTGGAGTCAGGTCAACGTGGAAAATTCTGCCCGCATGCGATGTAAGAAGTGGGAGGAACAGGTGATGACCAAAATGCCATTTTGACTCCCCCATGGGAACACTTAACGAGAGCAGATGGGAACCGTTTTTTTTTTCTCTTGGCGGAAAATTGTACGCAGTACGATTTTCATCAAGAATGAAAGATGGCCTCCAAAAGCGCACTTTTCATTGTTGATGCTTTGTCCCCTTTGACTAAAATATTTTAGTCGCGTTTCGCGTGATTTCCAAAACTTGATAGAGTTGGTCATGTTTCCAGTCTAATGTGTGCGGCTGCGTGCCAGATTAGGCCCAACTAGGGCTGAAAAAACTGGATATGATAATACTCCCTGGTTTGACTCGGCTTGCGTTAATTTTTTAATTTTAGTTCATAGTGTCCCCAATTAGTGCCCAGCGCTAGCTATAGAAGACTAGACATTTAAGGTGGCTCAAAATAGTTTCAACACTTGGAAGACACTCTCTTTAGATCGAATGACGCTACAACACAGTATCACGTAACAGCAATGTTGTGGTACCGTATGAGACACCGATTATTTTCAAACAAGATGTAATAAGTTACCTGGGGAACGGGAAAGCCCAGCAAAAACACCCTATATATTGGATTTAGTTGCTCATATCTCGAAAACGAGCTGGGTTACCCCCCTTTTTTATTGCAAAAAACTGATGAGAACGCCATAGTGAAACTTTAGGCAAAGTTAAAACAATTCTGTACAGCAGAATTAGAGCCACCTTTAAAAAATCACAGAATTAAGGTGGCTCTGAATCCGCTATAATGGATTTTTTTTAAACTTTGCAGAAAGTTTTATGTTGCCCTTTTGATTACTTTTCAGAAATAAAAAATGGAAGTCATCGAGTTCGCTTTTGAGATATAAGCAACTAAAGACAAAATAAAGGGTGTTTTTACAGGGCTTGTCCGTTGCCACGGTGACATATTACGTCACAATAATGACTGTATCTTATTCAGCAATAATTCGTGTTCTATTTGGTACCACAATATTGCTCATACATGATTGATACAACGTTGTGGTGTCGATCCTTACTTGGAAGCATTGACGTACACTAGTTTGAACCTCCTTAAATGAAGTTCCTTTCCTTTTTCCCCCCTTGTTTTGAATGTAATTGAACTCTTTACGTGGCCGGACTTTGAGACTTTAAGGGTCAGGGGAGCTTCTGTATCATTTCCCTGTAATTTGAAGTTTTGATGATCAGTGACACGAGAGAATGAGGTAAGGGAACGGATCCCCATGCCCCATCATAGTTTTTTAAAATCTATTTTTAGTTTCGCAAAGCTATTTTATGTTCTCATTTCCAATACCGCGCATATTTAAAATTTCCTTACGTCCTTACAACTAGCCAATCAAGTGCCTCTCTATAAATAGCTGCTTGCGTAGCTAAAATTCGATTTTAAAAAACTATCATTGGAAGAGACCAATTTATGGGGGATCCGTTCTCTTACCTCATCCTCAGGGCCTCTTCCCAGTAACAGGGAGTTTCGGCTACGGCAACGACAAAGCCAAAAAGCAGTAATATTATTGGTTAAAAGAGGAAAAAATGATCGTGCTAAGCGTGTGGCACGCATTTTTTTGACATTTCTTTCCCGTATTCGTCAAAACTACTACGTGAAATGACTAAGGGTGCGTTCGATTGACCCTATTCCGGAATAAGAATAAGTGGCATAATGATTAAAACGGTATGTTTGGCGCATTTCGAAGCAGCAAGGATAACAAAAATATGTTTTAAATAGCATTTTAGCCGATGTTTGGCAATTTTAACGTGAATCTCCGTAAAAACGAAGGGTTTCTAACTTATATTCCATGTATTCCTATTCCGGAATACCGTGAATCGAACGCACCCTTCATTATATTTTAAGGTTTTGACGACAACGCGGACAAACTACAGTGAATCTTTCGGTCTGACTCTTACTTCCAAATCCGTCCGTACCAGTCCAGTTATAGGAGGACACTTCGCCCATATTGTTTAATATAAACAAGATGAAATAATCATGAAATACTTAGAATAGCTCAGGAAAGCCAACATGGCTGACAATAATATAAGAATTTATATGGGAATCCCGATAAAAGACTAACTAGGTAGATAATTATATTTAAAAATTCTCAACTAAAAAGCCTTACCTTATTTCTATTGTGAGTAGCTTCCTTCCTGTGTGTGTCCTGTGTGTTTTTTTCAATTCCTCGGTTGCCAACGGTATTCTTATAAAACGGCTGGCAACCGAAGCATTGAAAAATGGCTCAAATGGCTTCAGCAGTCATTTTCAAAATGTGCTTTAAGGGCCCACTGACGTATTTTTTGGGGTGCGTTGCTAAGGATGTAATGGTTAAGTAATTTGAGAGAATTTGGCATTATTTTGGTCAGTTTCCAACTTTTGTAAGCCAATGACCCTAAATATGACGTCAGCATACCACGCCCATGGCCACGTGACCAGGAAAATAAATCTCTAAATTTGTCTCCGTGCTACACAATTTGGGTATTTAATCGCTGGTTTGATAATTTGTATTCGCTTTTGCATCCAGCCAAGCATGGTTTTCTTTTTATTTTGAAAAATGTTCTTTTTAAAGACAAACGATACTGAAATACCCATAACTTTTTCAAAAAAGATGATTTTAAAAAATCAGTCCTTAGCTATATTCTGTATTTGGGGGTGAAACGTGCCATGTAAAAAAAAATTAATTCAATTTAAAACCGCCGGAAATTCAGTTTTTTTCTCAAACCGGAAGTCAGTTCGTTTACGCATGCGCAGTTGATCTGAGAACGAGCGCGAGGAAGGGCGAGGAAAAACCTTCGATGGAAACATTTTATACGGTGACTTTTGCTTGTGAGTGGGTTTTCTCGTCAGCTCATGATATGATGACGTCAGTTACCGGAAGTAACATTTCACTTCCTTAGCAACGCGCGAAAAATCCGTCTGTGGGCCCTTAAATGGTATCAAAGTACGCGACGAGAGCATTCCAGTTGATA
>OX421453.1:5602605-5615105 GCA_949126865.1 Montipora capitata
TTCTTAAAAAGAAATGATCATGCCATGTGGCAGCAGTTTAAACGGGCTACGAACCAGGTGAATAATGCAATTAAACTTGCTAAACTAGTGATAGTTGTCACTGGAGCTGCTCCCGCCCTACAGTACCATTTCCTTTTGTTTTTGTTTTTTTTTTAGTTGGGCTTGTTGTTTACAGTTTTGTAATTTTTCTGTTATATTGTTACGGAATTGCGGCTCAGTACTTTGGTTTTAGTAATTTTGGATCTCAAAATACTACAAATGTACAAAATGTAGTTTTGGGAAGTGCTTGGGATCTTTTTTTTTTTTTTTTTTTTTTTTTTTGCTGTGTGGTTTAACTTAGGATTTGTTTGTTCTTAACGATCAAGAAGAAGCAGAATGTAGGAACTTGGGTGAGTTTTAACATTGGAATGTTATAGGTGGCATTGTAGAACAATTTATAGACAGCATTGAAGAACAATTTATTATTATATTTAAACCTGTCATTTTGCACTTAATAGACTAGTTATTAGACAAAATTATAGCTTAAGAGGGCAATTTAAATATAATTTGTTTGAAAGGCATTGAAAAATTGGTCTGTTGAATAGAACGTTCTATTATTTTTCCTAGTTTTATTAGCTTTCTTGGACAAAAATTTTTTCAGGCACGAATATTTTCAGAATTTAATTTTGTAGTCCGATTAGCGATAATGCGTAATATGTTAATCCGATAAAATTGTCAAATTTGCGACCCGTTGCTAACGGTAACGAGACATATCGCCTTAAAGAATAACTGACCTCTGTTTGCTAAAAACCACCCAAATAACCGATTTTTCGACGGAAAATTCATGCCAAAGGATAAAACAATTCGCTGGACATGAAATCAAGGTAAATATGTTCTAGCGAAAGCGAAAACAAGTGAATATTTTGAGGGAAAACACAATTTTGTAAGATCAAAGAAACATGTGGCGAAAACACGCAATTGTATCGCTACGAAAATAATCTTACCTTTTCAGGCATTTTAAAGCTTGAAATTCCAACCAATGAACCACAATCCTTTTCTTTATCCTTTCCGAAGCCTTTGGTGTAATTTTTTGGCTGAAAAACTTTAGTAAAACCGCCCCGCGATCGGTTGAAAATTTCGCCTTCGCGTGGCCTAAGCGTGCTGGCCGCCCATGACCATTTGCGGGAAAACGGTTGATACCTTTGCTGGCGTGCAATCCATCAAATCGAGATTTTTTCTGGTTATAATCTACCGGGAATACCTACATTCTCTCTTCTCCAGTCTTCCTCTAAGGTGCCTCTGCGGAGGCAAAAACAATATTTTTCTGAAAACTTGGAAACTAGCAAAGGCAATCCCCGTAAGACTTGGGAACTTATTAACGAGCTTAGCTCACAGAATAGTTTTAAGTCGTCCAATATTTTGGAAATCCAAGCTAATAATAGAACTATAAATAACGCCGATGATATGGCGGAAGCTTTCAATGTGCACTTCACTAACATTGCGAAAATGCTAGCTCGTGATATTCCGGTTGGAGAAGTTGACGCTGAATCATTCTTGTCGCCCTCTGATAATTCGTTTTCTCTAAAAACTCCGAGTATCGACATTGTTCTAGACCTGTTGAAAAAAATCGATGAGAAGAAAGCCACTGGCCTTGACAAGATCCCTAGTAAGTTATTAAAAATGGCAGCTAGTATTGCTGCACCCTCACTAACAGACGTATTTATGCCTTCCTCCCCTCCCACAGGATAGGACCTTGTAAGCTAGTGGGCTGCATACCCGCGCTCGTTTACTGGGCACTAGAAAAGTAAACTGGGCCACAAAGCTGGCCAAAAGAAAGCTTGCATAACTTAGTACATATGACAAGCAAAAAATGTATCAACACAACACAAATGAATGCACAAAATAAGGGCAAGGCCGGGTAGCATAACTACATATGACAAGCAAAAATGTATCAACACAACACAAATGGATGCACAAAATAAGGGCTAGCATAGAGACATATGGCTAGCCGAATAACTCAACATTTAAACAACACAGAGGTTGGCGAATACGAGGTCGGGTCACGATGCAGGAATCAATCATCCCCCAGCAGACCCAAAGCCTTTAGAACGGCGCCACGATAACACCTATAAAGGAAATACTGCCCGGTTGGATTAACATGTACGCCATCCCTCAAGCGTAAGTCCTTATAGGGACTGTTGAACTCCGCATGAGACCAACAAAAAACATTAGGAATATAATCCAGCACAACGCCAACATACCGATCTAAAACCGACGCGTTATGTAAAAAGGACAGACAATGCGGCACCGAAATGCCACGTGGGATGACATCACAAACACCGATCGCACGAACCGAAAATTCCCCTTAAAGCAAACGCACAAAATCCTCAATATTAGAGCCTACAATCTCGGGAAAGGTACGAGGAAGATCGTTAGTACCTATTTCCAAGATAACGAAATCTGGAGCAAGGTCTCTGACCACGTGAAGGTCATTATCCTGAAGCGTTTGCATAGTGCGGCCGCCGACGCCATGCAAGTGAACAGACGCCGTACCAAGAAGGTTGAAATCGCTAGCCGGGCGGGGATCGAAACCTGAGTCTAAATCTCGCTTAAGGCGCCGAACAAAAGAATGGCCTAAAAAAAGTGCTTTAGGAACAACCTCTGCCATAAAGAAAGCTTACCGTTAAGCGATGTAAAAACGAAGTGTGATCCAGCGAGGAAAAACAAGAATGAATTAATGTGTGCCTGCTTTGTAGCCTGGCCAAAAGTCATCACGAGTGGGGCTCAATACATTGAGGCAACCAAACACCCTGTCCAGGCCCCGCCCGTGTGCTATGCTATTACATAACAAAACTGTTGCATAACAATTCAAAGCACGTGCATTCCATGTTGCACAGTAGAAATTAACTGAATTCCTCGGGAAGAAAGCCATAAAAATTCTATTCGCATAGCAAATAATCTCTTTACGAAATCAATCCTCACGGGAATCTAACTGAATGGAAATTGCTGGGGTGACACCGATCTTTAAAAAAGGCTCAAAATCAGACATAAATAACTATCGCCCCATCTCCGTTATCCCAGTAGCTTCAAAAGTGCTTGAAAAACTTGTCTATGACCAACTTTACCATTACCTAAATGATAATAAACTGCTGTCAAGTTGCCAGTCAGGGTTCCGTTCCTTACACAGTACCATTACAGCTTTGCTTGAGGCGACAAATAGCTGGTCTGTTAACATCGACAATGGCTTCCTGAATGGCGTCGTTTTCATTGACCTTAAAAAGGCATTCGACACTATCGACCATGAAAATGTCATACTTTGGGGCCGACCAGGAAACTATCACTTGGTTTCAATCGTACCTAAGCAATCGGACCCAAAGATGTAATGTTAATGGAAGACTGTCAACTCCTCGCACTATTACTTGTGGGGTTCCGCAAGGCAGCATATTAGGTCCCTAGTTATTTTTAATGTATATTAACGATCTTCCTCACTACCTCCGGGAGGCTTCCCCGGGAATGTTCGCTGACGATACCAATATAACCCTAACTGCAAAAACTTTAACAGAGCTTAAACTAGCATTAACTCCTGAACTCAGTAACCTTAACTGTTGGCTGAGAGCCAACAGGTTGAGTTCAAATGTGGCTAAGACCGAGTTAATGATATTAGGATCTAAGCAGAGATTAAACACTCAATGTTATAGTATCAGGCGAAGAAGAAAGGAGACTTCGATCGAGTAACGCAAACTAGCACGAGGTTTATTCAAGATGGCCGACCTATCGATTCCAGCATGCAATGCCTAATCCTACACCCCCCCCTCAAAAGGGAAAGCTATGAAAATATAACAAAACGAACAACAACAGGAATACGAACAACAAATCAAAATGTTCATGTGAAGCCCTGAGGCACACACAGTTCAATGTTCAACTAAAGATTCAAGCGTTCTGGAGGTCTCACAGCTCTTCCCGACCGGGTTGTCAGGACCGCAGGGCTTGGACTTCGCGGAGGTACGCACTCATCCAGCGTTGTTGCTAGAGTAGCTACTGGGACAGCTGTCTGTGAGGGTGGGGGCACCTGCGTAGTCTGAGGCCTCGACGGAGTGCTGGGCACTGGCAATACAGGAATGACAGGTACTGGTGAGGCAGGGGTGACATCACAGGCCGGCATAGCTGAGTGTTGTTCGGCTTCAGCTGGTTTTGCTGCGGTTAATAAGGCAGAGCGGTTTCGTCGGAGTGTGCCCCTTTCTGTAGTGACAAGATAAGATCGGGGTTTCTCAGTTTTCCCTGTCACCAGGCCATACCGATCTTGATCTCTTATCCAAACTCGGCCACCCAGTTCAAGTGTTGGCAGTTCCTTTGCTCTGTGACGCCTGTTAAAGTTGCGCTGTTGGTTCAATCGATACAAGCTTTCCTTTTCTTCCACCAACTGGCGATCTTTTATCTGCACATTAGGGTACAAGTGGGTTGGAAGCATTGGTAGCTGTGTTTGCAGGCGACGTCCCATCAGTAGTTCACTAGGTGAGTAGCCATTCTGCAGAGGAGTTGATCTGTAAGTCAAGAAAGCGCTGAAGATGTCTTCGTTTTTCCTCAGCATAGACTTCGCTGTGCGAATGGCTCTTTCGACTTCGCCGTTCGCCTGGGGGTATTTTGGCGAACTAGTAACATGTGTGAAATGGTATGCTTCGGCAAACTGTCGAAAAGTCTCTGCGCTATACTGTGGCCCGTTGTCCGACATAATGACATCTGGGATTCCATGTATGGCGAAAACCTCCCTGAGAGCTTTTATAACTGAATGAGAAGTCTCATCAGAGAGTTCTCTGATGTCAAACCACCTCGAGTAATAGTCTACCACGATGATGTATTTTCTTCCTTGAAAATCATACAGGTCTGTTGCTACCCTCTTCCAGGGGCGGCCTGGGAAGGACGAAGGCAAAAGCGGTTCTCTGGGCGTTGGTTGTTCCTTGGCACAGGTGTGGCATCGGGTGATCAACTCACCAATTTGTGTGGAGACTCCCGGCCACCATACGGAAGTGCGTGCCCTGGATCTACACTTAGTCAGACCCAGGTGACCAGTATGAATGCAGTCGAGGATTTGTAGTCGCATGCTCCTCGGAATGACTAAACGCTCATCGTACAGGAGTAAGTCATCAACAATCGTGAGGTGGCTTCTGTTCTCCCAATATGGGCGCAGTAACGGCTGGTGAGGCAAGTAAGGGGGCCATTCGTGAAGGCAATACGATCTTAAAAGGGAGCATTCTTCGTCTACCTTCTGCGCATCCCTTATCTGCTGTAGTCGGTTGGGCGTGGCTGGGAGATAGGAAGTGGTCGGAGTTGAAAAGGCCTCTACTTCTTCGACAAGCAGCTTATCTTCTATCCCTGGTAGGCCAGCAGGAGCACGTGAGAGTGTATCTGCGGTAACTTGATGTTTTCCTGGCACATATTGAACTTGATAGCTGTATCTCATAAGTCTTAGGCGGAATCGCAGGATACGGGGGGGGGGGGGGGGCATCTTTGAGAGCTCTGATGAATTCAGGAGTACAGTAAGCGGTTTGTGGTCTGTTTCCAGGGTGAAAGGGATGCCGAGCACATAATCAGAGAACCTCTCACTAGCCCATGTTGTCGCGAGGGCTTCCTTTTCAATTACGGCATAACGTTCCTCTGTGTCACTGAGAGATCTTGACGCGTAACACACCGGGCGGCGCTCTCCGTCATCCTGAACTTGAAATAAGACAGCACCAATTCCTGTGTTGGAAGCATCCGCTGAAATGATCGTTGGACGGTTTGGATTGTAATGTGCCAGGACTGTCGGTGACACTAACGCTTGCTTGATCTGCTCAAAGGCTTTTTGCTGGGGTTCAGCCCAAACCCAAACACTGTCTTTGAGTAATAATTGACGAAGGGGGTCACTGAGGTCAGCCAGGTTGGGAATAAATTTTCCAAGGTGGTTGACCATTCCCATGAATCGCTGTATCCCCGAGACATCTGAAGGGACTGGGAATTGGGTCAAAGCAGTGGTCTTCTGTGGGTCCGCGTGGAGTCCAGAGCTATCAATGATGTGAGCGAGAAATCTGATTGATGATCGTGAAAACTCACATTTGTCATTAAGGGTCAACCCAGCTTCTTGTAAGCGGTGGAGAACAGCTCGTACGCGTCCATCATGTTCCAACTGGTCTACCCCGTGAATGAGAACATCGTCCATTTGACAGAGGGTCCCTTCCAAGCCCTCAAGTATCTTGAACATAGTGCGTTGGAAGATCTCTGGGGCGAAGCTGATACCAAATGGGAGTCTGTTGAAACAAAAGCGTCCAAATGGGGTGACAAAGGTTGTGAGCAGTTTTGATTTGGCATCCAAGGGAATCTGCCAAAACCCACTGTTGGCGTCAAGTTTGGAGAAGATCTTACTGTCTCCCAGTTTAGCAAGGTTCTCATCCACTGAAGGTATTGGGTGTATCTCACGCTGGACTGCATTGTTAAGGTGAGTCAGGTCAACACAGATACGCACACTGCCATTTGGTTTAAGGACAGGGACGATACCTGCACACCACTCAGTTGGCTCTGTTACAGGCGAGATCACTCCTTGCAGAAGCATTGTTTCTATTTGGCTTTTTACCTTTGGAATCAGTGAATGGGGAATCTTTCTGGGATTGTAGAGACAGTAAGGCTTAGCATCAGGGTGAAGTGTTATGTGGCATTCAGTCTTAAGTTTTCCCAGTCCGCTGAAGAGTGCTGGAAGTTCGGCTTTGAAATCTGTTGGCCCCGTGGTCACCTCTTCAACATCTTTGTCAACACGTCTTATGAGTCCTAGTTCGACACAAGCTCTCCTGCTGAGTAACGAACTCTTCTGATTATACACCAGATATATAGGCTCAGTTAACTTTGATTGTCTGTACTTAAGAGTTGCATAGAACAGCCCTTTTACAGGCAGTTGAGTGTTTCCAGGACCGCATAGAACCTGGGATGTCATGGTTAATTCAACATCTTGTAGCCACTGGACATCATCGCTAAGGACAGTCACTGCTGCCCCCGTGTCAAGCTTGAAGCGCGTTGTACGACCGTTCACTCCTATTTGTGCAGACCAATAGTTCTTCTCACAACCGATCTCACCGAGGAAGTGTATGTCTTCCTCCTCTTGTTCTTCTACTGCATGTACCTTTCTCGGATAAGGTTTCTTGCTGAGACAGACAGACTGAAAATGTCCCTTCTTGTTGCAGTTGTTACAAATAGTGTCTCTAGCTGGGCAATACTTCATGTCGTGGCTCTGGCGGCCACACCAAAAACAGGGACGGTCATTCTTGGAGGGCTCTTTTATGTATCCTTCGTTTCCGGTTACGAGCAGGTGGGTTGTTTGTGGCTTGTTGTTTGTTGTGAGAGCGTGGCTGACTGACGTAATCAACTTCATTTTGAGTTTCTACCCCACGGACAATGGTTCGATTTTGTTTTCTTGCTTCGGCTTGTCGGCTTATGCGATCAGCGTCCGCGAGAGTGAGGTCAGATTTAGCTTGTAGGCGGTCGGACAGTGTATCATCGAGGACTCCAACAATAATTCTGTCTCTTATAAGTTCATCTTTCAGAGTTCCGTAATCACAATTTTCGGCGAGGCGGTATAAATCTTGAATAAAGGTGTCCACGGATTCACCGGGATTTTGTCTTCGTCGATTGAACCGAGCTCGTTTGACGATAATATTGCGGCGAGCTGCAAAATAGCCATTTAGGGCAGTTTTGACGTCGTCTAAGGAAGGGATTGCTTCGTTTATGCTTAACGTTTTGACGATGTCATCCGCACAATCCCCCATTGCATAAAGAAATGTTCCAACCTGTTTCTGGTTTGATTTGTTTTGAAGGCCAGAAGCGATCCCATAACGCTCAAAATGTCGAAGCCATTTGGGCCATATGTCTGCTTGATTCGGGTTGTTTGCTCCTTGGAACTTGCTCGGGAGCGGGAGAGAGTTTACAGGCTGTATAGGCGGATTAACGGGTGGAGGCGGATTTTCAACTGCAGGAGCATCTCCGGGTTGGTCTGCCATTCTGTTTTACGGCGTTGGAGGGGTCAAGACCGCTGCCACCATATAGTATCAGGCAAAGAAGAAAGGAGACTTCGATCGAGTAACGCAAACTAGCACGAGGTTTATTCAAGATGGCCGACCTATCGATCCCAGCATGCAATGCCTAATCCTACAAATGTGACGAGGTTGATAAACGAATTGCTGACGAAATGATCAAGAGAGTAGATCGCACTAAATCCCTCGGTCTTACCATTGATGATCGGCTTTCTTGGTCAAATCATGTAGACGAAATATGCAGAAACGTTTCCTCAGCTATAGGAGCCTTAAAACGAATACGGCACTTTATCTCAGCTAATACTGCGCTTCAAATATATAACGCTTTAATATTACCGCATTTTGATTATTGCAGTCCTGTCTGGGACTGCTTAAGTGACCAGTCAAGTGATAAGCTGCAAAAATTACAAAATCGCGCAGTTAGGGTAATTACTAAATTACCCTTTGATACGAGCTCCAACCTCCTTCTCGATACTCTTAAGTGGGAGAAGCTGTCTCTTCGACGTAAAAAACAGAAAGCACTAATTATGTATAAAACAATTCACGATCTTGCCCCGGAATACCTTCAACGCCTTTTCAGTCAACGAGATGCTGAATATAACTTGAGAAACTTAGAAGGTAAACTTACTGTACCCAAGCCAAATACTAATTATTTGAAACGAAGTTTCTGTTATAGCGGGGCCTGTTTGTGGAACAACTGAATTTGCCCCAACACTTAAGAAATGCTGACTCTATTGGGCAGTTCAAACGCATAATCAAGCAAGTATCTGACTTATCGGATTCCCACACGGCAATCATGTAAAACAGTTGTAAAGCGTTTTTTCACTTTTTTTTTAGCTTAACTGATGATTTTTCGTGTTTAAATAAAGTTTACTTACTTACTTACTTACTTACTTACTTACTTACTTACTTACTTACTTACTTACTTACTTACTTACTTACTTACTTACTTACTTACAGTATCTGATAGAAAATCATATTGCCTGGATCAGAAGTCGATTTTTCAGGCACAAATAAACAGGGGCAACGATTTGTCAGACACAAATGTAATCAGAAACGGGGGTGACTAACTCTTTACGAAAAGGTATTGTATCTTTAATAAATATCCTCAAAAGTGTGATTCGTATATTTTGAGGTCAATTTTTTTGTTTGAAAGCGCTTAGTTTGGCTTTGAGTGCTCTGAGAATTTTTGGCCAGACAAAATTTGGGCGAAATGTTATGCAACACGAATATTTTGCGATGTTTTCGGTAATTAGACTGTATCACCGTAGGAAATTCAAAAATCTTTAAAGCCAGTGCTTCCTGGCGCGGAAACAATTTTATCGATAGCTAATAATAGTTTTCACAACATCTGCTCCCGCCTAAGATAATACAGATGGCAGTTGAGGTGTTTTCCATTTAATATGTGCTGCACATTGTGATATCTTCATATTAATGGTGAAAAAGTGTTGACGGGCCTGCGCGACTCCTGCCGTTCGCAAACGATTCTAAAATCTGTGCCTTCAAAGTTTAGCTCTGACTAAAGTGTCTTTTAACGACTTTCCTTTGCGATACGGATAGTATGGGTGGCTCCTTAAATACTTCTCTAAGGTGCGGTTGGGTTTGAATAAGGTGCCATTTCCTCATTAATATATTCTTGAGGTTAGGTAAAGCCGGGTGGTATTGTGTAACAAAAGGCAATATATTTTTTTTGTGCTGTTGTCTTTGTTTTCAAGTGACCTCTCTCTGTCCGTGAAGTTAACTTCAGATAGAAATTTCTCTGAAAATTTATTTGGGTATCCTCTCCTCTATTCTTTAGACGTGTTTTGAAACTCTGCGCATGTTATTATTAAACGTCACGACTGACGAATTTGTTCTTAGGAGGCGTAGCGCTTCTCCTTTTATGAATCCTTTCTCAACGCCTGGTGGATGGCACGAATAAAAATTCGTGTATTGAAAGGTCTCTGTCCGTTTGTAATGTGTTTGCACATCAAGGGTGGATTCTCTATTGAATCTCTCGCCTTTGTACACTTTTGTGTCTAAGAATGTAATATCTGAGTCTGATATTTCAGCCGTAAATTTGATTGTATCGTGGTAGTTGTTTGCCCTTTGCACAAAATTTTCTATATTGTCTTCGGTTGTGTGCCACACACAGAAGACATCGTCAATGTATCTCTTCCAAACTAGCGGTTTAATTTTGCTCTTGCTGATAATGCCTTAGTTGCTGATAATACCTTAGTTTATTTTATTTAAAGATTCACCCTAAGGTGGGTGTTAAATACAATAGGACAATAAATCTCCTTGCAGGTATTTACACCCAAAAATGTGCAGCACATCAAGTCTTTGGAATACAAGTAAATATAAGGCAGCATTTACGCCAACGCGATTTGTACCAACATGAAGAATGATGGCGAAATCAGGTCGATTTGAAAACGCTGCCAAAAGTGGAGCGTTTTAAAAACAAGACGGTTTCATCTGTCGTGTAGCCATGAAGGACTCATTAACCGTCGTAATTAACTCGGGGGTAACAAGATATAGTTGAAGCAGTTCCTAGAGCGCTTGCATACGAACAAAATACCGCTCGCTAAACTTCCACCATTACCGAAGCAGATCACTGTGTCTATAAGGCCCAATTTACACGGTTCGATTTTTGTCTCATGCGACAAGCTTACGACAGGCCTACAACTCGTTTACGATTGTCACGTACGTAAGAAAAAATGTCGTAGCATTTTAAAACATATTTTAAAACGCTGCGACAATCGTATCGTAGGTCTGTCGTAAGCTTGTCGCATGCGCAAAAAATCGTACCGTGTAGATCGGCCCTAATACCCACGTCCATTACATTCGACATTAAAATGATTTAATCTCAAAAAATAGAAGCTACACATAATAGTGGTTACATATTGAGGCAAAATTAAGCGCAAAACCCCTTTTGCTATCCAGCTCACAAAATGGCATCAAACTTCAGTGATTACGCCGAATTTTTTCAAATACTTTATGGATAATTTACATAGCTGTGAATCGTAACAAAGTTACAGAATGCCCTTAAAAATCTCTCAAAACAAAGTTAATGATAAGAAACTGAGAATTAATTGAATTAGGATAAGTAAATTAGTCAATGTCATCCTGTTTCCTTTTGTTTGTAAATGACTGACGTTTGAATGTAAGCTATAAAGAACTATTTATCGTCGTTGGCATATCGACGTCATTGCGTGAATCAATATGGTCTGACATATTTGGACAAGTTTCATTCCCAACTTTAAAAGTGAGAAGCCAGTCGTATATTTAGTCGTTCAAATCTCTTTCCATCGGCCTTATTGTGTGCAATGGATAGTCATTTTGAAAATCAACTTTGTCTCGGAAGTGGGATTTCTTTCCTTTTGATGATCTTCTTCGTTTCGCTTCCCAATGGTTTTATCTTAATGGTGATGGTGAAAAATCCTTTGCGATGCTTCAAGAGAGTGTTTTCAGTGCACCTGGCGTTCATATCAGCAATGGATCTTTTCGTTGGTCTTGTGGTTTGCCCTGCACAAGCCGTGGCGAGATTTCTGTGCGTGTTCAGCGATCGAAGTATTCCACAAGAAGGGGAAATCGTCCAGATATTAAGCTACATCGGAATCAACTGTTCAATCTTGTTAGTGACCGCAATGTCGATCGATCGCTTCGTAGCTGTTATATTTCCTCACACATATCGCCAAAGAATGAAACCGAAGACAGCCGTTGTTTGCAACTCGTGCATTATTGTTTTCTCGTCCATCTTTGCCTCACTTCAGCTGACCAACATTTCAATGGATGTCTACATTGCCATTGACATTCATTTACACACCACGTTTCCTCTGTCCACGACTGCAGTAGCTTATCTCGGAATCTTCTACTTTTTGAAGAAACAATCACGAGTTGGTCTTCAGAGACAAGCCACCATGCCAAGCAACACTTCTTTGAACGACAGGAAACGAGAAAGGGCAGCCAAAATGGAAAATAAAATTGCGACAACGTCATTTCTCATTTTGGTGTTTCTTATTCTTTCGCTAATTCCGTATTTTGCTGTCATGGGTTTAGGAATCCACTGTGAAAGCTGCGCAAAACAAAATTGGTTCTTCATCGTCAGGGAATCATCCACGGTCATCCTGTTTCTGAACTGTGGGGTTAATCCTTTCTTGGCGTCTTTTCGCATCAACGAATTGAAGAAATCTTGCGCGGTCGTGCTCGGCTTTAAAAGAAAAGATGACGAAACAGCTAGAGCCAGGTTTTCTTCGGTAACAGCGCCTATGCAATCCAGAACAGGAGAATCAACAAAAAGTGACTTTGTAGTCTGAAATGGTGCATTTGCAATTCAACCCTTCAGGAAAAAAAATAGTCTCTAGGTTGTATGTTTGGGGGATCAGTTTATCCGTATTCTTGCGGGGAGGGGGAAATTTGTTAAGTAAAGGAAGTAATTAAGCACTGAAGGTAAAGGAAAAACAAGAAAAAGTGCGCCGAGATGACGTGAAA
>OX421453.1:5625105-5642605 GCA_949126865.1 Montipora capitata
TCGCTCTTTCCTGAGAACAGCATTTACATTAAATATTTACTCGTCCGTTTTCTGTAGAGGCGACAGTAATACTTTATCATATGCAGTGTGTTTTTTGAATGGAGTCGATGGAGCACAAGCGCAAGAACCGTAAACGCAAGCATAAGAACGGTTATTTCACCGTGAAAACGGGGTTGTCAGGGTTTTCCTTGTGCCTGCGTTTATGCTTGCGTTATGTCGACGTTCATTTTAACTTAGCTACATATGCTTGCGCTTGCGATTGCGTCGCTAGTGAAGAAGTAAATTTGTAACATTTCCTTCAGTCTCTAGTTGGGCAACTCGAGAGTAGCATTAGTCTCGAGTTGGGCAACTCAATTAGTCTCGAGTTGGGCAACTCGATTAGTCTCGAGTTGGGCAACTCGCCAGGAAGTACAGGCTCCAATAACTTGAGGCCAGTCATATTTCCTAACCAAACGCAGGAACACCAACTCGTTTGACTACAGGTAATTATAAGTCAAAAGCCAATATCTTCCTAGCAAATATTGATGGGATTCATGAAGTGCATTGCCAGAAACACTGTCAATATCTCTTACAACTTGTGCCAATCTCGGGAATCACGTGATATAGTTCAAGCAGTTTTATTAGTTGACATCCCAGATGGCTTGCATGCTTACAAAACAACGCTCGTTAAACTTTCCCCATTACCGAAGCAGGTGTCACTGTGTTTATAATTTCCTCGTCCATTACATATTGCATTAAAATTCACCACATTAATGTTGTAATTTCAAAAAATAGAAGCTATACATAACGTTGGTTACATGTCCAGGCAGAAATTGAGCGAAAAATCCTTTTCCTAGCGAGCTCACAAAATAACGTCAGACTTCAATGATTATGCCAATGTTTTTCGAATACTTAAATTTACTAAGCTCTGAATCGTAACAAAGTTGCATAATTGCTTTTAAGTTTTTCCTAAAGAAAGCTGAATAATATGAGACTAGAAAATTGGATAAGTAATTAATTAGCCAATGTCATACTGTTTCCTTTTGTTTGTACATGAATGACTCGTGAATAGCTAAGTACTAAGCTATTAAAGAACTAATTAGTGTTGTTAGCCTATACGTTCTGATAGATTAGGACAGGTGACAATCCCTGTGCAACTTTATAAGTAAAAACCCAGCCGTGCATTTTGTGGTTCAAATATCTTTCCTTCGGGCTTAGTGCATGCCATGGATAGTAATTTCGAAAATCAACTCTGTCTCGGAAGTGGGATTTCTTTCCTTTTGTTGGTTTTCTTCGTTTCGCTTCCCAATGGTTTTATCTTAATTGTGATGGTGAAAAATCCTTTGCGATGCTTCAAGAGAGTGTTTTCAGTGTACCTGGCGTTTATATCCGCGATAGATCTTTTCGTTGGTCTCGTGGTCTGCCCTGCACAAGTCCTGGTGAGATTTCTGTGCGTGTTCAGCGATCGAACTATTCCACAAGAAGGGGAAATCGTCCAGATATTAAGCTACATCGGAATCAACTGCTCAATCTTGTTAGTGACCGCGATGTCGATCGATCGCTTCGTAGCTGTTATTTTTCCTCACACATATCGCCAAAGAATGAAACCGAAGACAGCCGCTGTTAGCAACTCGTGTATTATTGTTTTCTCGTCCATCTTTGCCTCACTTCAGCTGACCAACATTTCAAAAGATGTCTACATTGCCATTGACATACATTTACACACCACGTTCCCTCTGTCCACGACCGCAGTAGCTTATCTCGGAATCTTCTACTTTTTGAAGAAGCAATCGCGAGTTGTTGTTCAGAGACAAGCCACCATGCCAAGCAACACTTCTTTGAACGACAGGAAACGAGAAAGGACAGCTAAAATGGAAAAAGAAATTGCGACCACCTCATTTCTCATTTTGGTGTTTCTTATTCTCTCGCTAATTCCATATTTTGCTGTCATGGTTGTAGGGATCCACTGTGAAAGCTGCGCAAAACAAAACTGGTTCTCCAGCGTTAGAGAATCATCCACGATCATCCTGTTTCTGAACTCTGTGGTTAATCCTTTCTTGGCGTCTTTTCGCATCAACGAATTGAAGAAATCTTGCGCGGCCGTGCTCGGCTTGACAAAAGAAGATGACGAAACAGCAAGCGCCAGGCTTTCTTCGGTAACAGTGCCCATGCAATAAAGAATAGGAGAATTAAAAAACTGCTGACGTTGTAGTCTGAAATGGTACATTTGCGATTGAACCGTTCAGCCAAAAATACTCTCCAGATTGTATGTCTGGGGGACTTTATCCGTATTCTTGAGAAGTGGAAAATTTGTTAAGTAAAGGAAGTAAATAATTTCTGAAAGTGAAGGTGGAAACTGAGAGCAAGTGCACCGAGATGAGATAAAGAACAAAAACAACTCAACAGGAGCTGGCCTACCAACTACTCTTCCTTGCAGATTGTGAAGAGCGCAGCGAAAGCATAAAACTGAGAGGCGTCTCCGCCTAGCAGCAACTGTGCGGTCCATGTATAATAATCCCACAGCCAGATGTCATGAGTCGATTTTAATGAAGGTCGAAAACCAAAACAGCCAAAGAAAAACCCTGGAGTCAGGTCAACGTGGAAAATCTGCCCGCATTCGATGTAAGAAGTGGGAGGAACAGGTGATGACCAAAATGCCATTTTGACTCCCCTATGGGGAGGGGGAGGGATTTCCGGACGGTCCCGAAGTCCCACGACACTTAACGAGAGCAGATGGGAACCGTTTTTTTTTTCTCTTGGGAAATTTGTACGCAGTACGATTTTCATCAAGAATGAAAAATGGCCTCCAAAAGCGCGCTTTTCATTGTTCATGCTTTGACCCCTTTGACTAAAATATTTTAGTCGCGTTTCGTGTGATTTCCAAAACTTGGTAGAGTTGGTCATGTTTCCAATCTAATGTGTGCGGTTGCGTGCCAGATAAGGCCGGCCCAACTAGGGCTGAAAGAACTGGATATGATAATATTCCCTGGTTTGACTCGGCTTGCGTTATTTTTTTATAGTCAACCCAGGTCACGCGTGAACAGTATCTTGAACATGTGATCGAAGTCTTCCGATCAATGCGCTGCTTTCACTGACGTAACGAAAATCACATCGGAAAATCGAAGATCGGATTGAAATTTTCAAAAACGGACTTGATTTTTCGGAGATCTCCTTGAAATATGAATAGAATTTTTCTGGAGGTAAAAAATTGCAAGGGCGACAATCTGTGCTTTATAGAAAGACCACGCAGTTTTATCCATGCGTCCCTTCTTCTGGTGCGAGGAGAGTTAGATGCAGAAGCTAGTCGGTGACCTTCTTCCTCCCGAGTATATTAAAGTTCTGTCGACGTGGTTTTCCGGTTGTCTTTATTACAGAGCTTTCATCAAAATAATGAAGTTTGGATGGATCCATTCTTGAGGTGAGTTCAAGATACTCGTTACACCTCTCGACCTGGGCATTAGTTTGGCTCTCACTTGGTACGACGGAAAGTTTCTTGTAGGACATGCCAGTCTTTCTTGAAATTGCTTCCTGGATTGTTGACAAACCCGGTATGCTTCGCCTATCGCATATAATTTCCATCATTAAGCAACCTTTCACGAATTTCCCTTGAATACATGCTAGGTTTCGTTAGCTTGAACAGCTCAATAGATCCAAGGACGTCGTCTGAAAGTTTAGACGAGTCTGTTCGACCCCATTGACTAAAGGCATATATATGTACCTTACGTCTCATAATGTCGAATGATTTTCCAAACCGCTCCTTTAGTAACACGAGCTGATCTAGAGATCGCAGATGGTCCCTCTCCAACCAAATAAAGGTCGATTATACGTCTTCTTGTTTCTTTATTGACAGGTCTGCCTGGCTTGTATTCGCGATCAAAGGAATTGACGGCCGCCGGTCTGAACATTTTGAAAAAGCGCGGGCAAACTCCAAATCGCTCTTCCATTTTCGAAATGTCGCTCCAAATCTTCGGAAACAACAGGAAATGCCCAAATATGGAAAACAAGAATTCGTTATGTTAATTGAATTTTTCGAATCACTGTTCACGAGTGACCTGGGTTGACTGTAATTTTAGTTCACAGTGTCCCCAATTATAGTGCCCAGCGCTAGCTATAGAAGACTAGACATTTAAGGTGGCTCAAAAATAGTTTCAACACGTGGAAAACACTCTCTTTAGATCGAATGACGCTACAACACAGTATCACGTAACAGCAATGTTGGGGTACCATATGAATCACCGATTATTTTCAAACCATATGTAATCATTATTGTGATGTAATAAGTTACCTGGGCAACGGGAAAGCCCAGCAAAAACACCCTATATATGGGATTTAGTTGCTCATATCTCGAAAACGAGCTGGGTGACCCGCCTTTTTTATTGCTAAAAACTGATGAGAACGCCATAGTGAAACTTTAGGCAAAGTTTAAAAAACGTCTGTACAGCAGAATGAGAGCCACCTTTAAATCACAGAATTAAGGTGGCTCTGAATCCGTTATACAGGACTTTTTATGTTGCCCTTTTGATTACTTTCCAGAAATAAAAAATGGGAGTCATCGAGTTCGCTTTTGAGATATAAGCAACTAAAGACAAAATAAAGAGTGGTTTTACAGGGCTTGTCCGTTGCCACGGTGACATATTACGTCACAATAATGACTGTATCTTGTTCAGCAATAATTCGTGTTTTATTTGGTACCACAATATTGCTCATACATGATTGATACAACGTTGTGGTGTCGATCCTTACTTGGAAGCATTGACGTACACTCGTTTGAACCTCCTTAAGGACGTTCGCGCCCATTGCTACTGCGCATCTTTTCGCACATGTCACGCACACGTCATTCATCGTAGACCACGCAGGTAAACACGATGCTAAAGGAGCAAAAATTTTCCACAAGAATGGAACATGAAAGTATGTGGCATCATGGGATAGCTGTGGACCCAGGTCTTCTCGGAAATGTCACGCAATGGCGTGACTGTGCGAATAGACAATCGCTTTGAGAACTTCGCAGCGATTTTATTCTCTTGAATGCTCGGTGACCCCCATTTTTCTTTCCGTAGATCACTTCCTTTCTTGATTTTATCCATTTTAACAAAAAACAAAAAAAATCTGTACGTGAGAAGTTACAAATATTTGGCCTTTTATGCTCTCGTGCGACGGAAGTTTTCTTTCTTAGACTAATATGTATCGTTTTTCAAGGTCTATTTCACCTGAGAAAAAGACATCAGCTGCAAAGGTTAATTTAGTTATATTAGTTATGTTGAACTAAGTACGTTTACCTGATCTAAATTTCACTCATGTAGCTTTTTTATTGCTGACAGTTGTAAGCTAAGATCGTCTTAAAGTAACGCAATCTTCCAAAAATGCACCTCATGATCTCGAAAACGAGCACGGTGACCCCCCATTTTTTTTGCCTTTTTGGCAAAAGTAGATCATTACCTTTCTGCGTGGCAAGTTTAAAAAAAATCTGTACGTGGGAACGTTTTGGGCGCGAACGTCCTTAAATGAAGTTCCTTTCCTTTTTTTCCCCTTGTTTTGAATGTAATTGAACTCTTTACGTGGCCGAAATTTGAGACTTTAAGGGTCAGTGGAGCTTCTGTATCATTTCCCTGTAATTTGAAGTTTTGATGATCAGTGACACGAGAGGATGAGGTAAGAGAACGGATCCCCATGCCCCATCATAGTTTTTTAAAATCTATTTTTAGTTTCGCAAAGCTATTTTAAGTTCTCATTCCCAGTGCCGCGCATATTTAAAAATTTCCTTACGTCATTACAACTAGCCAATCAAGCGCCTCTCTAAAAATAGCTGCTTGCGTAGCTAAAATTCCATTTAAAAAAACTATCATTGGAAGAAGCCAATTTATGGGGAATCCGTTCTTTTACCTCATCCCCAGTGCCTCTCGCCAGTAAGAGGGAGCTTAAGAAACGACGACGGCTACGCCAACGACAAAGCCAAAAAGCAGTAATGTTATTGGTTAAAAGAGGAAAAAATGATCGTGCTGTGCGTGTGGCACGCATTGTTTTTTTTACATTTCTCTCCCGTATTCGTCAAAACTACTACGTGAAATGACTAAGGGCGCATTCGATTGACCCTATTCCGTAATAAGAATACGTGGAGTGATGATTAAAACGGTATGTTTGGCGCGTTTTGAAGCTGCAAGGATAATAAAAATATGTTTAAAATAGCATTTTAGCCGATGTTTGACAATTTTAACGTGAATCTCCGTAAAAAAGAAGGATTTCTAACTTATATTCCATGTATTCCTATTCCAAAATACGGTGAATCGAAGGCACCCTTAATTTAAGGTTTTGCCGACAACGCGGAGAAACTACAGTGAATCTTTCGGTCTCACTCTTACTTCCAAATCCGTCCGTACCAGTCCAGTTATAGGAGGACACTTCGCCGATATTGTCTAATATAAACAAGATGTAATAATCAAGAAATACTTAGAATAGCTCAAACTTATATTTTGAAGTGATGTCTTAGTCACCGTAGCCGTCATGGTTTCTTAAACTCCCTAATGATGATGGATGGTGAAGATGCAGGATAATGCACCTTCATGTATACCCGATGACCTTTAATGTAGAGCTTATGGGGCCATGAAACTAGAAAGTCGAATATAAAATAGGATGAAAATGAGATTCTCTAAATAATTCAGATGAGTCACCTAAATTAACAGTACACGACGTACAATATTTGCAGTTTAAAGTCCAGCCACAGGCGCCTCAATCTCAGTGTAAAGTGAAAGCCAACATGGCTGACAATAATATAAGAATTTATATGGGAATCCCGATAAAAGACTAATTAGGTAGATAATTATATTTAAAAATTCTCAACTAAAAAGCCTTACCTTATTTCTATTGTGTGTAGCTTCCTTCCTGTATGTGTCCTGCGTGTGTTTTTCAATTCCTCGGTTGCCAACGGTATTATAAAACGGTTGGCAACAAAAGCATTGAAAAATGGCTCAAATGGCTTCAGCAGTCATTTTCAAAATGTGCTTATCAAAGTACGCGACGAGAGCATTGGTATCTAAAAACTGAAATTGAGTATCGAATCTCACTTGGCCAACCTTTTATGAAAAGTGACTCTCCGAGGCAAAGTAATATTACGCATGCGCATCTAAATCGAGACCCCCAGAAAGGCCCAAATCCGAATAATTGGAGTAATTTCTTACTGGAATAAAAGTAATTACTGGAATATATTTATCTGTTGTGGTTTAATTTTGTTTTTGGTTTGAATTATTTTTTAACCAGTTTAAATTTTTTAAAGTATATATTTTTAATCGACATTGTAAAAAAAGGATTTTTCTTTTTTGGGGGTGTAGTTAAAAAAACAGGGGCTTGGCTTTTTAGGGGGTCTTAAAAAGAACTAGACAGCTTTTCCTCCCTTCTATTCACCTATCCCTCTCTGATCCTCTCCAGAACCTCTATCCTACCGTACCCTTCCTTCACACATCATTCCCCCGTGTGCCCACCCCCACTACACAACGTTACCCCCAGACATTTTATATTTGTCAAGACCTTTCCGTATATACTTACCAGAACTTGATCTTGAACTCCCTATCTCTGGATCTGCTGCCTTCTCCTTAATCCACTTGAATAATTTATAAATGATTATTTTATTATTCACCACAGGCCACTCTTGGTCAAAAGTTTGATTTATTCACAGATGTGCAATACGACATCAAACCCACATATGGCAGGGTCCCGCCAACGCAATTGCGTAAATGAAATCGATTTCTTTAAAGAAATGGAGGAAGTGAAAGGCCAGCTCAAGACAAAAGACTCAAAAAAATGTTTTTTAGAAGATGATTTTTACAACAAGGCTAAACATTTCCTGAAAGAAAATAGAGAAGCAACTCCGCCTTTAAGGAGACAAGGAATCTAAGCCGAAACAATTTACAAAATGAAACAAAAAGATGATAACTTTAAAGTTAATAGGTTTATAGCAACGGCAAACTCATCACAGGAAGCAACAAGAAAGTAGTTTCAAAAGGGTAACTGTTTCAAGTTTTGTCCCAAGCACACAGTCAAATTTCTCACGGCGGACAGCAAATTACGGAAAAGTGGCAGCGCTTCAAGAAATGATGCAGAAATAAGACAGAAAGATGTCAACACATCCATTCCATGCACGGAAAATGCCCAATAACCATGGCAGCTCCAACATTCCTCTCTTTGATAGAGATCGGCTTGATAGTGAAAGGTCACCCTTGTACCCCAACATGCTTTTAGGAAATTTAACTGAGATCGAAAACCATTATGCTAGAGTAGTGACCAAGTTTGGAGAAGTCCAATAACTTCTTTTTCCTACAACATTAAATTTTCTAGTTGTACAATGCACTATTTAATTGAGTTATATTGCCAAAGGAATGATTAAAGAATATCACTTTTCATTATGAAAGTGGTCCTTCTTGTCAGTGAAGGACAGTGAAATTATTGTTCACATGCAATAAGTAATTATTATTGTCTTTGATAGCATCAGAGACAACGATCCATCTTATAATAATAATAACGATTTCTCTAGTTTACTTTATACATACTCCATAAAATTAATTATACAGAAAGATGTCCAAATATGTTAAAATGGGCATTGGTCTAAAAAAAGTAAACCAGTTTGAAAAAAAAAGAATTTTTGTAAACCAGAAACAAAATTAAACCTCGACTTATCGACCAAATATGTAAAAAATAACAGGGAAATATTTTCCTGTTGTTCTTTATAGAAAGCAGGTGTCACTGTGTTTATATATTGCATTAAAATTACCCACGTCGTTGTAATTTCAAAAAATAGAAGCTACACATAATGGAGGTTACATGTCGAGCAAAAGGCGAAAAATCCTTTTCCTATCCAGCTCAAAAAATGACGTCTGACTTCAATAATTAAGGAAAATTTTTTCAAATACTTTATGGATCATTTACCAAGCTCTCAATCGAAACAAAGTCAAATAATTCCTTTTAAGATTTTTCTAAAAAACGTAAATAAAAAACTAGAACATTTGTATAAGTAAATTAGCCAATGTGATGCTGTTTCCTTTTGTTTGCACATGAATGACTTATAGAACTAATTAGTGACGTTAGCCTAACGACGTCATGGCGTGAAACAATATGGTCTGACATATTTGGACAAGTTTCATTTCCCATTTTACAAGTGAAAGGCAAGTCGTACATTTTAGGGTTCTTTTATGTTATTGCATGCCATGGATAGTAATTTCGAAAATCAACTCTGTCTCGGAAGTGGGATTTCTTTCCTTTTGCTGGTTTTCTTCGTTTCGCTTCCCAATGGTTTTATCTTAATGGTGATGGTGAAAAATCCTTTGCGATGCTTCAAGAGAGTGTTTTCAGTGTACCTGGCGTTTATATCCGCGATAGATCTTTTCGTTGGTCTCGTGGTCTGCCCTGCACAAGTCCTGGTGAGATTTCTGTGCGTGTTCAGCGATCGAAGTATTCCACAAGAAGGGGAAATCGTCCAGATATTAAGCTACATCGGAATCAACAGCTCAATCTTGTTAGTGACCGCGATGTCGATCGATCGCTTCGTAGCTGTTATTTTTCCTCACGCTTATCGCCTAAGAATGAAACCGAAGACAGCCGCTGTTAGCAACTCGTGTATTATTGTTTTCTCGTCCATCTTTGCCTCACTTCAGCTAACCAACATTTCAAAAGATGTCTACATTGCCATTGATATACATTTACACACCACGTTCCCTCTGTCCACGACTTCTGTAGCCTATCTCGGAATCTTCTACTTTTTGAAGAAGCAATCTCGAGTTGCTGTTCAGAGACAAGCCACCATGCCAACCAACACTTCTTTGACCGACAGGAAAAGAGAAAGGACAGCCAAAATGGAAAAAAACTTTGCGACAACCTCATTTCTCATTTTGATGTTTCTTATTCTCTCGCTAATTCCATATTTTGCTGTCATGGTTGTAGGGATCCACTGCGAAAGCTGCGCAAGAAATAATTGGTTCTTCATCGTCAGGGAATCATCCACGGTCATCCTGTTTCTGAATTCTGTGGTTAATCCTTTCTTGGCTTCTTTTCGCATCAATGAAATGAAGAACTCTTGCGTGATCGTGCTTGGCTTGAAAAGACAAGATGACGAAACAGCAAGTGCCAGGTTTTCTTCGGTAACAGCGCCCATGCAATGCAGAACATTAGAATCAACGAAAACTGATTTAGTCTGAAATGATACATACTCTTTGGGTTGTATGTCGGGGGGACTTTATTCGTATTCTTGAGAAGGAGGAAATTTATTTAAGTTACGGAAGTAAATGATCACTGAAGGTGAAGGTGGAAACAAGAAAAAGTGCGCCTAGATGACATAAAAACAACTGAAATGGTCCGACGGCTACTCTCCCTTGCATATTGTGAAGAGCGTAGCAAAAGCATAAAACTGAGAGTTGTCTCCGCTTAGCAGCAACTGTGCGGTCCATGAATAATCTCATAGCCAGATGTAATGAATTGGAAGTCGAGTTTGATGAAGGTTGAAATACCCAAAGAAACACCATCGAGTCAGGTCGAAATCGACTAGAAATCCGCCGGCACATGCGATGCAAGTAGTGGGAGGCACACGTGAAGACCAAACTGCCCTTTTGCTCTCCCATGGTAAGGAGGTTTTTCGCACGCTCCCCCCATCCCACGGGACTTAAGGAGAACAGATGGCAACCGAACTGGTGTTTCCCTTTGAGCAATTTGTAGAAAGTACGATTTTCATCAAGAAGAAAAATGGCCTCCAAAAGCGCGCTTTTCATTGTTGGTGCTTTATGCAACACAGTCCCCTTTGATCAAAATGAGGAGAAAAGAAATGCTTCAGTTGCGTTTCGCCTAATTTTTTTGATTTGTTGATTTCAGTTTACAATGTCCCCAATGAGTGTTCCAGCGCTAGAAGACTAGACACTTAAATAAAGTTCCTTTCCTTTTTCCCCTTGTTTTAAATATAATTGAACTCTTTTCGTAGCCAAAATTTAAAACTTACAGGGGTTATTGGAAGTCCTGTACCATTTCTCTGTTTGTGTAACTTGAAGTTTTGCTGATCAGCAATTAATGATGATGTACCTTTAATTTATCTATAGACCCAATGATCTTTTATAAGCTCAAGATCTTATGGGGCTGTGTAGCTAGAAAATCGAATGTAAAATAGGATGAAAATAAGAACTGATTCACTACTCAAGTAGTTTAAACGCCTGGGTGTAAAATTGGTCCGGAAAATATGTTTGACCGGCTATATCTCCCACTATATTGTCTGACACAAGATGAAATCTCCCTTGAAGATAAATAATGTACCTTGTTTTGCGTTTATAACATATAATATTGATCACGTGGTAAGTAGCGTGATCAAAATTTTACAGTGTCGTAAATCAGCAAATTAGTGGCGAAATTCACTGCTACAGAGAAATAAAAAAGGGTTTCTGATAGACATCTAACATCAGTCTAACTTGCTACGCTTGGAATGATCTTCCTGAGTTTTAAAATTAGAATTTTAAATTAACATATGGCCCGTACGGCCCCGCGCGCGCTTTCATTGTAAAACTATTGGGAAAATACCCGTCTGAGGGTCGTACGCATTAGCGCGAGCAGGGCCGGATAAAGCCGTACGGCTGGAATTAAATAACAATTATCTGTACTCTTTTTGAACAGAAATAATTGTTTGCTGGTTTGTTTGGTTTTAAAATGCTATGCGAGCGAACAAGACTGACAAGGTCAGACGGGAGCAGGCCGTGGGAACTGGAGATGTTAAAGTCACGGCAATTAACAGATACAAGTACAAGGAAGGATTACGTTTTTGCAAACGTTGGCCGTGCAGCACTTATATTTGAACAGACTTAACTGATTAGAGTGTAATGTGAAGTGCTAGTTTTTTACCCCATATGAACCATGTGAGCGTTAGCCCTGCTGATGGAAATGGGCCCACACAAGGACAGAGAAAAACTCGGACCATGGTGGGAATTGAACCCACGACCTTCTGGTTAGATCACCGCTGCTCTACCGACTGAACTACAAAAACATAATCCTTCCTTGTACTTGAACATGTTCATTGCCGTGACTTTAACATCTTCAGTTCCCACGACCTGCTCCCGTCTGACCAGTAGCTCAGTAGCTCAGTCGGTAGAGCAGCGGTGATCTAACCCGAAGGTCGTGCACGTGGGTTCAATTCCCACCATGGTCCGAGTTTTTCCCTGTCCTTGTGTGGGCCCATTTCCATCATCAGTAGGGCTAACGCTCACATGGTTCATATGGGGTAAAAAACTAACACTTCACATTACACTCTAATCAGTTAAGCCTATTTGTTGACTAGCCTTCCTACGTACATACGTGGGTGATATGTTTACTAAAATTTAAATCACTATCTATCAAAACTCCAAGAAATTTCATTTCATCCTTTTGCTGAAATGTCCTCAAGTCCAATCTTTATATTCATAGCTTTGTCAGGGTACTTTCTGTCTGAGCCAAAAGCGATCGTTTGATACTTCTTAAAATTGCCTTGCAGTAAATTATGATCGAACCATACAGTGATCTCGTCCCGTACTTTTTGAAGTGGGTCTTACACGTTTTGAAGTGTAATGCCCGATACAAACACCTGGTGGTCATCAGCTTACATTGAGATATTTCTGTCTGTAAAGAAGTAATTCAAGTCATTTTGGTGAACATTCCATAACAAAGGGCCATAACAAGATCCTTGTGGGCATCGTCTTTTCACTGAGAACTCTCCATTGACTTAACATTGATGAGAGTTTGACTCTATTTTGCCTATTATAAAAATAGGAACGAACTAGGTCTAGGGCTTTGTCCGAGAAGCGATATGATTCCAATTTTTTTTATTTTTTTATTTTTTATAAGAAGAGGAGAGTAAAGTGAATCAAATTCCTTACTCATATCAGTAGACAGCATGCCAACCAGTTTTTCACAATCTATCTCCATTTTTCATTCTTATACAAGTCGGACTAGGATTGTCTCGCGGCTGTGTGATTTCCTGTATGCTGTTAAGTTATCAGTGAGGATGCGGTCCATAAATTTTGTAATTTCTTTGCTCAATAACTTTTCATAAATGTTACACACAACAGGTAAAATAGTGATTGATCTATAATTGCTTGTGTCATGTCTATCATCTTTTTTTAAATACAGGAGTCCATGTACCCCTTTTTCAAGTTTCCGGCCATGCTGCCGTCTCTATGGAAGTGTTGTAAATCGTACATTATGATGGGGCTATTCCCTTTAAGATCATTTTAAGAAGCCTGGGAGGCAAGCCATCATGACCCGAAGCCTTATTGGCGTTCAGACTTTCCATTTCTTTGATTAACTCTGCTGGCTGGACGTTGGAGAAAGTAAAAGGTGGTCTGTCAGACCCATTCAGCGTTTTCTTTATGTTTTGTACACAAATACGTGCGCTAAAATTTTCTTCCTTTAATTTTAGGATGTCTGTCCCGCCAATGTTGTTTGCCATTGTAGAGAAATAGTCAGCAAAGTGTTCCGCAACAGTTTCCTGATTTGTTTCTAGTTCACCGTTTATATTAAGAGTGATGTTGCTTCCAGCACATTCATCCATTTTATGGTTCAAGAAGGGATTAAAGGTATTGTAGAATTTCTTAGGGTTAGAGTTCAGATTATTTCATACCTTTTGCCAGTAGGACTTGATTGACTTGCTTGTTGATTTGGTAACCTCATTACGCCATTTGTTTTTGAGTTCCAGGTTTGACTGTGTTTTGTTTTTACTGAATTGTTTTGAAACTTCCTTTTGTTTCTAATAGCTCTCTTTCATTCCCTTGTCATGTAAGGGACGTCTTGTGCTCGTACCCTTAGCTTTATAAACGGCGCATGTCCATCCAAGACATAATTCAGTGACTTGTCCCAGAAGCTATACTTATCCTCGATGGAATCGAAGATATCTCCAACATTCGATATTCCACGGTGTCATATGCAGATCATATTTCAGTTCTTCTTTGTTGATGGTTTTAAGATTTCGAAAAGTGATAATTTTACTTAGATGATATGTGACCATATGTAGCCTTGATTTTCAATATTCTGTATACCAGTGCATGGTCGCTCAGCTCTGTGCTAAAGACATCACATCCTTGAAACAGATATGGCTTGTTAGTGAGAATGGTATCCAGAAGGGTTTGGCTGTGCTCTGTTATTCTAGTGGGTTTATCAATTAGACAGGAATAGCCATGTATATCTTCCAAATCCAACAGTATCTTGCCCTCTCTTCGTTCAGGTCTCAATCGATCTAGATTAAGATCCCCAAGAAATATAATGAATTGGTTTTGAAGTGAAGCAAAGGTAGATGTCATTCAATTCTTCTTCTAACCTGAGGTAGTAGAGCTCACCGATAGATATTTGGGGTCTTTTGATTCCCACCACTACTACATCATGTTTTCCAAATTTGGCTTCAACAATTAACGTTTCAATAGTTGAAAATTTACGGTGACGTGCTAATTTCTTGGATGGTGTTCTCGAGGATACAAATTCCAGAATAGCATCGCCACCCTGGGTACGGTCATTGCGTATGTCATAACCACTGATTTTGAACTGTGCAGTAGGGTAAGTTGCATCAACTTTTGTTTCTGTAAGAATGAACACCTTAATGTCTTTCATAAGCTGTTTCCCCTCCTCAAATTTATTTTGGATTCCATTGATGTTCAAATGCATTATAAGGATCTGCCGGTCATCATTGTTTCTTGATTTAATGAATTCTGGGAGGGAATTCACACTGGTGTTTGACAAGTTCGACGTGTTCAGCGTCTGTGCACAACATTCGCCTTCGTCCGACAAAATTGAGGCATCAGCAAAAGGTAAGGCGGTTAAAAAACATGCTGGGCAAATCCAGTTGAACTGATCCATTTGCTGGAGACGTTTGTCATCCTTGAGTTTCACTTCACCGCATTTCATATGGCACCACAGCGTGCATTGGTCGCAACTTAATGCTCGATGGTTTCTGGCAATTCAGTACTTTGTTGCAAACAGAGTAGTTTGTGGGGCCAGGATTTGATTCGATGTCTCCACTGACAATAACACGCATAAGTTGATATCTTGAATCAGAATTCGGGTAGTACTGTACACGTGACGCTAAGAAGACTCTCCGACGAAACACGAACACGGGCGCCGGCGTCAAGGAGCAAGAGCCGCAAATCCGGTGATACGTTTGCAAACAGAGAAACGAAACTCATTGGCCTGTAGAGTGTTGTTTTACCTTTCTCTTCATTTCCAGGGCTGGTTACGTTCAAGAGTAGGAGCAATCTCGTACCCAGAGTCCTCGGGCTTTTTGGCCAGCGGGTGAGCGCCCGGAGAGACTCTGGGATAATCGACTACATTTTCCCAAAAAACTTGGGTTCCGGTCTTATTACGTATGCTTGAGTTTAAACGGAAACAGAAAAGAGAAAACCGAAAACAGTAGAAATGGCGGGTTGAAAGTGTTCGAGAAACAAGAATTTTAGCCTTACACACAAAGAAACTGGAGAAATGATCATTGGCTTGCTGTGAGAGCAAGTGAAAATGAAACCTCTGACGCTTTCGGTAAGTGTATTTTTAGTGTTTCAGCGTACATTCCATCGTTCAGAATGCCATCGTGCAAGCAACACGATAGACAATTTTTTTGTGGAAACGACACAAATGTCCTCTTCTACTACAATTTGATGTTCCCGTAATTCTGAATGGCTTCGACAAGACCTTATTCCACGGATTTCTCCTCAAAGAGACTGATGTATTGTTTTCCCACGGTACTTTTGCAACAGCAACAGTAATCACTTTTTAGCGGCGTGGGAAAATTCCCGTGCGGTATAAGACATAATTTAAACCTCGTCGTCTTATTAATTTTGTGATTTATATATTTCTGAGGTAGAAAAAATCAAACAGCACTGAAACTAGTTTAAGATTTTGAATCTCCCTCCAAATTCTGGGGCTTCCGAGTTACTTACCCACTTCCTGTCGGACTGCCATTGTCACGCAAGCGGCCAATCAAAAATATAGTTCAAGTCGATTATCCCAGAGTCTCTCCGGGCGTTCACCCGCTGGCCAAGAAGCCCGAGGACTCTGGGTACGAGATTGGAGTAGGAACAGAAATGAATAGAGGGCCTAAAATATCGAGAGCAAAAGCACAAACATCCGATCGCCACTTTGACCGCTGACTATCCCATCCCAATAGTGAATTAATTAACTTTTGTATTTTAGTTTGGCCTCTTTCATTATTTAACAATCGTTTAGTCTCTCTCGCAACTGAGGTCTAAGTTTGTAATGTTCATTGGAATCGAAGCTGATTGAAGGCTTTCAATGATGAGTTTTGAAACGTTCCCTTAATGAAAGGTATAGTAAGATGAACGGTGCTGCTGGATCTCATGTCACGATTTGGGTTGGCTCTTTGTATCGAGCAAGTCTCCTCTTTCCGTTTTATCTGAAAGTTGAATCCCCTAGAGGGGAAGAACAAAATTTACATGCAATTAAATATTTAACAACACTGAGCCTGAGGCGAATAATTGTTTTAGTATAAATACACAGGTGATTATTTCAAAAAAGAGAAAAAAAAAAAACATTTCAACGCGAAATCATGTTCACTTTACAGTTGCAAAACGACTACTGGCAGCCATTTTGTCCGTCGAGGTGATTATCGGCTGATAATCCGAGATAGCGAGCCAAAGAGAGCGCGCGCTTTTGTATAGTCACCTGTGTATTTATACTAATATCCAGTTAACGAGTTGACTTAAACGTCCTCACGTGATGGATCAGGGATGTTAAGTTCTTACTATGAAAATTTCTTTCCATTTCATGAAAAGCAAAATTAAGAAACATCGAGAAAATCGAGTCACGAAGCCACTTTTGATAAAGCAATATTCTTTTTTTAGATATATATTTGGGTCGGTGGTTATCACACTAACAAATTTAAAATTAAAATCTGCGAATATAGCGAAGACGGAAATGCCCGTTTGGCTTAGATCTTCGATATATTTTATTTTCCGTTTCAACATGCTTTAATTTTCTACAATGTTCTATTTTTTTAACAAGCTGTCTTCTAACCAAACAGTGATGACATGGCAATTTTGTAACGGTAATTATCTCCTTGAATATATGGAAAATAATATGCCTTATAAGTAATTTAACAGCTGATTCAGGCAAATAAACACCATATCACATCATGTTACGTGCAGAGTAGTTCGACGACCTTGATTCACTTGTCGTGGGCTCTTAAAGAAACACGCACTTGCGTTGATAACTTCAATGATATGTTTCATCCCTCTTGGGCAGTTATTTTTCTTGGTATCTTCCTGGGTGAGTCTGAAATAATCAATTTATTGCATGGCTTGTCTTTGTCCATATCAAAGATATAAAATGGTTTAGACAATTTTGGAGTCTTGATGGAAAATTTCTTAGTAACTATTACTGAATTATTCTTAAGAACTGAAAAAAAAATAATGGTTGGTTTTCTTTGTGACTCAGTTCCACCTTTTGGATTAATGGTGTAATAGTTAACCGAAGCTAGTGCTAAAGAAATATACCTTTTTTCTTTTCCATTTGGAAATTATTGCTGCAACTTCATTCT
>OX421453.1:5647605-5660105 GCA_949126865.1 Montipora capitata
GCACGTGCAATTCCAAGTTTTGTTTATTTCTTTCCCTTTCTCTGCAAATCTGCAACGTTAAGGCCCGAGTAAAGGGCTTCAACATTTGTTTCAACATCCGTTTGATTTTGTTAACTTGACAGTAATTTTGAAAGCGTTTGCCCCCCACACCCCTTCCCCGTACCCCCTCCCCCCTCCCCCTTCAACCGTAATCGAAGTGTCGAATGAGTTTCAAAGCGTTAAACTTTGCTTCAACAACCATTCAACATTTCTTTTGTTATCACCAATGTTAAATGACGTTGAAGCCGTTTGGCCAACTTTTTCATCAATGCTGGGTATGCGCGTGCGAACTAATCGTTCTCTCAATGACGTATCCATGTCTGTATCTATAGTAACAACCGTTTGTCTGTTGTTGTTTTGCGTCATTTGTGTTCTTCACCTTCTCCTTAAAAACATATATGGGTCTTTTTTATTCTCAATTTGTCGTCATGATAATAAAATATTTCAAATTTTGGGTTTGTATTCCAGGACGAATCCGGGTAGATAATCTCAGAGCTCAACATTCCTTCTATGGTCATTTCTTTTATTTGTACCTTTGAGGCTCTTTTGTTTCTAGAACAAAAGATAGAAAGAACAGACGCGTAGGTAATTACCGAGCGCAAAATTTAGGTCTTCGTTGGATATCAGATGTGACAAAATCAACACAACTAGGAGTAGGGGACGGGAATTGTTGGCATAAAAATGACTGGTTTATCGGAATACGCAAGAGATGATTTGTATTCTCAGGAGGACAGAAGGGGGCTTTGGAAAATTAAAGGTTTTCCTCAGTCTTACTGCGCTTAACCCCACTAAGTCGCAAGGCCCTGAAGGTATTTCAGGTTGGGCTTTGAAGGAAAATGCGGATATTTTGGCCGGCCCAGTCTCAGATGTTGCCAATTCCTCTTTCTGTGAGTGTCAACTCCCATCATCACGGAAAGAAGCAAACATTGTCCCCTATAGGCCACTTTCAAAAATAGCAATATACTCTTTGTTTGCCCTCCAAAATTTTGCATAGGCATTGTTTTTATTTTCTTTTGTAAGTCCCAAGAGAAACTGAAAACAATGTTTATGAAATATTTTGTAGGACCGTCCCCTCCGGGGTCTCCCGTGGAACCAAACTTGGCCCCTGACTGTTTTTGATCATGATTGATAACCTTGATGCACCGGGGATCAAGCTGTGGAAATACTTTGACGATATGACAGTCTCTGAAACGGTTCAGAGGAGCTATGTCCGTAGCATTCAGGGTTTTCCACAGTTTTGTAGAGTAGCAGACATATTTCTGAAAGCAAAAATTTTAGTTTCTACAGAAACTGTGGTGCTGCGTCGGTGGGAGATTGAAACAGAAATTTATTTTATCAAACGAGTTGATAAAGGTCAAGTAGCCACCGTGAAAGATTTGGAAAGCTGACGTTTCGAGCGTTAGCCCTTCGTCGGGGCGAAGCGTTTCGAGCGTTAGCCCTTCGCCATTCGCTCCGACGAAGGGCTAACGCTCCAAACGTCAGCTTTCCAAATCTTTCACGGTGGCTACTTGACCTTTATCAACTCGTTTGATAAAATAAATTTCTATTTCTGAAAGCACCTGACGTGACATTTTTTGGTGTCACGAGGAACCTTGCGAGCGCCGAAGGCGGGGGCTACCTAGGGTGGTAATCAGTCAAAACGCGGTTGATGCTCTTTTTACACAGTCCATCGGTGAATGAGTCTAAATGTAAGAGATGAGGATAAGTTTCGCGAAGATCTAACCCGTCCTTGCATGCACCCATAATAGGGAGCTTAAGATCTACAACGACGACGTCGACGACAACGCCACAAAACAGTAATATTATTGGTTAAAAGAGCATAAATAATCGTGCTGCACGTGCGGCACGGATTATTGCTCATATTTTTGCGGTTTTCTGTATGACGACGACGTGAAATCACCAAATTTTAGGTTTTGACGACAACGTGAGCATGCCACAGAGAATCTTTCATTCTCTATTTTCACTCTGAAATCGCTCTTACCAATTTATTTTTAGGATACTTCGCCCATATTGTAGGACGTGAACGAGATGGAATAATCGCGAAAGACTTTTACTAGAGCTACTATTTTGAGGTGACGTTTTCGTTGACGTCGCCGTCGTAGATCTTAAGGTCCCTAATAGCGACTTAAGAACCCACGACGGCTACGGTCGACGAAAACATCACTTAGAAATGTAAGTTTGAGCTTTTCTAAGTATTTCATGATTAACCGATCTTTTTTATATTATAGAATATGGGCGAAGTGTGCTATAACTGTATTGGTACGGACGGATTTGAAGTAAAGAGTGAGACTGAAAGATTCACTGTAGTTTGTCCTCTTTGTCGTCAAAACCTTAAATTTGGTCATTTCACGTAGTAGTTTTGACGAGTACGGGAAAGAAATGTACAAAAATGCATGCCGCACGTGCAGCACGACCATTTTGGTTCTTTTAACCAATAATATCACTGCTTTTTGTCGTTGCCGTAGCCGTCGTCGTTTCTTAAACTCCCTAATTGTGAATAACAAGCATCTTGAGACTGTTGAGCGCGCAAAGTTCTAGGTCTGATAATTGGCAGCAATCTTAAATGGAATGACCATGTAGAAGAGTTAGTAAAGAAGGCTTCTTCTAGACTTTAATTTCTCAAACAACTCAAGAGATCTCACGTAGCTCCATCACAACTGAAGCTTTTTTATGTCACCTGTATTAGATCGATTCTTGAATACACGTGTCCAGAGCGTTTGTGCTACCTAAGTGCAGGACAGATAGAGCCAGGAACGGCTTCATACTTGGTCATGCCTCTAAAATTTCATAGCCATTATTAGAATATAGTTATGTTAATTACTTAGAAATTCTAGAATACTTTAGCTTTTTATTGCATTTTTTATTAGTTATATTCTTACAATTATGAATTTTGTAATGTCTTAGCATAATTCAGCTTACTAGCCGCAAGTTTAGAGACAACAAAACTATTTATCCGTATCTATCCTATCCAGGTTTGCTACCTTTGAAAAACTGGTGTCGAATGGCAAATTCGGCCACTAAACAATAGAGAGCTTAAGCAAGGAAGTTGTTTTAATCATTTTGAGATAGTATCACGTCGTTTCGCAAGGAAAGTATGTACCAGGAATATAATTGGTATGAACCGTGTGGTTGTTCAGGAGAAAAGATTCTCCCGATGTGAAGGAATATGGAATCCGGAATCCAGCAAATATGAGGCTTTGGAATCCGGAATCCTGAGCGGATTTTGATGGAACCCGTGAGTTTGTAGGCGGAATCCACGACTCGGGATCCAGGATCCACTATCGGGATTGACAATTAGTCGTCAGGTACTCACGTGCTCCAAATAACTTCAAATTTGGTCTATTCACGCCGTTGTCAAGCCGACCTTGCTTAAGGACGTTCGTGCGAAAATTTTTCAACATTCGATTTTTTTCTGAAACTTTTACCACTGTAAGATGATGAGTGAGTTATGTCAGAAATGTAAAAAAAAAAATGGGGGGTCACCGACTTCGTTTTGGAGAGAACATGCCCGGAAAAACACCCAAAATGTGACAAAATCGGGCTTCGTTAGCGAATAAGGCCAGTGTCTGTAAACGCAAATACATTGCAATTAAATCTTTGAAGTGAGATCTTCTCTGCCAAATATTGTTTAAGTGGACTTATTAAGTAAATTTAGTCAACTGGTGAGGTTCCTTAAAGATCAAGTTCGCGTTTAGCGACCACAGTTTCACGCGCCTTGCAGCCGCAAGATGGCAGGATTCGATGTCCCGTGAGCAGAAATCTTGAAATTTTTTTAACTTCCCACATTGATTTTTTGTTCATTTTTGGACAACGTGGAGATAATTGTAAATAAAATCCGTTTCTGGAAAGAAAAATAGCGGTCACCGAACGTCCAAGACCGTTAAATCAAGGCAAAGCTATAGCAATGGCTTTTTGCCCTATCATTTCTTATTTTAGTACTTAGAGCGCGCGCTCGTGTATGACGTGGCGTGTGCATTTGCGTGCGCAGTAAGGATGCGCAGAAACAATTGGCGCGAACGTCCTTAAGCCGCGGCTACACGACCGATTTTTGTCTCGCGCCGGTGATGCGATTTTTTTCAGATTTTGTCGCGTCCCCTGCGCGCCAGGGTGGCTACCCTTGTGAAAAATTTTGGCGACAAATTGAAGGCCGCGCAAATCGCATACTTCAAGAGACCTGAGCACTATAAACAGATATTCCTACTTTAATTTCATTGGCTAAATAGTCTTTCGTCGCGTCGCATGCGCGGGCAAAAAGTTGCAGGGTGGCTACACGGGCAACTATCTCTGCGATTTTGTCGCGAAAGTTTCAACTCTGGAGACTTTTTTCGTACGAATTTTTCACCTGTCGCGTCGCCAGTTCAAGGGTGGCTACACGTGCGATTTTCATCTCGCGCTGGCGACGCGACAAAGTTTGAAAAAATCGCATCACCAGCGCGAGCAGAAAATCGCTCTTGTAGCTGCGGCTTTAAGGTCGCCAATAGGCTGATTTAGCAACAGAACGGGAACGTCAATGGCGACGTCGCGCGCAGCAAAACTACCAATGAGAATTTAGAATAGAGAAGAAAAGAGTGGAGTCTATTCTATTCTGAATTCTCATTGGTGTTTTTTCTGCGCGCACCTTCGCCACTGACGTTCCCGTTGATATGATATGATACGATATGATATTTTATTATTTATGCACGGTAAAATCATCAGCTAAGATTACAAACAATGCTAAGATCTAAATTACAAAAGGTAAAATTTTAAAATGATTACAATAAAATACAATTAAACTATATTAATTCTAAAGCTGCTTTCCATGAATGCCGTGCATTATACTAAAAAATGTCTTTAATCAGATTTTTGAAAAGCCCAAGAGACTCTGCTTGTCTCGCTTTGAAGGGTAAGCTATTCCAGACAGTAGCACCTCTATAGCTGAAGCTGTTTCTATAATAATTTGTCCGCGGAAACGGAACATTAAGCTTTCTTTCAGAGTCTCTTAAACTATAAACAGATTCGCGGTTTGTAAATTTAGAACATAGATATTCCGGTGCTAGCCCCTGAAGACACTTATAGACCATTGTGGTCAGCGCAATTTGTTGCTGGCTAACTAGATTTTTCCAGCCTAAAATTTTAAATAGCTCGCTAGCATTTGCATCAAAATTAGAGAAGGTCAAAACTCTGGCTGCTCTATTTTGCAGTTTTTGTAATTTGTCATGTAACGTGATACCACAGTTTCCCCAGACGACATTGCAGTAGTCAAAGTGCGGTTGAAGTAAAGCGTGATAAATAGAGCGCAATGTCGTCTGAGGAACGAGACGCCTTACACGTTTGAGGGCTCCAATTCCAGAAGCTACTTTCTTTGTCAGTTTATCGACATGGCTACTCCAGTTAAGATTATTAGCAATAAGCACGCCCAGGGATTTAGCAACAGAAACTTGAGTGATAGGAGCACCATTAATCTCGGGAATTGGAGGATTTGTGAGAGCACACAACCTCTGCCTTGATCCAATCAGCATAAATTCGGTTTTTGTCATGTTCAGGGTAAGTTTGTTTGCTATCAACCATTTTTTAACATTTTCTAGATCATGGTTAAGACTTGGTTCTGTGTCGCCTGTATTGTCACCCGCATATGTTAGGTGGGTGTCATCTGCGTACATCCATGGCACACAATTCGTTAGACAATTTGGCAGATCATTGATATATAGCAAAAACAAAAATGGACCCAAAATAGTCCCTTGAGGGACGCCGCAACTTAGTGAGCAAGTTTTAGAAAGTGATCCATTAATGGAAAACTTTTGAGTGCGGTTGTCTAAATAGGACTTAAACCAGTTGTAAGAAATGCCATGTATGCCGTAATTACTTAATTTAGATAAAAGGATCTCGTGATTAACCGTATCAAAAGCTTTTTTTAGGTCTTGGAAAACAACAGCGTTTATTTTTCCTCGGTCAATGTTGTAAGCCCAAGTATCCGTAGCCCAGAGTAGAGCAGTAACGGTGGAATGAATAGAGCGAAAACCAGATTGGCATTTACATATTACGTTATGCTTTGTTAGGTACGCATATAATTGGTTGTAAACTATTCTTTCGAACACTTTGGCTATAACCGGGATAACGGAAATTGGGCGGTAATTGTTTAGGTCATCGCGTTCCCCTTGTTTGAATAGTGGAGTGACCCGTGCACACTTCCAGTCGTCTGGGAACACACCTACATTTAATGACTGATTGAAAATACAGCACAGCGGTTTGCAAATAAGATCCGCGCATTCACGAATAAGTCGAGAAGAAATTTTGTCAAGGCCGACTGCCTTTGATTTTTTCAGTTTATTCAGCAGTGAAAATACTTCATTTGTGGAGGTTGGGCGGAACTGAAACTCCTTATCCGTGCTAGTGAGATAATTCAGATAGCTGTTGCCATCTGAAGAAGGAATATCACTAGCAAGTTTCGGGCCAATGGTAGCAAAATAACGGTTAAATTCGTGCGCTATTTCTGCTGGAGCTGTTACTGATTGCTCATCTACATTCAGTTGTTTCACAGACGTTTCCACGAAATTTCGGGAAGACAGCTCATTGATGATCTGCCAGGTTTTGCGGGAATCACCCTTATGCTCGTTTAGCATATTTTGATAATAAACTTGCTTCGCTAGCCTAGTCGCACTATTGACTTTGTTCCGCTGTCTTTTAAAGTGAACCCAATCATTAGGATTTTTTGATCTAATTGCTCTGAGTTTCAAAATATCTCGATAGTGCATCTGTTTTTTAAGCTTAGAAGTAATCCATGGGGAACCCCGCGCGCGAACACGAGTGGTTCTCAATGGAGCGTGCTTGTTAACAATAGCCAAAAAGGATTCCTTCCATTCATTCCACATATCATTTGGATTGGAAGAATTGTTTATGTGATCCCAATCTTGAGATGCAACATCGCTACGAAATTTATCACCGTTAAAATTTCGAAAATTCCTATAGGTTATATTAGTGTGACCCTTACTCTGTCCATTAATGGCTAATTTTCGATAGACATAGACCATGCTGTGATCGCTAATGCCAATATGACGCACACCTGAGCATAACACCTTGTCAGGACAGTTTGTAAAAATTAAATCAATCAATGTTGCAGAAGTTTCGGTTATTCTTGTTGGTTCTGTTATGAGTTGTTGAAGACCATAAACATCCGTGATAGTTAATAATTTGCGTGTATCGCTATCAAACTGGGATGCGGCCATATTGCAATTTAGTATTCAAGGGAATCCAATTTCCCAATCAACTCTTCAAAAGGTGAAAATATACCAACAAGCGAATTAGGTGGTCCATACCACGTAGCAACAATAAATGATTTAGAACGAGGTTTGCGTATTTCAATACAAATTAAGGTTCTCAAGACTGCCCATGCAAAGATCGTTGCGCACCGAAAAGTTAATTGACTTTTTTACATAAAAGCAAACGCCCCCACCTCCATATGTAGTTCTATCACGTCTAACTATATCATAACCAGAGATACTGACCTCATTATCGGTGATGTATTCATTTAATTTAGTCTCGTTAATTGCGAGAACATCTATATCGTTACTTACGAGAAAGATCTTGAGTTCATCAAGATGAGTGGTCGATTTATTTATATTCAGCGAGGCCAGCTTAAAACCGCGTTTGGAGGGCAATACTCGAGAACGATCAATAGGATTTTGAGTCGGACTTCTTCCCGTTCTTTTGCTAAATCAGCCTAATAACTTCGAGCAAACAACCAAAAAATGGAGCAAAGTCTTAAAGATTTCCTTTTCCTTTAAGGGGCTATGTCACGTTATTTTAGGGTGTTTAGGGGAAATCTCTTAGTCAATGACGAGTTTATAACTCGAAAATGGTAATGCGGAATTCCTTTACTGATAAAAGTATCCGGTTACATCACAAACAAGATGATTCTGAGGAAAAAACTATCTTTATCCAGGCAATTTATCATAAACTTGAAAACGTCGGGCCGACCTTTTTCAAGGAAGGGTTACGTTTTTACAAACGTTGGCCGTGTAGCACTTATATGTGAACAGACTTAACTGATTAGAGTGTAATGTAAAGTTCTATGTTTCTACCCCATATGAACCATGTGAGCGTTAGCCCTACTGATGGAAATGGGCCCACACAAGGACAGAGAAAAACTCTGACCAGGGTGGGAATTGAACCCACGACCTTTTTCAAGATTACCAAAATGCAATCCGTTTCAATCTTGTCCATTGCGGCCATCCATGCTTCTCTTTCCATTTTCTGTATTTCTTTTATGTTTTTCAACGGTTCTAAGAGGTTATTGCAATGTTTCATTCTACTCTTTTGGCATTTTGGGTGTCATAAATTATGTCATTATGACATAGTCCCAGCCTTTAAGGTCTGGCGCGATGATTTACACAGCTAACTAATTTCTCATTTTTAAGGAGAGCGATGTTCATCCTTACCCTTGGACTACAAAGAGCTTCAGAAAGGCAACTGTGAACAACTTGCCAACGGAACTTATAACAATTATCGAACAATAAAATGCTTAACCGATAGAACCGATCGTGCACGAAAGGATTGCTTATATCGGTGGTGCTATCACATCGCGGAATGTTTTCATCAATCACCCAAATGGCGATCGTTTTGCTCTGAGCAGTTTTATTGGTTTCACTCAACTCGATTCGATATCACCGCTACCAAACAAGTCGAGAATGGTACATATGTCAGTAATATCCAAGTAAGGCACTGTGACAAAACGCATCCAAAGTGGGGGAGCGTGCAATACATATTCTCAATCAAGACAACAGGATACCGGTGTCACTCGGAACCGCAAACAAAAAATGGCAAGTACAAACACGGCTCTTATGAAGGTTATTCCAGGGAATATTTTAAGTGGTAAACTAGTTACTCTTCATTAAACAAACAAACGAAGTGATCCCTCTAATCAACCTTTCTATCATGCTAAGAAAACCACCGATCTGTGGACCCAGACTACGGACAGGAGTCACTGCCCCGCCCACTTTCGTTAAGCATTAGGTGCGGTTACAAATACCATGGTAAATGCCATTTCCTATGGTAAATTAACTCGCGGTGCACCCACACTTGTGTTTTAGTATACCGAGTTAACCAGCGGTCACACTTTACGAAGATTACCGAGGTAAAAAGAAATCTCACGCAATTTAGTGGCGGGAAATTTAATCACTACTTCATCAGTATCGTCATTGGCTCTTGTACCTCGGGCATCAAAACACCCTTTCAACTTACCACGTTAAATGTCATGGGCGCTTCGACTGATCTTTTTTACGTATCCACGGAAATTTACCACGGGAAAATTACCATGGGGAATGTCGGTCACACACACTAAATGCAGTTTCCCGTGGTAAAAGGGTCATTCACGGCGGTAAAAGTCCCCCGTGTAACCGCACCTATTGTGATGAAATTCCTTTCCCACGGGGCTTAGGTGTACCGGAACAACCGCAACAATGGAAAAATGGGTTTTCAAAATTGAACTCTCTTTTCTCTGGCAATCACAGAAAAACTTCCCAAGAGGAAACCTATGGTGAGGTCTCCTCCTTTCCCGATAATGTCTTGTGTAATCTTTCTTCTCAAGTCTTCTCCGAGAGCTTTTCAGTCCAATATCATACTGAGCCTTCCACATGCGTTCAGTCCTGCCATGGCGTGAAACACAATACCTCTCAAGAATCTGAACTATTTACAAGCGAAAGTTGGCGGAGCAGAGACACGTATATTCTCGCTCATTTCTCACATCGGTAGTTTTCGTAGTAACATCAGTCAAAGTGAGCACTTTTGTCGCAACAAAATTGCAAGACAATTTTCAAGAAAAATTACAGAATATTCCAGACCCTTAAGTTTCGAGTGCTAGCCCTACATCAGTGAGAATGTGGTTAAGTAACCTTATCAACTCGTTGAATAATTAACAAATAGTAAAGGGTTCGGTGGCGTTGCAAGCGGGAGGTTGCTAAGCACATTAGATTCCATCCACTGGGACGACCTGTTCGAGAGAGACTAAGGTTGTCCCAGTTATTGAAACTTAGACTTAAATACTGTTTTTCAGTGCTATTTGAAATGGGTGCTGAGACATCAGCGCTATAAGAGACCGGGACGAACTCAGACCGGAGTGAATTTCTAGCGGTATGAAATTTTCGCAGCTGGCGCTGTTTACATGAAACCGAGACGAAATGTTTGGTTCCTAGTTTCGGGATGAAATGATATGATTTTTTCTAAAAAAAATATATGGGCTGACCGAAAAGCATACAGGCTTGAAATTTCTGGACCCGGTCTGAGATTTGCTGTCATTTACATGAGACCGGTACGAACTCAGACCGGTGCAATAGTTTCTCGTCTCGGTCCAGCAATCGACCCGGAGTCAGACCGGTGTGAGTTCATTGTCAGGCCGGTCTCATGTAAACGTATAAGAAGAAATGTATGACGGCCGACACGAACTCATGCCGGGTCTGAGTTCGTCCCGGTCTCATGTCAATACCCCCTAAGAAACTTATCCCCTCGTTATAAGTGACTTAAAACAGGTCGAACCTAGAGTCCAAGAGGACATTCCACTGTCTCGTTGTTTGACTCAACATCACACTACATCTTCTATTCCACCTAATTCAGCTCCGTGCTCTGGGAAATGGATAGGTTCTCAGTCAGTGGACTATTGTGACTATTTGGTAAATGGCACAGAAAATCACTGGGTCCGACCTTCTTCCACTACTGGCTGGTGTACATCGTTCTATTCTTGTCTTGGCTCTCAAGAACTAAAAGACAGATGTCTAACTGAATTTAAATCGTTTTACAGAAGTTATTTTTTCTCCCATCAAGCATTTAAATTCGAGGTTAGCAGCTATATTCCCAGTGTACGAATACAAGTGCAATATGATTGTGACAATTCTTCCAGATTTAGTTTCAATATCATTCGGTGCGAGTCTGGTGCAAAGAATATCACTTCCGGTAGGTATTCATTTCATTTATTTCTTTATTTTGCTGATTTATTTACTTATTTGTTTATTAACTGACATGTGGAAGACATTTTTTTGCTGGAATACTTTAATACTGAAATAATTTGTTACTGGAAAACGTGTATCCGCCAAAATACATAAAAAATGAAAAATAGCTGTAAATGTGTCTACTGGGCTTTGAAGACGTACCATCACCTGAATATTTTCCAAGGAAAGTTATTTTCCTGCATTCCATTTCATTCTATTCCTTAAATCCTCCACGTCTATTGAAATAATAATAATGATAATAATCATCATCATCATCATCATCGAATGAGAAACGCAAGTGATCTTCGCGCTTATCTGGACAATTTCAGAAATTAGGCTTTTTGTTTAATATGAATATATGATGCAGCAGATAACTTAGTAACCTTTGTGGCCGTCTTAGTTGGTGTTTTTAGAAGAATCCGCCTTACAAGAAGGGGTTTCTCTCTACTAATTAAAACATTCATTAATCAGTAGGTAGTTATGGGGAATAGTGTGTGTGTGGATGGTGAGTTGAGGGAAAATCATAGACAAATGTTATGGTTAGTCTGGAAAATGAGGGGGAGATGTTCACAAAGCAAACTCTCAACCCCAAAATAAGGTTAACAAATGAAACAAACTCTGTGTGAAATTAAAAATTGTAATCTCAGAAACAGTCAGATAGTACATGTACGAAAAACTAAATCACGTAGGAGGGATTAATAAATATTTGACCATGAAAATTATTCGTTCTTAAAAATGGGAATAAGAAAGATGAAAAATCTTTACAATGAAATCTTCGTTCTTAAAAAATATATGGAAAAAACTAAAGAAATCCCATGGAAAATGAAACACCAGTTCCACGAGGCAAATCCAAAGATCCCAAGGATAAAGACAAGCTGACTGCGACACCATTAGGCTCGTAAATGGCTGCGAATCTTCAGGGGTAGAGCGCAACCGAGCAAGAGGGTTTCTATTCCAGCGCCGGACCTCTACCCGACCCCCTCGTGCCGAGTCAAGAAAGGAAAAAGAGAAGAACAACAAGCTGCAACTCTGGACAAAAACTAGCACTAAAAATACCGTGGGTAGACTAACACGACCAAGGCTTTCAAGTCGATTAACTAAAATTGGAAAGTAACTCTTACCAAAAACACAACTCATCATGTGTATCATGGACGTTCTGAAGCAAAATTATAGTTTAAAATAAAGAAAAAAAAAAGGATACCTGGTTACTTACATGGAAGAAAAAGCTGGCAAAAATTTCCCTTCGCTCCAAAATTTTGCGAAGTATCCTGCAAACGTCAGCCTTGCTTGCGACAAAAGAATTCAAATACTGGGGTTTCTCTCTACTAATTAAAACATTCATTAATCAGTAGGTAGTTATGGGGAATAGTGTGTGTGTGGATGGTGAGTTGAGGGAAAATCATAGACAAAAGTTATGGTTAGTCTGGAAAATGAGGAGGAGATGTTCACAAAGCAAACTTAGTTTTTCGTACATGTACTATCTGACTGTTTCTGAGATTACAATTT
>OX421453.1:5667605-5670105 GCA_949126865.1 Montipora capitata
TCTCTTTCGCGAAGTAGGGGAGTCCTTTTAGGCGGTAGAAGGTCATGCAGGATGTGTCCATCTACACAAACTTTTTCAAACAGCAGTTTGTCGGCTCTCTTTATGATGATATCTAATATCAATATTAAGTAAGAGATGTGTATCCATACTTAAAAAAGTTGTCAATTCTGTCCAAGTGTTTGTGTTGATATGCGGCTCCCCAGACTTCCATTCCATAACGAAATACAGACATGATAAGAGATCCAAACAGCTTGTCAAGTTATTCTTTGGAGTATCCATATGCTTTACACACCCTTATAATACAAAAGCGGCAACTTGCTTTCAATATGCCTGCCTGCTGTCAATATGCCTGTCCCAGTCACAGGGATTTTCCTCGAAAGTAACCCCTAAGAGTTTAAGCCAGTCTCTCCTCTTGAATTCTGGTAAAACCGGTGACTCTGCCTTCTTGGTCTTACCTTAGATAGTCATTTCCTATGCCTTTGATAGATTTAACGACATTCTGCGATTATCTCGCTTTTATAGACAGCAATATTCGAATCCATGATCTCTGTGATGCCGGTGCAATGCCGGCCTCTAAATTGTCCAGCTATGTTCGAGGATCACTTCTCTCATTTGTCTATAACCCGCACTTCAAATATACATTCACTTCATTTCATTTATCGAGTTCTTGACAGAAACAAATAAGCCCAACAAATTGATCTGCTCCTAACTTTGTGGATTCATAGCTCAGTTGGTAGAGCTTTAAATAACTTCATAGTGGTGTCATATATTTTTTCCTAATGACGAGCCACAAGCCATCATAGAGCATTTAGAGCATCTCTGTGGACCTCGAAGCAAAAATAAAAAAACGATTTCCTTATGCGGTTAACGAAATAGTATCTACTCGTTACATGCCGATTACTTTTGCATGAAAATAATTTCCACAGCTAGCTTTTTTTCGATAAACAGAGGGAAATCAATATCCCAAGAAAAAAATCACAGTTTTTAACCGACATGAAGATTCTGTGGATCTCCGATCCATGGCCCTCTCCTGTAGTCCACGGTACGTGGATCACTTCCATGGTCTACCCCTTTAGTTCACCGGGTGTTTTTGTTTTTGTTTTTGTTTTTTTTGTTTTTTAAGGCAATGAAGTGCTGAAGTAAAAGTTCTTTCAAGGCAAACCAAGGACATTTTTACGTGTTATTAGAGACAAATATTCCTATATCCTTGTTTTGGGTTCATCGACTTTGCCTGAACTTAGCCTGCGAGCAGGTTCTCTCTTTGCGGTGGAAAGGGAAAGAGAGAGCCTGGAGGCGGGTAGGTCCAGTGCGGTAACCCTGGGTTCAAATCCCATTCTAACTTCTGGTTTTGGATTTGCTTCCGGTTGGCCCGGATTTAACTCTACTATGCTTTGTAAATAGCCAACTGGTTGCCTCCTTCTAGTTGGTGCTCTTAATCATGTTTCTGTCCAGTTTGAATTGTTTCTTTCAGGTTCTTAAAAAGTGGGGTACCTGTAAACTAGCTTGATAGCTAAGTGCACTTCCATTATAAACAAAGCGTTTACATTATTTGGGCTTTCGGCTAAATCCTTCGTGTTGTTTTATATGGCTCTCTGGAACCATCGTGAATTGTCGGCTCGGCTTGCTTCACTTCACTCGCTTGGCTTTCCTGCTTTGAAGCTCGTGAGGTCGACCTTTGGAAAGTCTACGAGCTGGCCTTATGCCTTTTCAGGCACGTTGTCGGAAACCCTTCCCTCTGACTTTCTACCCAAATTAAAAACTGATAAATAGTATTTACTCAACAAACAACCTAGAATCGTGCCTGATGTGACAAGTGAACCTGCATTGCTGTAAAAAAATTGCTGTTAGGAGAAAAGTGAATGTTTGTATTATTTTAGTGGGAGGTCTAATCATTATTATTTTATTTTTTGTTCACTTAGGGAATCACTATGACAAGGGAACTCCTCTTGCTGAAAGATCGAATGATAAGAGGAATTAGAAATTCATTGAAATCTTCCCCAGGCAACAAAAAATTTTATTCTACATATATGAACATTGAAGTGGTGTCTGTAAGGAGAAATTTACTTCACACATTGATGCTGGGAGACAATCGAACCGGTTCCTTTCGAATCCCGGATCTAAGCAACGTTTTGAAGAAAAATGCGAATAACAACGAAATAGTGTTCTTTGAGGTATTATCATATTTATTGTTTGTGTAAATAATTGATTGAGTTGGTGAAGGATACACAGTGATAAATAACTATGAAAGCATTCTTCAATTTGAGTCAATTTATTCACTCTGAAACTCCGTTCAATGATATTAAATGTAAGGAGAAATGTAGACTCGGAAAAATATCCGAGTCCCAGATGGGATATGAACCCACGACCCTCCGTGATCTAGTCGGATGCTCTAACCACTGAGCTACTGGAGACTCTATGGTGAGCAAGGGTCAATTTGTGGGTCTGGACTGGAACCGCATCGCGAGGCTACACAGCCAAGTACTGACTAGCACATTTGAAA
>OX421453.1:5677605-5695105 GCA_949126865.1 Montipora capitata
AAATACGAATAGAGAGAAATTGATCTGAGACTTTCCAGACCCGAAAAAACCTGATTTAGTTGAAAAGCGACAAGTCCGATTGCCACTCGACCGAAATGTTGAAAAAATAACAAAGATGCATCGAAACCTGTCCCTTCCGAAACGCTCCACTCATAACACGACGATTTGTGGTGTACACCTACACCAAGGAAACACGAAAAGCCTCAAACCCTTGCAAAAATGTATTTTGAAAGTCAGCTGCACTTTCATACTCTGTTGATCCAATGAGCGCTTTTTATTCAACTAGCCTATCAGTGTTTTTCATTAGCATGTCTCCACCAATTGCATAGTTCTTCCACTCCATATATAAACTACGAAACTGCAGCCATTCAATAGTTTTCCTGCGGCAATTCGATCTTTCTCGATTTGTTTGATAAATCTAAATTGTTATGTGTTACTCTCCCACTGAAGCAGGACCACATTTTCTTCCTGAAATAGCCTCTTTATAGAAACGTTTTGTTATTTTCTTAGTTTCATGGGCTTCGTTCTGGTGTTGCGGGCCCTTCTTCGTGCTTTTCACGGCTGTACCCACTACACGCTAGTTGATTCGAAAATCATAACATATTTTTTTCAACGCTACAAAAAAGTGCGCTAGCGATCTTAAATATTATTTTTCAAATATTAATTCTTTTTACATAAACTGTTGGCTCTAGGAAACTTATTAATATCTTTTCGTGAGCAGGCCACTCTGTAATGAGAACCAAGTATATAATAATCATTTGACAAGTAAAATGTTTATTGAATTCTTCAAGATATTTTTTAGATCGCCCAGATTAATTAAAGACATTGTGACAATTTTATATTCACAAATTCATGCGCTGGAGACATTATACGATTGTGATGTGTTTTATTAGATCATGAATCGTGTCTCTGAAAGATCATAGTTAAATCCAAAGATATAAGTTTGAAACTTAAATACTTGATTTTACTAAAATAATCTAAATAAACTTATTTATCACATATTCTGCATCATTTTGTGTCAATTCCCATTTAGGTTACAACTTTCACCTCCTTCTGGGAATGGATGAACAAAACGTTGGTACCACATCTCTACCTCAGTCCCCATCAATCCAATTACCGAGAGTGCCAACAGGCAGGGGATGAGCTGAAAGCTACTGTGATTGGAATGTTACGACTTCGTCAGCTTAGAGCAGGAAAAGGTTATTTCTTTCATTCTTTTTTTTTTTTTTTTTTGCTTTGGTTTTTTAGTCGCATCGAAGTCGTATGTAACAACTGAAAATCACGAGGATTAATATTACCTAAAGAGGAAAGGCTGATCATGAAGTGTGCCACTTTATTAGAACAATTATTTATTTATTTTAATAAGAAAATATAACAAACATTTTTTGAAATTCACGTGTAGGTATGAAAATTGATTAAACGTAAAAAGTTGTCCTGACATTTTCATTTTATTAGATTGAATAACCGCATGTTTTTCTGGCTTTAACGTCACCTGTCTCTTATTTTCAGTTGAGTGCCCTGCAGCACACACGATCAAGGATTGGTTTCCCCTTGAACGTTATGATTGCTACTCTTTTGTGAAGGAATCCAAAGATCCATTCATTCCCAAACGTGGAATTTTCCCTTGCTCTCGTCCATGGGTGTATCAAACAGCAGAAGAACTCGATGCGTCATCAAAATGGGGACATCATGGGTGGTATGGTGGAGGAGGGTACTCTGCTGACCTGGGTTATGATGAGAAAACTGCGCGTACAGTTGTTCATTCTTTACAATCAGGGCATTGGATCGACCGTCAAACAACAGCTGTGATCGTAGAGTTTACCTTGTTTAGCCAGTCAATCAGCACATTAGCTGTTTGCTCTTTTTTCTTTGAAGTGCTTCCAATAGGACAGGCTGTATCGTTTAAGCAAGTCAACACCATCTCATTACACAATACTGAATCCGTCCTCCAAGTCTTCCAAGGACTCTGCTTTGTTATCTTCATCAGCATGTTTATCTATAAAGTCTTTGACACCACAGCCACCATAATTCGCCGGGGAAGACATTACACCCGTTCTGTTTGGTGTTGGCTGGATGTGTCGCTACTCTGCACGTCCCTCTCTGTTCTGGTGTTCAGCTTTGTTAAGTCTTACCATATTACAAGCATTCTACAATACTTGGAGAGCAACATCTTTGCTCCAGTCAATTTCCAGTCGGCTGTTCTATTGGAGGATGTTGAAAACTTTGTCTTAGCCACCCTTACCTTTCTTACCACAGTTAAGCTGTTGCAATTGACGTATTTTAATATGTATACCAAAGTGTTTTCTAGTGCTTTGCGAATCTGGTTGCAAGAGTTGCGCTCTTATCTCCTCATTCTTTCAGTTTTGTTCTTTGCATTCCTTCAAACAGGAATGTTGCTCTTCGGGACCGTTGTTTCTCGTTATTCCAGCCTTTGGCTATCACTCTCCTTTCAGCTTGAAATAATTCTTGGAAAGGTGAAAGCTCGACCAGTAAAGGAACTTGTTGAAGCGGTGCCTGTGTTTGGTCACGCATTCGTTAGTCTTCTTCTTTTCGGTATCACAATCATAATGATGAATTTCTTCATATCATCTTTAAATGATGCCATAAGTGATGCAAGAGCATTGCAGATACGTGAGAAAAGCCAACCACCTCGAAACCAGGCTGATTCAAATATTCCAACTGAAAGATTCAAAGAGTTCTTTGACCACATCAGCCACCAGTTGAAAGCCATAGATATGATTCAACATTTGCCAGAAGCACATATCCTTGAAAAAAAGCTGACAGAAGTCTTAAGGCGTCTGGATGAGGCATGTTCACATCACATCAACGAGTGACAAAATGAACCGCCGACAAAAAAAGGAACTTAGACAGATTAGCAAGCTAGACTACGTTATTCATCAGGTTCATTATAGCGTAGAGATACTGCAACATTGCACACTCAGGTAAAGAGCATTCAGTAGTAAGAGGAAGAAGCCTCCGGGTGAAAAGAGGAATGGCTTCGGTTGAGTTAAAGGGTAACTCTCGCCTAAAAAACACTTTTTTGGGAAAACACTACAGACGTGTCGCTAATGTTTTTTTATGTAAAAAATGGTGCCCAGAAGCTTTTTTATCCGTGAATTTTAGCCTTAAACCTTGTAGATCATCGCTTGTTCAGAATCTTGTCACAAACGCTTCGATTTGCGTCACGTGATGTGATACGTCACAGGTGTGGAACTACAGCAAAATGATTTCTGCTCTAGTACGGGGCGCTCGGACTCTGCTGGCGATTCTTCCGATTTCGAAGGAGCTATAGGAGGTGCTGCTATCGGCGAACTAAAGCAACCCTTTTTGGAAGAGTGTCCGTGGTGTTTCGAGCCTCCAGCTCGATCTAGAGAAACGCCAGAAAGAGTGGAAAATAACAGAACGTCGTTGGCGGTGCGGTGAGCTCGACAGCTAACATTGGTGAGTGTGGAGGCCTGTTCGTGCAGTTTCTGGTTTCAAGTGCACTCTCTTCAGGTCTCTTGCGGATTATTTTGTGTATCTCCTTTGAGAATTTTTGTACACCAGAAAGTTCATTAAATATGCTTTTGTTCGACGGATAACTGTTGCAGCGTTCGTTATAATTTTACATGCCATGTACGTTTGCATGTCTAGCAACAGATAGAATGTGTTTTTTTAACTACATGTACTCCATGATCGACACTCCATACAAACCTCCTCAACATGCTTCTTCTTTCTCGGAGCCCATTCTTAGTTGAAGATTCTTGTGAGTGTGTATTATGCCACCGGAAGTTGTCATGAGACTCAAATCCGTGTATACATTTTTTCGTGTCTGACTGAAAAATAAACATGCTAAAGAGCGTCTGCAAGCCCCAACGCTCTTGAGAAGATCGAGAAATTTCCTCAAAATTGGAAAAATGTTTAGACTACCGGACGTGGAGTACTTTAAACACCTTGTCAGGCCGCCGGACATGTAGCCGCGTTGCTGTTTAAAGTTGTAAATAAAGGACCTCTTACGTGTCAATTTCGTTTCTTTCTTTGCAAATAGGTTTTCAACGGGTAGTGGACAAAATTATTTATCTATTCGGAACTGAGATCAGTTAGTATTTCCTGTCACGAGCGCTAGCTTGGAGACTATTTGAATTTTTTAGACAGAAACTAAATACTATTTAGTATTTCTGCTGTTGGGTTGGAACAACTTGCCTTGACGGAATGGCATTTTATTTTCTTCAACAATATCTTTGAAGCATAGCCAGCGACAATCATCAACGTGATAATCTTCAGGAGTCAAATGATCGCTGCAAATGTGACCCGAACCTGGTTTCCACGAGTCAGAGTTTCTTTTTTGGCGAACAAACAAAACCTATTGTCGACGAATTTTTTCTTCAGTGCGGAATTTATGCATGGAGACCCCCTCTGCATTCGTGTTATCACAGAACATCCCCACACAGCGCTTCCCAGGTTCTTTTCTCTGGCTTTTCCTCGCCATTCCACACCGCCAGATTTGCATTTCTTCCTTTTAAATATTTATTGGGAGGTTGGTTAGAGTTATGGTTGGGTAATGCATGTGTATATGTGTAGACTACTTATGCACCTGTGAATTGAAACCCCCACCCCGGGAAAGTATGGGGCATTGATGGGGGTTACTGAGGGTTTTGGCACCTTTTTGTGTCCGAGTGGGTGGGGGATTTGTTGTTTTTTGTTGCATCAGTTTTGCCCGTGGGATGGGGGGATTAGTAAGGTTTTGACATTCGTGGACGAGCGAGGACTGAGGCGAGTGAGTCGTATCCATGTACTTTCAATAGTGATCATGACATCTTATGCATCTGTCACGGGTGGAAAGCCTAATCTGAAGGAGGATATGATCGGGTGTGACGGGCAGAATTGCAAGTTTAAATGGTACCACTTTTCCTGCGCTGGCATTACAAGGGAGAATGTGCCAGAGGGAGAGTGGCTGTGTGGGGCATGCAACAGTGTCTGAAGGTTGATTGCGGCATTATTTGACATGGTTTGTCCCAGGGGTGGGGGAATTTTTTCACTTTACTTGGGGTTTAGAAAGAAAACAGGGCCCATGTATATGGGGCATTATCACATTTTTTTCTACTCCAAGGCTAATGTCCCATACTTCCCCGGGGTGGGGGGGGGGGGTGGTGGGGGTTTCAATTGACAGGTGCATTTATAGGAGATACATGTAACCTGAATTTCCGATCCGGCTCAGGAAGGTCGAGTCAAGAAGGACGTAAACACTCTTCGAGTTTCAAACGTTTCATAATTTTGCATATCTTGCATAATTTTAACATTATATCATGTTAAAGAAAAGGGAAGAATCTTGGAACGACTTGTACTCACGGTAAGCTTAATTGCAATGGTTTTAATTTCAAATTGAAAACTGAAATTTAAGATAAGGATTTCTTTTGTATAAAATAAAACCCGTCAACAAATTGATGTTAACGTCGATTAACGGCGCAGCATCAAAGCATAAAACCTGTGAAAATCATATTGCTATTACAACTGTTTTACCTCCTATTTTCCAACATAAGAGGTTTAATAGGAAAAGCTGCACCCTGGACTCTTTAAACGCACTTTTTCGCGGACTAAATTTTCACATGCTAACATGTTCCACACCTGTGACGTATCATCCCACGTGATCCCAAAACGGCGCGTTTTTTTAAATGGCCGCCGGGTTGCAAAGAAAAAAATTCATAAAAAAATCAGTTTTTAACTTAAGACCATAATTTTTTTTTAAACCTTTTCTTATCAAGGAAGTTATACGAAAAATACATAAAAAAAGCAAGAAATTTGGGTGAGAGTTACCTTTTAAATATATTATCCACATGGGACAAAGATGAAGTAATTTCCTTTTCAAATAATAATGAGTAGCTTCCCCCAAAGCAGCGTAGTCCTAGTAATACGCATAGCTGATCTGAATTTTTATCATATTAATTAGACGTTACCCGAACGGTTCCAATAAAACCAATGCCAGAAAAGCAGTTAAAACGTTCAGAATACACGTACAGCCCATTTTATGTAAAGACATACGGTAAACGGGAGAGACTGTTGACAATTGGGCCGGCTTCCGACAGCAGAGTGCAGAAAGGCGTGTCTGTTTCATCATCATTATCATCAACATAAAATTACCCTAACGGAATCGGTATCACCAAGAGATCTCTCAAGGAACCGTTCATTACAACTACAAATAGATTCCATAAGAACACTTAGACTGTGCTTGAAAAATAACAAAATCGAGTAGAATATCCAAGATAACATGTGCTAAAAAATTGTTTTCATTGAGTCATGATAGCAGAGTAAAAACTATTTACACTAGTGGCATGCTTAGCCTAGGTTCACCGTCAGATCATTTCATATCATGTTGCCCTTGTAACAAAAACCCCTGTGGGTTTGGCCTTGAAATTAAAACATTGTCAAAGTTATGTCTGTGGATGGTATTTAGTATGAGATCAATATTCGGGTAAGAGCTTTCATTTTTTTTTCTCGTCTGTTGTTACTTTATGTTCTGTTTTTATTATTATTATTATTATTTTTATTTTTTTTTTGCATTTGTCACGTTTTGACTATTTCCAGCCCCGATACACAACCACACATCACTGAGGAAACCAACATGTGACAGAATCAATGAATTCAACATCGTCACTGGTTTGTCGAGGCATTTATATCTCCTTAGGTACATCAAGTACCTAGGCAACTTTACTGATGACGTCGCCTCCCACGAGACTTGGAAGTGTTTCATCCTTCTCAGCATGTTGGAGTTTGTATGTATTCACCCTTTTAACTGAAAGACACAACGGGGTTCACTTGGAAGCAGAAGCAGAGAGATCATATCATGTCCAAGTAAACCGACATTTTGTCTTGAACATTGAGGCTTAAGCGATTAGAAACAAGCCATTGTGTCAGAAGATTTGTGACATCGACATACATTCTCACGTCTGATAGAAGGCTGGAATTAATCAGGTTATTAATTCAATTCGTACGACGTCGACTTGTTATCTCTAGCAAGACGGTTAGAGCAGATTTCACTGAGACAAGTTCACTACAAATTTCATCTACGCCATTTATATTGGTGCAAGGAAGGAAACCTTCTACCTCCATTCCTTCTGTCAAAACCACCCACCGACAACCCCAAAGACTGGGAAGTTGCACGAAAGACCGGCTGGAAATATTTACGCATCCTCATCGGTGAAAGTCACCGCAAACTTCAATTATTTGATGAAGATCGGCAAAGATTCAAGCAGAACATCGAATCGGCCATTGAGCCCTCTCACTTCGAGGCATTGTACCAAGCAATCGCACAACGTCCTGAACGCGTCCGAAAACTGACTGAGCGGAAACACGAGCAAAAGCTGAATAGGCTACCGGCTCGCATGGATGTAAACGAATTAAAGAAGAAATGGGTAGTAAGTATCTCCGGAAGAAGACTACAGGGCAATGAAATATCGCTACTGAGGAAAGGACTGAATTTTAAACCGCGAAAACATTAAGACAGCTTTCAAACCATTAAAAACACTGGGTCATGTTTTCAAAAAACCTAAGGACTTGGCGACAAAAGCACAGTTGAAAGGAATTGTAAACAAAGTGAGTTGCAGAACGTGCTCATTTACATACATCGGAGAGAGTAAAAGAAGTTGCCCAAACCACTGGCCACAACATACACCCAATTTATGCGAGCAGTTTGGAAACAGAAGTGAAAACCAAGGAGAAAAGGCTTTTTCTAGATTCGTTACATTCTTTCTTGGACAAGAACTCTGTTAATGAGAAAGCACCCTTCCCAAGGGTTAACGTTTGTTCTCCCTTAGGAGTAATGAACAATGACATCGTTTGCTATATATTTGCATTCAGTGACTTGCAGAGTACATTCCTTTGAAGAAGGTCGAAAATTTAGTTTTAACGTTTTTAGATCTGTTTTAAACCCCCTTGTTAGAATTTTAATCAATGTACATGTATATACTTTTATGAATGTTACACTGTACTGGTGAAAACATACTGTTAAACCAGACTTAAAAACTTATACACAGTACTTATAGAAAGTTGAAGCGTACGAGCGTCCGGCTCCTTCTCGGAGGCTTGTTCACATATAAATAAAAAACAAGAATTGTGAACCGGTAAACTGTTAACGGTCACGTGATTTAGCAACACGTGACCGTAACAGATTGTCCCAGGTGTGGGGGAGCAGGTATCTTCCAGTGTCACGGTTCAAGTCCTCAACTGGGAGTCAAATCACCCACTGGAGCATAAGATGAGCGTTGTCCGTACCCTGTTTTACAGGGCCAACACAGTTCCAAGCCACCCTGAGGACGCCAAGGCGAAGCTAGAACATGTCAAGGCAGCCCTCAAAGATTGTGGATACCCGGAATAGGCATTACAGGACTCAGACAGCACCGACAAATCTCAAAAAAGCCAACACCATCTACCTATTAGACGAACCGCCATCGTCATCCCATACGTCAAAGGGCTGTCCGAGGAGTTGCGACGCATATTGAAACAACATGGGGTGGACACTATATTTCAACCATACAATACCCTCAGACAACTGTTGTCGTTTCCGAAAGACCCACAGAAACAAGAAGACACATGTGGCCCTATTTATCGGGTTACGTGCCAAGGAGTGGACTGTGGCAGCTCGTATGTGGGAGAGACCAAGCGGACTTTGAAATCGAGGTTCGCGGAGCATCTTAGACCAAGCAGCGCTTCGTCTGAAGTCTCACAGCACATACACAGGGACTACCCTTGACATAAGGTTGAAGTAGAGGTGTTAGACCATGAAGATCGTTGGATAGAGCAGGGCATCAAAGAGGCCATCTTTATCCGGGTTCATAGGCCGGACTTGAACCGTGACACTGGAAGATACCTGCTCCCCCACATCTGGGACAATCTGTTGTGGTCACGTGTTGCTAAATCACGTGACCGTTAACAGTTTACCGGTTCACAATTCTTGTTTTTCATTTACATGTGAACAAGCCTCCGAGAAGGAACCGAAAGCTCGTACGCTTCAACTTTCTATAAGTACTGTGTAACTGTGTATAAGTTTTTAAATCTAGTTTAACAGAATGTACATGTATAATAAGAAATATTCGGATTGAGCCTTAAAGCACCCCGCAACGTATTCAGCTAGTTTGAGGATGTTTAAAATTGTAACCTGGGTTCTATCGGATTAGGTAATTACAAAAGGATTAAAACTACACACGCAAAAAGATTGAAAAAATTGCCTTTGTCAAACAATAAGTGATGTTGACATCCCACTTGTCTGTCATATTACGGAGCCGATAACGTAAAGTACAACAGAGAGCGAGGGTCATACTGGCGAATATTGGACCAAGGTCGTGGCAGTACGGGCCTAGGGCAGCGAGGTCCGTACAGAAACGACAAAGGGCCAATATTCCCAAGTACGGTCCCTAGCAAGTGAGGTTAGTAAGTTGTTTATTATGTGGCATCGATTCTTTGAGCGATTGGACACTTCTAGTCGTTTTATTTGAGGGGGCCCCTCTTATAAGCCCGGTGGTTTCTTGGGGTCTCCTCGCCACAATATAATATCCATCCCTTTCTTTTATTAATGACTTTATCCTTGTTATTGATTGTCTTTGTAATACTATTGTGTGGCAAATAAACATTTATTCATTTACTTGCGGCCCGAGTAAGATTTATCTCCCAAGTATTGTCTTTCGGTAAAATGCCTATTAAAGGAGTTGTATAGCAAAGGTGGGTCAATCACCTCCACGTCACAAATAAACAGCTTGGTTACCATGACCTGAACCAAATTTCTCTTTCTTGGTAGGAGTGGTAAGAGTATATTAACTCTGTTAACCTTACCAACATTATTCTCGAGATGGATGATTCAATGGTTGGAATTCTTCTTGCAGGCCCTAATAAAATCGTTGACTAGACTTAAGACAACAATCAATATTTAATTATAATAAGACATATTTCAAACTAAGAAACTATTACAGAATAAGGTAAATTATTGCAAAAATGAAGTAAATCTATTGAATCTGAATCTAAAAATGAAGAAAGGAAAGAAGATTAACTGCGCTCATATCAACATAAACCTCCTCAGTCTCCAGAACCTTCAGGAATAGTTTGTGCAGTTTTCGTTTGGAAAGAGGTTTACTTAAGGACGTTCGCGCTAATTGTTTGTGCCCCAACGTTACTGCGCAGGTAATGAGACTGTAATATGTCAGGCATTACTTCAAGCATTAGTTGAGATAACATGGAGACAAACGCCGGGGACAAAATTCCAGGCCGGCTAAAGCTTGCCACATTTATTTCCAATTCATCATGAAACGTTAAAGAGAAAAGAGCGGGAAGGTGAAAAAGCTCTGGAATTGGTAGCTGATCGAGTAGTGGCGGAAAGTTTGGACAACTTGAGGACGAACCGTTGCATAAATTTAACGGTGATGGTTTTTTAAAATGTTTTTATTACCCTATGAACTTTAGGTCAAAATGAAGGCATGTTTTTAAAGTTCTTTTCCTTTACTTTCATGAAAACGGAGCAGGATTATATTTTCTTCCTCGTCCACTTGAATAGTGCGGACCTACGATGAAACAGCCAGCGATTAAATTTCACAAAAACCACACTCCAGAAGATGAGCATGACGGCAATAGAGAGATATGATACAAAACACTAACCAAATAAAGTTGACGCCTGCTTGAAACTTCGTTGCATGCTTGAGAAAATTTTTGTTTACTGTTATCAAATTTTTCATTCCTCCAACGATCGATCCTGTCTTGGGTTCCAGTCCTTCCCCGACAGGTCACGCAAAAACTTGACAAACGAAATTTTCGGAGAGCTTTGCAACATCACATCACATCGATTTTGGTAAAGACTTGTTTCCATATCTCAAAGTGTCCTTGGACGTGAGGGACCTGGAACAACAAAACTCAAACAACCCAAACCCATACAAAAATGCTAACCTTAGGCCTACAAATTATCTAAAGCGTATTGTTTAGGCCTAAGGTTAGCATTTTTGTAAGGGTTAGGTTAGGGTTAGGTTAGGGTTAGGTTAGGGTTCCAGTCCTTTCCCGACAGGTCACGCAAAAAAGTGACAAACGAAATTTTCGGAGAGCTTTGCATTATCACATCGATTTTGGTAAAGACTTGTTTCCATATCTCGAAGTGCCCTTGAACGTGAGGGACCTGGAGCAACAAAACTGAAAGAACCCAAACCCATAGAAAAATGCTAACCTTAGGCCTAAACATTATCTAAAGCATATTGTTTAGGCCCAAGGTTTGCATTTTTGTAAAGGTTTGGGTTGTTTCCACTATTGTACCTTTCACCCACTACCGCCACCCTAGGCCCTTCACGTGCAAGGGCATGGAAACAAGTCTTTATCATCGAGTTTACTTGTTCGGATCATCGGACATTTCAAAATGGCCGCCGTATCCGTAAAATGGTCCATGGAAAAACGCCGCTTATTCCCTAGAAAATTTTGCGTAATTCATTACCATTTTGGTATAAATGGGCTTGTTTTATCCCGTTTATTCTTCTCTTTGGCTTTGAACGCACGTCAGGCGTTCGTCTGGTGTTCCTTTGGTGCCATTGCTGTGCCTCTTTACGAAATCCCTCAGTGGCTGTGCAGGTTTCCGCTAACCTTGATGAAGGTGTTGTTTTGGCAGCTTTTAATGTATTTTCCCTCGGAAGTTAGCGAGAGCATGCATGCCTTCATGCTAACACATTTTGTGTTAGCCTGAGACTCCAGTTGAGTATATTAAGGAGTGTATTGCTTGATATATTCATCAAGTGTGACACTACTCGGCGGTGCTTCAGTTCACATTCTCGGTTTGTTTTATTGCAACAATATGCCCTCGAGCCCAAAATCTCCACGAAGTCAGAAGACTTTGGAGACGGATGAAGTTTTCGAGCGGGTTTAAATCCTACCTAGATCAAAAGGTGGAAAGCCTTGCATCAGGTTTAGTCTCCCAAGCAACCAGCGGAACTCAGAAGTTAGAAAGAGCGGCTGAAGCGGGAAAGTTGAAATTCCAAGGCAACAAAGACTAGTTCCTTTTTACTTCCGAACTACAAGGGACTCTAGACGATACCGCCGATTTCTCGACGGATTCGGACCCGCAAGCCAGCGAGAAGGTGGAAGAATTACAGAAAAGTCTACGCCATCGTCAAAAGATTATCAAGCTTGCTGATAAGAGCGAGGCCGGTTGGCTGGCTGTTAAAGAATACCAAAACGAGGAGCTCGCGAGCGACTCAGAGGACGAGAAGAGGATCAAAAAAGGGCAAGAAAGATAGCTAAAGCAGAAGAAACAAAATGTCTTTAAAAGATCCGAGAAAGCCAAGAATTCGTCTAACGCTTCTAGTTCTCGCTCTGGCGACGATAGGATGCTTTTTCGAGGTATGCTCATTGCCCTTTCTTTGATTTTCAGTGTGGCAGGCAAGTGCTCTCACTCTGCCTGCCTTATAGTTCGTGTCTTTTTCTATGCGTCAGCGTTCTGGAGAAGGAAAATATTTTTCCTTCGGACGAACGTAGTGAGGGAGTAGGAAAATGTATTTTCCTTCGGAAGTTAGCGAGAGCATGCATGCCTTCATGCTAACACATTTTGTGTTAGCACATGGAGTCTCCTGAGACTCCAGTTGAGTATATTAAGGAGTGTATTGCTTGATATATTCATCAAGTGTGACACTACTCGGCGGTGCTTCAGTTCACATTCTCGGTTTGTTCTATTTTATTGGTTAGTTTATTTGAACTTTTTGGTGGTCGCTCTGCTTTTGCGTTACTTGGTTTTTCCTTTTCAGGCCGTCGAATGCCATCTACGACAGACGTCTGCTTCAGATGTGGAGAAAGAGGCCACTGGAGTTCTACTTGCGGAAGACTTCTCGACGGATTCGGACCCGCAAGCCAACGGTTCAAAGGAACAGTCAGCACACCTCTCGGGGATCAATCCCGTGAACCAGTTGAGTGATAATACGGCTGGAGTTTTTGGGGACATCATTAAGGTAGACGATACGTTTTCTCCAAATTATGAATTAGAGTCGGATACATCGGAACCTGGTTTAACTCCTTTATCCGTTAAAGGTAGACTAAAAGCTCACGTCCAGTTTTGGGAAAGAATAAACGCCCCCTCTTTCATCACGGAATGCATTAGAGAGGGCTACAAGATACCCTTCTATCTTACTCCACCAACGGCAGAATTCAAGAATAATTCCTCTGCTTTGAAACACTCCGACCTTGTCCAATCGGAAATTCTAGAGTTGGTTGCCTCCGGGAGAGTTTGTAGAGTGTCCAAGTTTTACCTCAGGGTTATTAATCCCCTCTCTGTTTCCGTCCAGAATTGCGGGAAAAAACGCTTAATTTTAGCCTTGAGGTATGTGAATCAATATATCTTTAAGCGGAAGGTCAAGTTTGAAGATTGGAGAGTTGGGCTAGATTATTTTGAGAAAGGTAGTCACTTCACTAAGTTTGATCTTAAAAGTGGGTATCACCATTAAGATATTTTTCCCGACCACCAACGTTTCCTTCGGTTTAGCTGGGTTATTTGTGATGGTAAACCTAGTTTATTCATGTTTACTATCTTACCGTTCGGTTTATCTTCAGTGCCTTACATCTTCACCAAGCTACTCAGGTCTTTAGTTAAACACTGGCGATCTCAGGGTATGCACACTGTTGTTTACCTTGATGATGGTTTCGACGTCGAATCTACCAAGTTGTCAAGTGAGATTTACTCTAGCATCATTAGATCAGATCTGGCTTTGGCCGGCTTCTTAGCGAACGAAGATAAGTCAGTTTGGGACCCTGTGCGTTTAATCACTTGGCTTGGTATCATTTGGGACGGGCTTCAGGGAAAAATTAGCATTACTGAACCCAGAATAGATAAGGCTTTGCTTCACATTGACAACACCCTTCAAGATCCTAGACTTTCTGCTAGAGGCCTGGCTTCCATTGTGGGTAAGATTATCTCTATGATCAAGTAAAGCTATGATCTTCGCAGTTATGAACGCAATTTTTACAATTGCGTAGAGAAGCCTGAAAAATTCAGGACTTCAACGGGGTTTGAACCCGTGACCCCGCGATTCCGGTGCGACGCTCTAACCAACTGAGCTATGAAGCCACTGACGTTGGGAGCTGGTCATTTGTGGGCTCTAATGGTCCCGTGAGAAATGAATCAATGATGAATGGTATATGAAATGAATCATATATGAATTTCATATCCGCAGTTCATATATGATTCATTTCATACACCATTCATCATTGATTCATTCCCCACGGGACCATTAGAGCCCACAAATGACCAGCTCCCAACGTCAGTGGCTTCATAGCTCAGTTGGTTAGAGCGTCGCACCGGAATCGCGAGGTCACGGGCTCAAACCCCGTTGAAGTCCTGAATTTTTCAGGCTTCTCTACGCAATTGTAAAAATTGCGTTCATAACTGGGAAGATCATAGCTTTACTTGATTTCATATCCGCAGTTCATATATGATTCATTTCATATACCATTCATCATTGATTCATTCCTCACGGGACCATTAGAGCCTTACAGTTCGTGTCTTTTTCTATGCGTCAGCGTTCTGGAGAAGGAAAATATTTTTCCTTCGGACGAACGTAGTGAGGGAGTAGGAAAGAGTAGTCGTTCGCCTCCTGCTCGAGCTCACGTCGGCGCTGCTCACGCAGGTAACATGGCTAATTCCAGCCTGTCGCTCGACAGTTGGCGTCGTGTTTTCTTTCGGTGAGGCAATTTAGTTTTCCGTCTGTGTGCGTCGTTATTTCGTTCAGGTTTCAGGCTTTGTTTCTTGTCCGTGTAGAATCCTTGGATTTCTCCTCTGTGTGGCTTAGCCCTTTTTCTCGACAGTGAGTCAGATTCAGGCTTTCGTCTGTGCGTGTATTATTACTGGGGGCCATCATGTACAAAAGACACTTATTCCCTAAAGAAGCTGGAAATTCCAGTGCATCTATTGTTCTGCAGGAGGGCCTAATTTGCATAATGTATTACCATTTTGCTATAAATAGGCTTCTTTTATTCCGTTTATTCCTCTCTTTGGCTTTGAACGCACGTCGGGGGCTCGACCCTCCCACCTCGCCGCAGCAATGGCCTGCGTGTTGCCATGGCATCCACTTCTTCAGCCTCCAAGCTCGCCTTTTTCCATAACTTACTTCTGCCCGGGGCGCTTGGGTTAGGGTTAGGGTTTAGGGAGAGTGAGGGCTTCCAGTGATAGTTTATTACAATCTGACTCATTGAATTGGCGATGGTGGAATTGAGAGTACGAATGAGTAGTCTGGGGACCAAAATTCATTCCGATCGCGTATTGCGTGATAGTTTTATTTTAGATCTACACGACAAGTTTTATGTCTTGTCAACAGGTCTTGTCAGGCATACCACGTCTTAAAATCGGTCGACTTCCTTTTTAGTCTGAAATTGCAATTAGCCACGTGCTTGTGCTTCTCACAGAAGATAAGATTAGTATCTGGTTGGGATGGGAAACCAAGATGTACAGTGTACAATGTACAGGTAAATCAAAAATATATATATCCTCACAGCCATACAACCAGCCTTGCAGTATTAGTTTGTTTTAAACCTACAAATTATTTGCTGGTTAGATCTCCCAAGATCCTGCGCTTACACTTTGTTCAGTTGGCTCTTGCATAAAAATATGTACAACACCAGATCGTATACGCCATGGGAATCGTAATGCCTTTTTTCAATCGGAGCACTCATATTTAACGGAATCCTGACCCTTCATCGCCGTGCTGGTTCCAACGAGCTAACCCGGCACATTTGTTGGGTGGAGCTGCCACTTAAAGGGGTGCCTGATTTTAAACCGCCTTCTTCTACTCTTTATTTGCTTTCAGTTTTGCTTACTGTGCATGTGTGGCCTGATTCACGTTTGTAGCGTACCAACTCTTAACGTTGAATGAGTCGGCTGACTGGTGTCCCCATTGGGTCTGCCATACGCTGGTGAATCTGTTCGCGAGTTTTTTTTTTTTTTGTCCTGTTGCCCTTCACTTTCCTCCGTTTTATGTTGTAGCGTTTGTTTGTTTTTTTTGTTTTGTTTTTTTTTTTTGTTTACCTTTCAGTAATTCCGGTTTTTGGTCTTGTACTTTTATTCGTGCAGTGTTACATGCTTGTAGAGGTGCGGTTCGATTCCCCGGCGAGTTTGGCGTTCTGGTGCACCCCCGTTTGAGGTGAACCGTTCGGTATGTCTGGCAGGCACTGCACTTCCCTCAGGGGGCCTACCCGGCCATTCGCTTCAAACATAGAAAAAGCTGAGGCCAAACAAGGCCGAAACTGCCAATGAATCAGCTGAAGTGGTTGCGCTTATATGTGACGTGATGGCCACACTGGGTTTTGAATATGTTGTGTCTGTTGCCGGTAAAATCCGTTCTAAGGTTGAATCTGTTTTTACCTAGGTTAAATTGGTGATGCTCATTTTAACTAAGTTGAATATGCACTCAGATGAATTGAAGAAACCTTTTCGGGACCCAAATTTAAGCCTAGAGAAAAATTGGAGTCAGATTAGGATTAGTTTTGGTTATTATACATGGATATCAATTGACGTATTATACAGAAGTAAATAATGAAAAGAACTGTTTTGGATTGAACATGTTCGTCGTTGTAGTGTAATGGCGAGGATCTGAGTCCTCGAGTCCAGGTAAGTGCATTGTACAGTTCTCTGTTCCCTTACTTAGTTATAAATAAATGTTGAGACTCGAGGGATACATGTAAGTGTATCAGTGAATACAGAAACCGGTAAGATGATACGAAACATTAAGAAAGTGTGTTGAGATGCCGAGAGCTTGAGGAAAGCTATAAGTGTTTTTCAATCCTTTTGGGGATGAGGGAGTGCATATTTAACCTAGGTAAAATAAGAATTACCAATTTAACCTAGGTAAAAGCGGATTCAACATGAGAATGTATTTTCCGACACACTTTGCTTCTAATGCTTTGTGAATGTAATTTAAGCCGCGTTTGCCTTTCAACCAATATAGCCTCAAAAACGGTTTAAACGGTCCATTGATAAATTGCATTTGACACGCAAAATATTAAAATCTGTTGAAAAAAAACATTTCTAATGATCAACGAAAGTACGTGGACGATTCCACGAAAGCAGCTAATGCCGCTGATCTTACTTACTGCATCTTCCCAAAATCATCTAGAACGGAAAAATATCGAGTGCTGAAACGCATCTATAAAGAGTCCAGTCACGAATAGTGTTGCCAATGCTGTACTGAGTTAGCGTCTTTGGCTCGTCACGAAGAAAGGTTGCGTGACGAGCCAAAAGCAGGTTTAGAACTCAGTCAACATCAAATTTGTTATTTTCCATGTACATATCACCAGAGTGAGGACCAACGCATCCCACGTTAACTCCTCCAGGCGTCTTGTTTATATTTGCAATATGTTTCTCCTTGGCGTGACAAGTTGTTTCTGGGTTGGAATGGGCAATCCAGTCAGAATATGAGTTGAATTTCTCCGTTTTTTTCCCGTGTCGGGAGATGGAAACCTGTCACTCCACTGCTAAGTATTGTCTTTGTGCGTAGAGTCTTCTGCGTGTATTTTTAATAGGTTTCAG
>OX421453.1:5700105-5730105 GCA_949126865.1 Montipora capitata
ATCTGGTGCAAAGTCTCACAGCAAAAGCCATGGTCGTGTGTCGTCAGACAATCACCTCAATAGTTTCACACCAGAACTGGTGCAAAGTTTCACAGCAAAAGCCATGGTCGTATGTGGTCAGACAATCACCGCAATAGTTTCACACCAGAACTGGTGCAAAGTTTCACAGCAAAAGCCATGGTCGTGTGTCGTCAGACAATCACCTCAATAGTTTCACACCAGAACTGGTGCAAAGTTTCACAGAAAAAGCCATGGTCGTATGTGGTCAGACAATCACCTCAATAGTTTCACACCAGAACTGGTGCAAAGTTTCACAGCAAAAGCCATGGTCGTGTGTCGTCAGACAATCACCTCAATAGTTTCACACCAGAACTGGTGCAAAGTTTCACAGCAAAAGCCATGGTCGTATGTGGTCAGACAATCACCTCAATAGTTTCACACCAGAACTGGTGCAAAGTTTCGCAGCAAAAGCCATGGTCGTGTGTCGTCAGACAATCACCGCACTTTCACACCAGAACTGGTGCAAAGTTTCACAGCAAAAGCCATGGTCGTATGTGGTCAGACAATCACCGCAGAGGTTTCACACCAGAACTGGTGCAAAGTCTCACAGCAAAAGCCATGGTCGTGTGTCGTCAGACAATCACCGCAAAAGTTTCACACCAGAACTGGTGCAAAGTTTCACAGCAAAAGTTATGGTCGTGTGTCGTCAGACAATCACCGCAAAAGTTTCACACCAGAACTGGTGCAAAGTTTCACAGCGAAAGCCATGGTCGTGTGTTGTCAGACAATCACTGCAATAGTTTCACACCAGAACTGGTGCAAAGTTTCACAGCAAAAGCCATGGTCGTGTGTTGTCAGACAATCACCGCAAAAGTTTCACACCAGAACTGGTGCAAAAGTTTCGCAGCAAAAGCCATGGTCGTCTGTCGTCAGACAATCACCGCACTTTCACACCAGAACTGGTGCAAAGTTTCACAGCAAAAGCCATGGTCGTATGTGGTCAGACAATCACCGCAGAAGTTTCACACCAGAACTGGTGCAAAGTCTCACAGCAAAAGCCATGGTCGTGTGTCGTCAGACAATCACCGCAAAAGTTTCACACCAGAACTGGTGCAAAGTTTCACAGCAAAAGCCATGGTCGTATGTGGTCAGACAATCACCGCAATAGTTTCACACCAGAACTGGTGCAAAGTTTCACAGAAAAAGCCATGGTCGTGTGTCGTCAGACAATCACTTCAATAGTTTCACACCAGAACTGGTGCAAAGTTTCACAGCAAAAGCCATGGTCGTATGTGGTCAGACAATCACCGCAAAAGTTTCACACCAGAACTGGTGCAAAGTTTCACAGAAAAAGTCATGGTCGTATGTGGTCAGACAATCGCCGCAAAAGTTTCACACCAGAACTGGTACAAAGTTTCACAGCAAAAGCCATGGTCGTACGTCTTGAGACAATCGTTGTCGTGGTCAGCCTTGGTCGTCTGTCATTCAGAGCAAATGCTTGCAACAAAACTCTTTTCAGAAAAAAGTACGTTAAGGGCTTGTCCACTAGCGGACAAATTTAGAATTTTCTTACAATTGACAAAACGAAAACAGAAATTTGTTTCCTGTCAATTTTTGTTTCTAAGCTTACATCCCAACTAAAGACAGACTGTAAAGAAAATTAATTTGTACTTTGCAGTTGGTCAAAATGAGCGATCTTTCTCTGAACATTACTCTGAGTAAAAGAAATATTCCTCTACAACAGATCATTGACAAAAAAAAAAACACTTCAATAGTTTGTCCAGTTTTTGCCTTTTGTCGGCAGTGTTTTTGAAAAAATTCTTCATGCGCAACTTTGTGAAGACGCGACAGACCATCCCGCTGCATTTGAGCGTTGGTGATGACAGAATCTTTGTCAAAATAAAGAAGGTTTACGCTATTGCGAATAGGGCCAAAAAAGTAAACTAACGATCTTAATATCCTAACGTAACCAAAAGCTTGAAAACATTGCTTACGCTGCCCCAAATGTCCCGGAGATGTTGCTTCAGTGCATTTTTCTTTTAATTGTACGGTTAAGTCAGAAATCAGTGAAAGATCATATCCAGAGCGCTCGGAACAATAAACAATCAGTGTGGCAGATCCGCGAAGTCATGAACGGAAACGTTTATAAAACGTGACATTGCATGAAAAGAGCCCTCGTTGGCCTTTTGCAGAGACAGATACAAAAGTCGGACCGGATCAACTGACTCCGACCGCCAGTCCACGACGGATCAACTCGAGCCGACCCGGATCAGAAAACATAAGAAAAGTAACCGAAAACTAAATTCCAAAATTCCCGAGATCAGAGGGACAAACTTGTAATAAGGTTCACTCCATTACAACTGATCATAAACAAACTTAAGATGAAATTAGGGTAAACGAACAATCGCTCTTTATCCCTCAGTTCAGCTACATGGCTACGTGGCGATCTCAAATACAATTCACGGCACAGTCCACCTCAAGCCCGGTTTCCAAATAGTCGTCCCTGTCGTTACAATCGTCTCTGTCGCTTCAAATTTTTGGAAGCGACAGGGACGATCATATGGAAACGCTCTAGCGATCACCCTGGACGATCCCGGGACGATCCTTGCGACAGAAACGATCAGTCGTCCGAGATAGACTCGAGTTCTATCCTTGCGACAGAGACGACCGGAAAAGACTCTCAAGCGATCGCATATTTTTAATGGAAACCGGGTTTAAACGATAGAAGCGACAGAAGCGTCGGGACATATCCCATGATGCACCTAATTGCTTACTTCACGTCCACATACACGCTTCAAAATGGCGACAAGCAACTCGAATAACACCTCCACATTTATGGAAGAAATACAGCGGTATGAATGTCTTTATAACAAATTTTCGAAGGATTATAAGAACAAAAGAACCATAAATAGGCCGAACCCAAAACCGATGCTTTCTTCGATTTTCTCTCTCTCTCTTCTTCTTCGCAAAATAACTCGGAGAAGCAAATAACAAGCCAAAAGTCTTCTTCTTCGATTGACTGCCGCCATTTTAATTTTGATTTAGTCGGCAAAAAAATTCCTAGTGCCAGTCTTTTTTACCATTTGATCCGATACAAACGATTTAATGGAAACCAAGGTATCGCAAGAATCGCTTCAATCGCGTCTGTCGTTTTTCACCACGGGAAGCTCTTTTCAAGTGACAGAGACGATTCTAGCGACAGGGACGATTATTTGGAAACCAGCCTTCAGTGAGCGTTGAAATGCCACATTTCAAGGCGAAAAGTTGCTCTAGCCTTATGTAACAGTGAAAATGGACTTTCGATTTCGATGGAAAATTCGGTCTAGTACAATAAGATTAATGTAAACCGAAAGCGAAACCAGGCAAACAAGACGTTTAGGCAAACAATACGAGACCGTCAGCGGTGCTATGCGCTCAAATCAGTGTGCTGAAACTATTTCGCAGGAATTCACGGCATGATACGCCTTGCTTTATTGCATAACTTAACATTGGCACACCCCAATCAATAATTAGCACCATGTATAGCACAAAATACTGTACTGGCAAAATACTCAATTAGGGCGATTTCAAAGGTATTTGCGCGAGATCGCGTTTCGCCTTTTTCGCGTGGCTTGATTTTCACACTCAATTAATTGCATGTTTGGCTCGCTCTACTATTCCTGGAAAATGAGGAACTATTCATCAGTGCGAAGATAGATATATTTTTTTATAGTACGTTTACCAGGAGAAAAGCAAACTCTACAAACTAGAGATTTTTTTATCTAGCCAGAACCCGCGTTGCAACGTAATTTCCCAGCAAGCATGGTGTTCATAAAGACTTTCCAGCAAGTTAAGTAGCGAATGTTCAATTTCCCAGCCAGCTCAATTCTGCCCTGTAGAGCGGGTGTTTTGCAGAGCGGCTCCGTTGGGTACTCCTGAATTACCATGTAGCTATAAACACAGTTAATCATTGATTAAAGCAATTATAGAAGTGTATTAAATTTCGCGTGTTTAATTTAGGCGTATCCTAATTTTAGCGAATCTTTAATTTCGCGAAAATAGCGAAATTTAAAGCCTCGCGAAAATTAGTGCGAATAAGGTAGAACTTATTACCATCACAAAAACTTCGCACTAAGACTCGCTTTGAAGAGGAAGCAAACATGAACTCGGTAATGGCATATTTATTGTTATTTAAACGCTTGTCTGGAAAAGACATTTAGCAAGACTGGCAATATCAATTCCTGGATCAGAACTGCCCAGATATACTCTCACTTTCAAATAAGGTGAACAAGTTTTTGATTAGTTTGACAGATCACTTTACACCCCTGGAGCCTCCAGCCCTGGTCCCTCAGGAAGTTCCCCCTGAATTCCTGGTATCTGAGTGGGAAGCTTTTCGGGCCCTCTCGGCTTTGAAGATCGGAAAGGCTATTGGCCCTGACTGCAGCCCGAACAGAGTACTAAAGGACTTTGCTCAAGAACTGGCACCAGTTGTCAAGGATATTTACAATACATCCCTGATAGGGGGTTATTTTCCTGACGCCCTGAAGGCCTCACTGTCAATTGAATCCAACTCCTAAAATCTCTCCTCCGCAGCAGATAGAGACCGATTTGCGACCTATCGCTCTGACGTGGTAAGGTGTTTGAAGGATTTACACGGGATCGCTTGATCACACAAGTGTCTCATCTGATTGACCCACGTCGGTTTGCACGTGCTGGGCATTCTACCACCCATGGGTTGGTGTATTTGCTTCAGGCGGTGTATGAAGCAGTGGATACAGGGAACTGTGGTGCTAGACTGTTTTAAAGGTTTTGATATGATTGGTCACATGGTTCTAATTGAGGAGCTAAGGAAGATGCATGTGCATCCTGTCCTAGTAAACTGGATAGCAGCATTTCTGTGTAACAGGACTCAGGCTGTGAGGATCGAAAACGTTATATCTGAGTGGAAAACTCCCAAGGGTGGTATACCACAAGGCACCAAGCTAGGAGCCATCGTGTTTACGATCATCACAAATAATTTATTGCGCTCATGGAATCTTAGAATAAAGTTTGTTGATGATACAACAGCCCTTGAGATAATTCCCAGGAATAGTGTCAGTTTTCTCAATTTTGCTACAAATGATATTTATGCCTTTTCTGAAGATCATAGAATCAAACTGAATCCCACTAAATGCAAGGAAATGCTTATCAATTTTATGAACAATCATAATTTTATTGTGAATCCTATTGTAATTGGTGGTAATTCAATTACTCCTGATATATAAGTTATTAGGTGTTCATATAAGTAATGACCTGAAATGGAACCATCATGTAGAACATATTGTGAAAAGGGGAAATAAGAGACTTTACTCTCTTAGGGTCATTAAGCAATGTGGTGCACCCCCAGTTTCATTAGCAAAAGTTTATACAACTGTTGTTCGTCCTATCCTAAAATGCGCTGCCCCCGTGTGGCAAAATATACCAGATTTGCTATCCTATAAGATAGAGAGCATTCAAAAAAGGGCTATGCGCATCATTTTTCCTTTAATGAATTACAATGAGGCATTAATTGCACTCAATCTAACAACATTAAGTGAGAGACGCACCCATCTGTGCCAGGTTTATATTGATAGACTCCGGAATGAGAACCACCCCTTGCACCTTATTCTCCCCAAACGGGAGGGGTTTGTTCACAATTACAATCTCAGATTTGGCGTTAGTCGTATCATGCGCCCTTCTTGTAGAACAAAGCGCACGCAAGAGTTTGTCACCTATAAGTACATTTGGTAGCTTGTATTGATTTATTGAATTTCATAATATAGTTCTAGTAATTATATTTTAGTATTTATTGTTTCTTATATTGTAGTATTATATAATACTGTATATAGCTCAATAATTCAACCTTATACTGTGTATACTGCTGCAATGAGTCTTTGAATAAACTTTACTTTACTTTACGTTTTTGACTAACTAGTTCCAAGATTGTTTACACTACTCATTAACACGAAGATTTTTCAATAATATATGGCTTTAGTATAAACACACAGGTGATTATACAAGATCGCACGCTCTCATTGGCTCGCTATCTCAAATTACCTCGACAGACACAATGGCTGCCAGTAGTCGTTTTGCCACTGTAAGTGAAGATGATTTCGCGTTGAAATGTTTTTTTTTTCTCTCTTTTTTGAAATAATCACCTGTATATTTATACTAAAACAATTATTCGCCTCAGGCTCAGTGATTATCGGTGAATATTCACCTCGACTTCGTCTTGGTGAATATTCACCGATAATTACTTCGCCTTCGGCGAATAATTGTTAATTAATCTAACCCAAAATCATTCGGATAGTAAAAAACGTCATATTTATTAACCATTTTTTCGATTTTGTGTTTGTCAGCATTATGATTTGCGATTATTCAGGTTCACGTGTTCGCAAGTTTGTTTTTGCATCTCGTAGATGTTTAGATTTTCAATTACAAACAAAAAATCCCCAAGCCTCCTGGAGTTATCAGGAGTACCTATTGGATTCCTACGCTTTCTTCTTTTGAAACGACGCGAACCTTCCAAGTTCGAGCCAGCTGCCGTCTCTGCTTGTTTAAAAATCCTACAGTGTATTTCAAGAATCCTTTAGGTCATATCTCAGCAAAACATTGCCCGTTAGAATGTCTGTCGTGTTTAAATCGTTCTGTGCGTTTGGAGCTGGTGGCACGGACGCTTAACCTATGATGGATAATGCAAAATTTGGGAAATTATTTCGCGATCTGAAACTGTACGACAAAAAATTTACGTCAACTGACACGGATATAATATTCAATAGACCTGAAGTAAAGAGGTAAGCCTAAATGAAGGTTTTAATTTCATCGGGTTGTGTTGCAGTATCTCATGTTTTCACTCGTGTTAAATCTGATTTAATTGTTCCACGGTTGTTTCCTCCTCTTTGCAGCAAGACAGAACGAAAGATAGGCTTTGAAAGTTTCAAGAAGGCCTTGGAATTGTGTGCAGAGAAAACGTACGGAAGTAAAGACGACGTGCAAAAGTTGATCGACAAAATCTGTGCTGGAAAGGTTCCAGTTTGGAGCCACTGTGAGTTTGTCTTGTTATTCCACCACAAACAAAACCCCACAAACAACACTAACACGAAACCTTAAGGGTATTTTTTTCAGTTTCAAGAAAGCTTTCATTAATTACGTATAATTGAAATTTTCCTTTATGTGAGAACTAGACGGTGTTGTGTATAAATAACTTTCCACCTCCCCGAGTTTGGATGACACTTAATATCACTCATCAACGACTTTATATCCACATGCAGGGAGGGACATGTAGAATAATTCTTATTTTGACAGCCTGTTTTGTTAACATATATTGTTGTACTGTATTAATGAAAGGAAGGCGTGCACAACACACAAGCGTGTGTTTAATAGTTAACTTAAACTTTGATATAGTAACTAAGAATTTGCACGGGTCGACAACGTTCTCGGTTTCGTAAACAAACAATTAAGTCAGTTACTATGCAACTCGAGAACAGGTCCTAAGACAACAAGTTCAACTTCAAGTGTTTTGTTATCAACTCGTGAAAAATATAGAATAGGATTCTCAGAGTAGGGTGGATAGAATGGTGCAGCCTGGAGCAATTTTTTTTTTCAATACCAGGACGGGCATCAAATAATTGAGCTAGAATTTTCTTGAATTTTTTTTTTTTTTTGACAGAAACAAAGCAAGTCAGGTGCTGTTGATCGAATGACTGACACTTCAAAGTACACTGGATCTCATAAGGAACGGTTTGATGATAGTGGCAAAGGCTTGGAGGGTCGAAAAGACTTTGATTCTAATGCCGCTGAAGGGTACGTTGGTAGCTACAATGGAAAGGACACTTATGACAAGACACACTAGCTTCGGCATTAAAAAAAATGCATTTGTAATGTAAGGTGTGACTTTCTGGTAAAACTCTTTATTTCATAGTAGACTTATACAATTGTGCAGTCCCTCTCAAGGGGATCCAAATTTTTAGGGACCATTTTCTTCTCATGCTATATTCCTTTCTGCCTCAGTGAGTCTAAAGCCCGGTTTACACTACATAAATTTTTTGGCACGGCTCCTGTGAAATTGGCACGGGTGCCAAAAAAGAGCACAGCAAACTTTGTTTACACTACACCATTTTTACCGTACCAATAATACCGTACCAAAATTTTTGGGCCCACGTAACGTCTCATGGAGCCATGCGCAGTTCAACTATAATGAAGAACGTCCGCGTGATTTTGGTGGAGAATGAGCCGCCATTTTGAAATGTACTTAAAAAAACCGCTAGCCTATATGAATTGAGGCTCTAATTTGGCCCTTTAAAGTGTTTACACTACTTGTTCTATCCGAACCGTGCCTATTTTTTCAGCACCCGTACCATTTTCACCCATGTTCGGACTATCTCGCCGAAGTTCCCAGCACGGGTAAGAATTTTGGTTCGGCTCGGATGAAACTTGGTACTGACAGGTTGTTTACACTGCAAATTTTATCCGAGCCGAACCTTTTTTTTTGGGACCCGTGCTAACTTCACCCGAGCCGTGCCAAAAATTTTCTGTAGTGTAAACCGAGCTTTAAACACAGGTCAGAGTACATGTCACTGCGCTAGAGACAAATAAACAACACCAAAAGTGTCTCCTGGCCCCAATCACAAAATGCTGTTTCAGGTCTATGGGAAACTTTTGGCTTATGTGGCCTGTGTAAATTCACCACCAAGCCTCGTTTGCACAAAGTTATTGTCATTATCTGGACATGGAATACTGTCCGCAGGTGGTTTTTCTTTACAAGTTTGCTTTGGCATTTAGCTCATGTTAAAGTTTACAAGTCGAGGCTTGGTGGTGAAATTAGGAAGTCAGACGTTAGCGCGCATAAGGGCTGTTGTCCCCTCACTATGATCAAATAATGTGTGTATTTTATATGGGTACGAAAGATATTGAGAACAAGGATATTTGGTTGCGGCTTTAACATTCTGTCTAGCGTTAAATCAAGTTCTATCGTTCAGTGTTCCCCTAGGGATTCAACACCAGTGAGTTGACACTAGAGTACTGTCAACACTAGTGTTACACTGTGTTTTTCTTACGTGTGACCGCAACCAATGTCTCTGCAAAGCCCACTGGATTTACATGATTAAGGCTGTTCCCCTCGCCACGATGTTGGTGGACAAAAAGAAAAGTTCTCTCATTAGCTCCTTTTGTTCGTCCACCATCGGAGAGCAGCAGACATTAGATATTTGCTCATATCATTACCTGCTCGGTGGCACTGAAAAAAAAAAATAGATGAAAAAAGCATGCAACTGAATATGACTCTGAGAAATAAATCACAATCTCAAGAAAAGATACATGCAACTTCAGGACATAGCTATACTTATGTTCAAAGTTAAGCAGGGCACCTGTCCAATTTGTATAGCTTAGCTATTTAAGCAATATGATGAACTAGCATAGCTGTTCAAGATGGGCAACAATAAAGTATAATAGAAAAGGCTCAAAGAAAGCAACAATAAACAACAACAACGTCTGCACTGAAAAAACATTTTCAAAATAAGAAACTATTACAATCAGTAAACGTAAATTGTTATAAAAATAGAAAAAAAGTAAATCAATTTAATCTGAATCTAGAAATAAAGAGAGGAAAGAAAGATTAACTGGTGCGCTCTATCAAAATAAACCTCCTCATTATCCAAAACCTTCAGGAGTGGTATGTGCAGTTCGTTTGAAAGAGGTTTACTTTAATCTCCTAGTTTAGGAGGGATCATATTCCAAATTCTCGGACCAGTTCTAGAAAAGGAGAACAGTTGTCGATTTAAACTAGATCTCTGAACGTAAGGGCTTTAATTTAGACGATGATATAGCATGAAGCTTGTGCAATAGTGTGAAGAAAAATACAGATGAAAGTAACACAAACTAATTGGAAGAAAATACGTACAATCTGAAACATTATACTGAATTACTTAAATGAAAGCTTGTCTCAAGAAGCTGTTAGTCCGACTGGGGGTGGCAAACGGATGAACCTAAAGATCACTAAGAGGCCAATGAAACTAGGTATCTGGAATACTAGAACACTGTGTAAGACAGGAAATAAAATCTTCCTGGTGGGAGAGATAAACAAGTATAACATCGACGTCTGCGGAATATGTGAGACCCATCTCACTGGTTCGAACACTGAGATGATTGAAGGCTGGCTACTTCTTAACTCTGGAATGGACGACATTCACAGACATGGTGTTGGGATGCTGCTTTCCCCTAGAGCTAGAGCAAGTCTTATGCCATACGAAGCTGTCAGCGAAAGGATACTGAAAGCGAGGCTTTATACGAAACAGGCAAAGATCTCAATCATTGTACCTTACGCTCCAACTGAAGATGCAGAGGATGATGTGAAAGATTCTTTCTATGAAATCCTACAGAATATCACTGATGGTGTACCAAGGTACGATTTTAAATTGATTATAGGTGACCGCAATGCAAAAGTTGGTAGCAACATCGGGCCCTGGCAAAGAGTACTTGGCCACCATGGGATCGGAGATATAAACAACAATGGAATACGACTTGTTGAGTTCTGTGCTGAAAATGATATGGTCGACGGTGGAACTTTATTCCAACACAAAACCATCCACAAGTCTGCTTGGACATCACCTGATGGTAACACTCACAACCAAATTGACCATGTATTAATAAACGGCAAATGGAGAAAATCACTTCTGGATGTCAGGGCCTTCAGGGGGGCTGACTTAGGGAGCGATCATGAGCTTGTTATTGCCAAGATCCAGCTTAAGCTGGCTGCACAGGGAAAGAAGACCAAAAACCCTAAGCCGATGGATGCAGAACTACTCCTCCCTTAACAGGCAAGAGACTATCAGATCAATATAGCCAACCGCTTTGATGCTTTATCAGACCTGTCATCCGAGCCAGACATGGATCACGAATGGAACGGCTTTCGTGACGCAGTCTACATTGCAGCATAGAAGACCGTAGGTTACCAAACCAGTCAACACAAGTGCTGGATAAGTCCAGGAACGCGTGAACTCATGGACCATCGCAGAAATGCTAAGAAAGTGAAAGATCAGTCCTATTCAGAGGAAAGCAAGAACAAGTACAGAGAATTATACAAGAAAGTCAAAAACAGCGCAGAGTAGGACTGGAAGGACTGGATTGATATGCAAGCATCCGCGCTTGAGGAAACAGCAAGTAGAAAGAGTCAGAGAGAAGTCTACCGGAAAGTTCAAACTTTGACTGTAAAAATTACCCGAAATATATCAGTGGTTAAAGACAAAGATGGTAAAGCTTTACTGCAAGGAAAAGAAACTGGAAAGATGGGCAGAATACTTCAGAGAGCTCCTAAATGTAGAACCACCTGTTAGTCCTCTGGAGGACATGACTGCCGAATTCGATGACCTGGAAATTGACTTGAGTCCCCCTACCAAAAACGAAGTCGACCGAGCAATTAGAAACCTTAAAAACAATAAGGCTGCAGAATATGATAAGATCACAGGCGAGATGCTGAAAGCAGGTGGCGATAAACTGATTGAATGGTTGTTACGAATATGTATTGCAGTGTGGAGTAGTGAAAGAATACCTGAAGACTGGAAGAGGGGATCCCGGAGTTATTGTCAAAATACCAAAGAAAGGCGATATCGCAATCTGTGCCAATAATCGTGGCATCACTCCACTGACCATAGCTGGAAAAGTTTTCTGCACCCTTGTCCTGCTGCGCATTAGAGATGCTGTTGACGAACACCTTAGAGAGAACCTAGCTGGATTTCGAAAGGGACGTTCCTGCTCCGATCAGTGTTTTGTCCTACGCCAACTTGTAGAAAAAAGCCTTGAATTCCAGATACCTGTTAAAATCAACTTTATTGACTTCAAGGCCGCATTTGACAGCATCCAGAGAGACTCGCTTTGGAAGATAGTCGAATCCTATGGGCTTCCAAAAAAGTTAATTAACATCATGAAGAATACCTACGACGGCTCAATATCGTCATCGATTGGGTTCTCAAGAACTCTATGGACAAGAACGACCTACAATTGTAGGGATTGTACTTGAAAAACGAAGAAGTTCTCGCTACCAACAACAGCGACTATCCGATCTCGATTTTGCGGACGACATAGCCCTGATTGAAGAAGAATTCTTGGCGTCTCCTGGCAAGACCATGTGCCAAATGAAGTGATCTTCGAGTGAACCAGCCAAGTACCGCCCATTAACATCTTACGACACAAACGTCTTACATAGCTCGGACAGGTCACCCGTATGCACGCTTTCCCCACCGCTTTCTCCACTGGGAACCACGAGGGCGCCGTCGCCCAGGCAGGCAACGCATGCGCTGGAAAGATACAGTGTCGAGAGACCTGCAAGACTCTGAACTTTTCTTCGAAGAGGCAACAGTGGTAGCGCAGGACCGCAAGGAGTGGCGATCGTTTATGTTGGTGCTATGTGAGCTCGGTCCACGGCAGCAGTAATGTAATGTAATGTAATGTAATGTATGATCCTTGTGGCTTATCTAGACGACTTAATTCAGGAATTGTCTTTCTCTTATCTACCACTGAAGCCACTTGAATTTTTCAAGGTGACTATAAGAGACAATTGCTTTTAATTGTCCACATAAGTGAGAGGATCTCTTCTCACTTTCACTTTTAAAAAAATGATTGTTTTCGTCATGTGTTATTGATAAACGTCGTAGCATTGCTCCGGCTGTTGGAATTAAAGTGCCTGGTGTCCATGTGAACGGGTGTTTATTAAGGTTGTACCTCTGTGCGCAAGAAATAGCTGCTCTGATGCATGACCTTCGGCAAGCCGAGATAGGCTAGGCACTGTCGATTCGGATCTTACACATCAACTTAATTAATAACAATTATAATTACTTGAAAGGGTGTTGCAATTGGATTTCGAAAGCACGGTTAATTCCAGAAGGCATGTCTTTTGGTAAGCTGTAAATTGTTTTGCGGTTCTGCATTATAATCTTTGAAGTGACAGAGACGAATCCTGACGGTTACCGCCTCCCCAAACCACGAGTGAGTAGGTAATAGATGGTAGGATTAATTTGAAATATAAGGCTGTCAGCAAGTCCGTTTGTAGACTCTCGAGGCTTTGAGAAGATTCAGTTTATTGACGACGGTTTTCTTGACGTCACAAATGTGTTTTTCCCCAGTGGAACTATGAGTAAATTGTTACCCCTAGAAGGTTACTCTCTTATTAACCCAGTCAATGGGTCTGCTACCTAGCCTCTGGAAGGAAGCATGATTTCGCATTTCCGTGGGTGTGATGTAAGATGATTCTCAGTGCGCTACTTGTAAAGCTCGTTTAAGGCGCTATAGACCTTATTCATCAATGGCACCCGTTTTATTCTTTTGCTAATAGGCTAGTTTCGAATTGTGCGGCAACAAAAGAACAGAGTCGAGGTTCAGGGGAATAATTAGCATTTTCCTTTGTTTTGAACAATACAATATGCTAATTATTCCCCTGAACCTCGACACTGTTCTTTTGTTGCTGCACAATTCGAAACTAGCCTATTTGCAGATTAGCTTACCAAGCGTCATTTCAGGGCAAGAATTCTTTTCAATTCATTGAAGGGTATCGACTGCACTGCACCATTCTAAGGACCTGTTTACAAGAGGGAAGGTAACCATGGTGTTAGGATTACCCAAGAACTTACACGTTTTTTTTTTTTTAAGATTCTTGTTTATAAGGCAGATACGGTTACCCTGGCACCTTATCTGAGACTACTCGGTCTCATTTTACATCCCCAGGGCCCTTTCCATTCGCAATCATATTCTGAGCCTTAACCCAATACGGGAAGCACTGTTAACTAAAATACGGGATTACCGAGTTCAATCATTTCAATCGCTCTTTCCTGAGAACAGCATTTACATTAAATATTTACTCGTCCGTTTTCTGTAGAGGCGACAGTAATACTTTATCATATGCAGTGTGTTTTTTGAATGGAGTCGATGGAGCACAAGCGCAAGAACCGTAAACGCAAGCATAAGAACGGTTATTTCACCGTGAAAACGGGGTTGTCAGGGTTTTCCTTGTGCCTGCCTTTATGCTTGCGTTATGTCGACGTTCATTTTAACTTAGCTACATATGCTTGCGCTTGCGATTGCGTCGCTAGTGAAGAAGTAAATTTGTAACATTTCCTTCAGTCTCTAGTTGGGCAACTCGAGAGTAGCATTAGTCTCGAGTTGGGCAACTCAATTAGTCTCGAGTTGGGAAACTCGATTAGTCTCGAGTTGGGCAACTCGCCAGGAAGTACAGGCTCCAATAACTTGAGGCCAGTCATATTTCCTAACCAAACGCAGGAACACCAACTCGTTTGACTACAGGTAATTATAAGTCAAAAGCCAATATCTTCCTAGCAAATATTGATGGGATTCATGAAGTGCATTGCCAGAAACACTGTCAATATCTCTTACAACTTGTGCCAATCTCGGGAATCACGTGATATAGTTCAAGCAGTTTTATTAGTTGACATCCCAGATGGCTTGCATGCTTACAAAACAACGCTCGTTAAACTTTCCCCATTACCGAAGCAGGTGTCACTGTGTTTATAATTTCCTCGTCCATTACATATTGCATTAAAATTCACCACATTAATGTTGTAATTTCAAAAAATAGAAGCTATACATAACGTTGGTTACATGTCCAGGCAGAAATTGAGCGAAAAATCCTTTTCCTAGCGAGCTCACAAAATAACGTCAGACTTCAATGATTATGCCAATGTTTTTCGAATACTTAAATTTACTAAGCTCTGAATCGTAACAAAGTTGCATAATTGCTTTTAAGTTTTTCCTAAAGAAAGCTGAATAATATGAGACTAGAAAATTGGATAAGTAATTAATTAGCCAATGTCATACTGTTTCCTTTTGTTTGTACATGAATGACTCGTGAATAGCTAAGTACTAAGCTATTAAAGAACTAATTAGTGTTGTTAGCCTATACGTTCTGATAGATTAGGACAGGTGACAATCCCTGTGCAACTTTATAAGTAAAAACCCAGCCGTGCATTTTGTGGTTCAAATATCTTTCCTTCGGGCTTAGTGCATGCCATGGATAGTAATTTCGAAAATCAACTCTCTCTCGGAAGTGGGATTTCTTTCCTTTTGTTGGTTTTCTTCGTTTCGCTTCCCAATGGTTTTATCTTAATTGTGATGGTGAAAAATCCTTTGCGATGCTTCAAGAGAGTGTTTTCAGTGTACCTGGCGTTTATATCCGCGATAGATCTTTTCGTTGGTCTCGTGGTCTGCCCTGCACAAGTCCTGGTGAGATTTCTGTGCGTGTTCAGCGATCGAAGTATTCCACAAGAAGGGGAAATCGTCCAGATATTAAGCTACATCGGAATCAACAGCTCAATCTTGTTAGTGACCGCGATGTCGATCGATCGCTTCGTAGCTGTTATTTTTCCTCACACATATCGCCAAAGAATGAAACCGAAGACAGCCGTTGTTTGCAACTCGTGCATTATTGTTTTCTCGTCCATCTTTGCCTCACTTCAGCTGACCAACATTTCAAAAGATGTCTACATTGCCATTGACATACATTTACACACCACGTTCCGACCGCAGTAGCTTATCTCGGAATCTTCTACTTTTTGAAGAAGCAATCGCGAGTTGTTGTTCAGAGACAAGCCACCATGCCAAGCAACACTTCTTTGAACGACAGGAAACGAGAAAGGACAGCCAAAATGGAAAAAGAAATTGCGACCACCTCATTTCTCATTTTGGTGTTTCTTATTCTCTCGCTAATTCCATATTTTGCTGTCATGGTTGTAGGGATCCACTGTGAAAGCTGCGCAAAACAAAACTGGTTCTCCAGCGTTAGAGAATCATCCACGATCATCCTGTTTCTGAACTCTGTGGTTAATCCTTTCTTGGCGTCTTTTCGCATCAACGAATTGAAGAAATCTTGCGCGGCCGTGCTCGGCTTGACAAAAGAAGATGACGAAACAGCAAGCGCCAGGCTTTCTTCGGTAACAGTGCCCATGCAATAAAGAATAGGAGAATTAAAAAACTGCTGACGTTGTAGTCTGAAATGGTACATTTGCGATTGAACCGTTCAGCCAAAAATACTCTCCAGATTGTATGTCTGGGGGACTTTATCCGTATTCTTGAGAAGTGGAAAATTTGTTAAGTAAAGGAAGTAAATAATTTCTGAAAGTGAAGGTGGAAACTGAGAGCAAGTGCACCGAGATGAGATAAAGAACAAAAACAACTCAACAGGAGCTGGCCTACCAACTACTCTTCCTTGCAGATTGTGAAGAGCGCAGCGAAAGCATAAAACTGAGAGGCGTCTCCGCCTAGCAGCAACTGTGCGGTCCATGTATAATAATCCCACAGCCAGATGTCATGAGTCGATTTTAATGAAGGTCGAAAACCAAAACAGCCAAAGAAAAACCCTGGAGTCAGGTCAACGTGGAAAATCTGCCCGCATTCGATGTAAGAAGTGGGAGGAACAGGTGATGACCAAAATGCCATTTTGACTCCCCTATGGGGAGGGGGAGGGATTTCCGGACGGTCCCGAAGTCCCACGACACTTAACGAGAGCAGATGGGAACCGTTTTTTTTTTCTCTTGGGAAATTTGTACGCAGTACGACTTTCATCAAGAATGAAAAATGGCCTCCAAAAGCGCGCTTTTCATTGTTCATGCTTTGACCCCTTTGACTAAAATATTTTAGTCGCGTTTCGCGTGATTTCCAAAACTTGGTAGAGTTGGTCATGTTTCCAATCTAATGTGTGCGGTTGCGTGCCAGATAAGGCCGGCCCAACTAGGGCTGAAAGAACTGGATATGATAATATTCCCTGGTTTGACTCGGCTTGCGTTATTTTTTTATAGTCAACCCAGGTCACGCGTGAACAGTATCTTGAACATGTGATCGAAGTCTTCCAATCAATGCGGTGCTTTCACTGACGTAACGAATATCACATCGGAAAATCGAAGATCGGATTGAAATTTTCAAAAACGGACTTGATTTTTCGGAGATCTCCTTGAAATATGAATAGAATTTTTCTGGAGGTAAAAAATTGCAAGGGCGACAATCTGTGCTTTATAGAAAGACCACGCAGTTTTATCCATTCGTCCCTTCTTCTGGTGCGAGGAGAGTTAGATGCAGAAGCTAGTCGGTGACCTTCTTCCTCCCGAGTATATTAAAGTTCTGTCGACGTGGTTTTCCGGTTGTCTTTATTACAGAGCTTTCATCAAAATAATGAAGTTTGGATGGATCCATTCTTGAGGTGAGTTCAAGATACTCGTTACACCTCTCGACCTGGGCATTAGTTTGGCTCTCACTTGGTACGACGGAAAGTTTCTTGTAGGACATGCCAGTCTTTCTTGAAATTGCTTCCTGGATTGTTGACAAACCCGGTATGCTTCGCCTATCGCATATAATTTCCATCATTAAGCAACCTTTCACGAATTTCCCTTGAATACATGCTAGGTTTCGTTAGCTTGAACAGCTCAATAGATCCAAGGACGTCGTCTGAAAGTTTAGACGAGTCTGTTCGACCCCCTTGACTAAAGGCATATATATGTACCTTACGTCTCATAATGTCGAATGATTTTCCAAACCGCTCCTTTAGTAACACGAACTGATCTAGAGATCGCAGATGGTCCCTCTCCAACCAAATAAAGGTCGATTATACGTCTTCTTGTTTCTTTATTGACAGGTCTGCCTGGCTTGTATTCGCGATCAAAGGAATTGACGGCCGCCGGTCTGAACATTTTGAAAAAGCGCGGGCAAACTCCAAATCGCTCTTCCATTTTCGAAATGTCGCTCCAAATCTTCGGAAACAACAGGAAATGCCCAAATATGGAAAACAAGAATTCGTTATGTTAATTGAATTTTTCGAATCACTGTTCACGAGTGACCTGGGTTGACTGTAATTTTAGTTCACAGTGTCCCCAATTATAGTGCCCAGCGCTAGCTATAGAAGACTAGACATTTAAGGTGGCTCAAAAATAGTTTCAACACGTGGAAAACACTCTCTTTAGATCGAATGACGCTACAACACAGTATCACGTAACAGCAATGTTGTGGTACCATATGAATCACCGATTATTTTCAAACCATATGTAATCATTATTGTGATGTAATAAGTTACCTGGGCAACGGGAAAGCCCAGCAAAAACACCCTATATATGGGATTTAGTTGCTCATATCTCGAAAACGAGCTGGGTGACCCGCCTTTTTTATTGCTAAAAACTGATGAGAACGCCATAGTGAAACTTTAGGCAAAGTTTAAAAAACGTCTGTACAGCAGAATGAGAGCCACCTTTAAATCACAGAATTAAGGTGACTCTGAATCCGTTATACAGGACTTTTTATGTTGCCCTTTTGATTACTTTCCAGAAATAAAAAATGGGAGTCATCGAGTTCGCTTTTGAGATATAAGCAACTAAAGACAAAATAAAGAGTGGTTTTACAGGGCTTGTCCGTTGCCACGGTGACATATTACGTCACAATAATGACTGTATCTTGTTCAGCAATAATTCGTGTTTTATTTGGTACCACGATATTGCTCATACATGATTGATACAACGTTGTGGTGTCGATCCTTACTTGGAAGCATTGACGTACACTCGTTTGAACCTCCTTAAGGACGTTCGCGCCCATTGCTACTGCGCATCTTTTCGCACATGTCACGCACACGTCATTCATCGTAGACCACGCAGGTAAACACGATGCTAAAGGAGCAAAAATTTTCCACAAGAATGGAACATGAAAGTATGTGGCATCATGGGATAGCTGTGGACCCAGGTCTTCTCGGAAATGTCACGCAATGGCGTGACAGTGCGAATAGACAATCGCTTTGAGAACTTCGCAGCGATTTTATTCTCTTGAATGCTCGGTGACCCCCATTTTTCTTTCCGTAGATCACTTCCTTTCTTGATTTTGTCCATTTTAACAAAAAACAAAAAAAATCTGTACGTGAGAAGTTACAAATATTTGGCCTTTTATGCTCTCGTGCGACGGAAGTTTTCTTTCTTAGACTAATATGTATCGTTTTTCAAGGTCTATTTCACCTGAGAAAAAGACATCAGCTGCAAAGGTTAATTTAGTTATATTAGTTATGTTGAACTAAGTACGTTTACCTGATCTAAATTTCACTCATGTAGCTTTTTTATTGCTGACAGTTGTAAGCTAAGATCGTCTTAAAGTAACGCAATCTTCCAAAAATGCACCTCATGATCTCGAAAACGAGCACGGTGACCCCCCATTTTTTTTGCCTTTTTGGCAAAAGTAGATCATTACCTTTCTGCGTGGCAAGTTTAAAAAAAATCTGTAAGTGGGAACGTTTTGGGCGCGAACGTCCTTAAATGAAGTTCCTTTCCTTTTTTTCCCCTTGTTTTGAATGTAATTGAACTCTTAACGTGGCCGAAATTTGAGACTTTAAGGGTCAGTGGAGCTTCTGTATCATTTCCCTGTAATTTGAAGTTTTGATGATCAGTGACACGAGAGGATGAGGTAAGAGAACGGATCCCCATGCCCCATCATAGTTTTTTAAAATCTATTTTTAGTTTCGCAAAGCTATTTTAAGTTCTCATTCCCAGTGCCGCGCATATTTAAAAATTTCCTTACGTCATTACAACTAGCCAATCAAGCGCCTCTCTAAAAATAGCTGCTTGCGTAGCTAAAATTCCATTTAAAAAAACTATCATTGGAAGAAGCCAATTTATGGGGAATCCGTTCTTTTACCTCATCCCCAGTGCCTCTCGCCAGTAAGAGGGAGCTTAAGAAACGACGACGGCTACGCCAACGACAAAGCCAAAAAGCAGTAATATTATTGGTTAAAAGAGGAAAAAATGATCGTGCTGTGCGTGTGGCACGCATTGTTTTTTTTACATTTCTCTCCCGTATTCGTCAAAACTACTACGTGAAATGACTAAGGGCGCATTCGATTGACCCTATTCCGTAATAAGAATACGTGGAGTGATGATTAAAACGGTATGTTTGGCGCGTTTTGAAGCTGCAAGGATAATAAAAATATGTTTAAAATAGCATTTTAGCCGATGTTTGACAATTTTAACGTGAATCTCCGTAAAAAAGAAGGATTTCTAACTTATATTCCATGCATTCCTATTCCAAAATACGGTGAATCGAAGGCACCCTTAATTTAAGGTTTTGCCGACAACGCGGAGAAACTACAGTGAATCTTTCGGTCTCACTCTTACTTCCAAATCCGTCCGTACCAGTCCAGTTATAGGAGGACACTTCGCCGATATTGTCTAATATAAACAAGATGTAATAATCAAGAAATACTTAGAATAGCTCAAACTTATATTTTGAAGTGATGTCTTAGTCACCGTAGCCGTCATGGTTTCTTAAACTCCCTAATGATGATGGATGGTGAAGATGCAGGATAATGCACCTTCATGTATACCCGATGACCTTTAATGTAGAGCTTATGGGGCCATGAAACTAGAAAGTCGAATATAAAATAGGATGAAAATGAGATTCTCTAAATAATTCAGATGAGTCACCTAAATTAACAGTACACGACGTACAATATTTGCAGTTTAAAGTCCAGCCACAGGCGCCTCAATCTCAGTGTAAAGTGAAAGCCAACATGGCTGACAATAATATAAGAATTTATATGGGAATCCCGATAAAAGACTAATTAGGTAGATAATTATATTTAAAAATTCTCAACTAAAAAGCCTTACCTTATTTCTATTGTGTGTAGCTTCCTTCCTGTATGTGTCCTGCGTGTGTTTTTCAATTCCTCGGTTGCCAACGGTATTATAAAACGGTTGGCAACAAAAGCATTGAAAAATGGCTCAAATGGCTTCAGCAGTCATTTTCAAAATGTGCTTATCAAAGTACGCGACGAGAGCATTGGTATCTAAAAACTGAAATTGAGTATCGAATCTCACTTGGCCAACCTTTTATGAAAAGTGACTCTCCGAGGCAAAGTAATATTACGCATGCGCATCTAAATCGAGACCCCCAGAAAGGCCCAAATCCGAATAATTGGAGTAATTTCTTACTGGAATAAAAGTAATTACTGGAATATATTTATCTGTTGTGGTTTAATTTTGTTTTTGGTTTGAATTATTTTTTAACCAGTTTAAATTTTTTAAAGTATATTTTTTTAATCGACATTGTAAAAAAAGGATTTTTCTTTTATGGGGGTGTAGTTAAAAAAACAGGGGCTTGGCTTTTTAGGGGGTCTTAAAAAGAACTAGACAGCTTTTCCTCCCTTCTATTCACCTATCCCTCTCTGATCCTCTCCAGAACCTCTATCCTACCGTACCCTTCCTTCACACATCATTCCCCCGTGTGCCCACCCCCACTACACAACGTTACCCCCAGACATTTTATATTTGTCAAGACCTTTCCGTATATACTTACCAGAACTTGATCTTGAACTCCCTATCTCTGGATCTGCTGCCTTCTCCTTAAACCACTTGAATAATTTATAAATGATTATTTTATTATTCACCACAGGCCACTCTTGGTCAAAAGTTTGATTTATTCACAGATGTGCAATACGACATCAAACCCACATATGGCAGGGTCCCGCCAACGCAATTGCGTAAATGAAATCGATTTCTTTAAAGAAATGGAGGAAGTGAAAGGCCAGCTCAAGACAAAAGACTCAAAAAAATGTTTTTTAGAAGATGATTTTTACAACAAGGCTAAACATTTCCTGAAAGAAAATAGAGAAGCAACTCCGCCTTTAAGGAGACAAGGAATCTAAGCCGAAACAAGTTACAAAATGAAACAAAAAGATGATAACTTTAAAGTTAATAGGTTTATAGCAACGGCAAACTCATCACAGGAAGCAACAAGAAAGTAGTTTCAAAAGGGTAACTGTTTCAAGTTTTGTCCCAAGCACACAGTCAAATTTCTCACGGCGGACAGCAAATTACGGAAAAGTGGCAGCGCTTCAACAAATGATGCAGAAATAAGACAGAAAGATGTCAACACATCCATTCCATGCACGGAAAATGCCCAATAACCATGGCAGCTCCAACATTCCTCTCTTTGATAGAGATCGGCTTGATAGTGAAAGGTCACCCTTGTACCCCAACATGCTTTTAGGAAATTTAACTGAGATCGAAAACCATTATGCTAGAGTAGTGACCAAGTTTGGAGAAGTCCAATAACTTCTTTTTCCTACAACATTAAATTCTCTAGTTGTACAATGCACTATTTAATTGAGTTATATTGCCAAAGGAATGATTAAAGAATATCACTTTTCATTATGAAAGTGGTCCTTCTTGTCAGTGAAGGACAGTGAAATTATTGTTCACATGCAATAAGTAATTATTATTGTCTTTGATAGCATCAGAGACAACGATCCATCTTATAATAATAATAACGATTTCTCTAGTTTACTTTATACATACTCCATAAAATTAATTATACAGAAAGATGTCCAAATATGTTAAAATGGGCATTGGTCTAAAAAAAGTAAACCAGTTTGAAAAAAAAATAATTTTTGTAAACCAGAAACAAAATTAAACCTCGACTTATCGACCAAATATGTAAAAAATAACAGGGAAATATTTTCCTGTTGTTCTTTATAGAAAGCAGGTGTCACTGTGTTTATATATTGCATTAAAATTACCCACGTCGTTGTAATTTCAAAAAATAGAAGCTACACATAATGGAGGTTACATGTCGAGCAAAAGGCGAAAAATCCTTTTCCTATCCAGCTCAAAAAATGACGTCTGACTTCAATAATTAAGGAAAATTTTTTCAAATACTTTATGGATCATTTACCAAGCTCTCAATCGAAACAAAGTCAAATAATTCCTTTTAAGATTTTTCTAAAAAACGTAAATAAAAAACTAGAACATTAGGATAAGTAAATTAGCCAATGTGATGCTGTTTCCTTTTGTTTGCACATGAATGACTTATAGAACTAATTAGTGACGTTAGCCTAACGACGTCATGGCGTGAAACAATATGGTCTGACATATTTGGACAAGTTTCATTTCCCATTTTACAAGTGAAAGGCAAGTCGTACATTTTAGGGTTCTTTTATGTTATTGCATGCCATGGATAGTAATTTCGAAAATCAACTCTCTCTCGGAAGTGGGATTTCTTTCCTTTTGCTGGTTTTCTTCGTTTCGCTTCCCAATGGTTTTATCTTAATGGTGATGGTGAAAAATCCTTTGCGATGCTTCAAGAGAGTGTTTTCAGTGTACCTGGCGTTTATATCCGCGATAGATCTTTTCGTTGGTCTCGTGGTCTGCCCTGCACAAGTCCTGGTGAGATTTCTGTGCGTGTTCAGCGATCGAAGTATTCCACAAGAAGGGGAAATCGTCCAGATATTAAGCTACATCGGAATCAACAGCTCAATCTTGTTAGTGACCGCGATGTCGATCGATCGCTTCGTAGCTGTTATTTTTCCTCACGCTTATCGCCAAAGAATGAAACCGAAGACAGCCGCTGTTAGCAACTCGTGTATTATTGTTTTCTCGTCCATCTTTGCCTCACTTCAGCTAACCAACATTTCAAAAGATGTCTACATTGCCATTGATATACATTTACACACCACGTTCCCTCTGTCCACGACTTCTGTAGCCTATCTCGGAATCTTCTACTTTTTGAAGAAGCAATCTCGAGTTGCTGTTCAGAGACAAGCCACCATGCCAAGCAACACTTCTTTGACCGACAGGAAAAGAGAAAGGACAGCCAAAATGGAAAAAAACTTTGCGACAACCTCATTTCTCATTTTGATGTTTCTTATTCTCTCGCTAATTCCATATTTTGCTGTCATGGTTGTAGGGATCCACTGCGAAAGCTGCGTAAGAAAGAATTGGTTCTTCATCGTCAGGGAATCATCCACGGTCATCCTGTTTCTGAATTCTGTGGTTAATCCTATCTTGGCTTCTTTTCGCATCAATGAAATGAAGAACTCTTGCGTGATCGTGCTTGGCTTGAAAAGACAAGATGACGAAACAGCAAGTGCCAGGTTTTCTTCGGTAACAGCGCCCATGCAATGCAGAACATTAGAATCAACGAAAACTGATTTAGTCTGAAATGATACATACTCTTTGGGTTGTATGTCGGGGGGACTTTATTCGTATTCTTGAGAAGGAGGAAATTTATTTAAGTTACGGAAGTAAATGAGCACTGAAGGTGAAGGTGGAAACAAGAAAAAGTGCGCCTAGATGACATAAAAACAACTGAAATGGTCCGACGGCTACTCTCCCTTGCATATTGTGAAGAGCGTAGCAAAAGCATAAAACTGAGAGTCGTCTCCGCTTAGCAGCAACTGTGCGGTCCATGAATAATCTCATAGCCAGATGTAATGAATTGGAAGTCGAGTTTGATGAAGGTTGAAATACCCAAAGAAACACCATCGAGTCAGGTCGAAATCGACTAGAAATCCGCCGGCACATGCGATGCAAGTAGTGGGAGGCACACGTGATGACCAAACTGCCCTTTTGCTCTCCCATGGTAAGGAGGTTTTTCGCACGCTCCCCCCATCCCACGGGACTTAAGGAGAACAGATGGCAACCGAACTGGTGTTTTCCTTTGAGCAATTTGTAGAAAGTACGATTTTCATCAAGAAGAAAAATGGCCTCCAAAAGCGCGCTTTTCATTGTTGGTGCTTTATGCAACACAGTCCCCTTTGATCAAAATGAGGAGAAAAGAAATGCTTCAGTTGCGTTTCGCCTAATTTTTTTGATTTGTTGATTTCAGTTTACAATGTCCCCAATGAGTGTTCCAGCGCTAGAAGACTAGACACTTAAATAAAGTTCCTTTCCTTTTTCCCCTTGTTTTAAATATAATTGAACTCTTTTCGTAGCCAAAATTTAAAACTTACAGGGGTTATTGGAAGTCCTGTACCATTTCTCTGTTTGTGTAACTTGAAGTTTTGCTGATCAGCAATTAATGATGATGTACCTTTAATTTATCTATAGACCCAATGATCTTTTATAAGCTCAAGATCTTATGGGGCTGTGTAGCTAGAAAATCGAATGTAAAATAGGATGAAAATAAGAACTGATTCACTACTCAAGTAGTTTAAACGCCTGGGTGTAAAATTGGTCCGGAAAATATGTTTGATCGGCTATATCTCCCACTATATTGTCTGAAACAAGATGAAATCTCCCTTGAAGATAAATAATGTACCTTGTTTTGCGTTTATAACATATAATATTGATCACGTGGTAAGTAGCGTGATCAAAATTTTACAGTGTCGTAAATCACAAATTAGTGGCGAAATTCACTGCTACAGAGAAATAAAAAAGGGTTTCTGATAGACATCTAACATCAGTCTAACTTGCTACGCTTGGACTGATCTTCCTGAGTTTTAAAATTAGAATTTTAAATTATCATATTGGGAAAATACCCGTCTGAGGGCCGTACGCATTAGCACGAGCAGGGCGGGATAAAGCCGTACGGCTGGAATTACATAACAATTATCTGTAATCTTTTTGGACAGAAATAATTGTTTGCTGGTTTGTTTGGCTTTAAAATGCTATGCGAGCGAACAAGACTGACAAGGTCAGACGGGAGCAGGCCGTGGGAACTGAAGATGTTAAAGTCACGGCAATGAACATATACAAGTACAAGGAAGGATTACGTTTTTGCAAACGTTGGCCGTGCAGCACTTATATTTGAACAGACTTAACTGATTAGAGTGTAATGTGAAGTGCTAGTTTTTTACCCCATATGAACCAAGTGAGCGTTAGCCCTACTGATGGAAATGGGCCCACACAAGGACAGAGAAAAACTCGGACCATGGTGGGAATTGAACCCACGACCTTCGGGTTAGATCACCGCTGCTCTACCGACTGAGCTACAAAAACATAATCCTTCCTTGTACTTGAACATGTTCATTGCCGTGACTTTAACATCTTCAGTTCCCACGACCTGCTCCCGTCTGACCTTGTAGCTCAGTCGGTAGAGCAGCGGTGATCTAACCCGAAGGTCGTGAGTTCAATTCCCACCATGGTGCGAGTTTTTCCCTGTCCTTGTGTGGGCCCATTTCCATCAGTAGGGCTAACGCTCACATGGTTTATAAGGGGTAAAAAACTAGCACTTCACATTACACTCTAATTAGTTAAGCCTATTTGTTGACTAGCCTTCCTACGTACATACGTGGGTGATACGTTTACTAAAATTTAAATCACTATCTATGAAAACTCCAAGTAATTTCCTTTCATCCTTTTGCTGAAATGTCCTCAACTCCAATCTTTATATTCATAGCTTTGTCAGGGTACTTTCTGTCTGAGCCAAAAGCGATCGTTTGATACTTCTTAAAATTGCCTTGCAGTAAATTATGATCGAACCATACAGTGATCTCGTCCCGTACTTCTTGAAGTGGGTCTTGCACGTTTTGAAGTGTAATTCCCGATACAAACACCTGGTGGTCATCAGCATACGTTGAGACATTCCTGTCTGTAAAGAAGTAATTCAAGTCATTTTGGTGGATATTCCATAACAAAGGGCCATAACAAGATCCTTGTGGGCATCGTCTTTTCACTGAGAACATTCCATTGACTTAACATTGATGGGAGTTTGACTCTATTTTGCCTATTATGAAAATAGGAACGAACTAGGTCTAGGGCTTTGTGCGAGAAGCGATATGATTCCAATTTTTTTTTTTAAGAAGAGGAGAGTAAAGTGAACCAAATGCCTTACTCATATCAGTAGACAGCATGCCAACCAGTTTTCCACAATCTAGCTCCATTTTCCATTCTTCTACAGGTCGGACTAGGGTTGTCTCGCGGCCGTGTGATTTCCTGTATGCTGTTAAGTTATCAGTGAGGATGGGGTCCGTGAATTTTGTAATTTGTTTGCTCAATAACTTTTCATAAATGTTACACACAACAGGTAAAATAGTGATTGATCTATAATTGCTTGTGTCATGTCTATCATCTTGTTTTAAATACAGGAGTCCATGTACCCCTTTTTCAAGTTTCCGGCCATGCTGCCGTCTCTATGGAAGTGTTGAAAATCGTACATTATGATGGGGCAATTCCCTTTGAGATCATTATAAGAAGCCTGAGAGGCAAGCCATCATGACCCGAAGCCTGATTGGCATTCAGACTTTCCATTTCTTTGATTACCTCTGCTGGCTGTACGTTGGAGAAAGTGAAAGGTGGTCTGTCAGACCCACTCAGCGTTTCCTTTATGTTTTGTATACAAATATGTGCGCTAAAATTTTCTTCCTTTAAGTTTAGGATGTCTGTCCCGCCAATGTTGTTTGCCATGGTAGAAAAATAGTCAGCAAAGTGTTCCGCAACAGTTCCCTGATTTGTTTCTAATTCACTGTTTATATTAAGAGTGATTTTGTCTCCAGCACATTCATCCATTTTATGGTTCAAGAAGGGATTAAAGGTATTGTAGAATTTCTTAGGGTTAGAGTTCAGATTATTTCATACCTTTTGCCAATAGGACTTGATTGACTTGCTTGTTAATTAGGTAGACTCATTACACCATTTGTTTTTGAGTTCCAGGTTTTACTGTGTTTTGTTTTTACTGAACTGTTTTGAAACTTCCTATTGTTTCTAATAGCTCTCTTTCATTCGCTTGTCATGTAAGGGACGTCTTGTGCTCGTACCCTTAGCTTTATAAACGGCGCATGTCCATCCAAGACATAATTCAGTAACTTGTCCCAGAAGCTATACTTATCCTCGATCGAATCGAAGATATCTCCAACATTCGACTGATATTCCACGGTGCCATATGCAGATCATATTTCAGTTCTTCTTTGTTGATGGTTTTAAGATTTCGAAAAGTGATAATTTTACTTGGATGATATGTAGCCTTGATTTTCAATATTCTGTACACCAGTGCATGGTCGCTCAGCTCTGGATTAAAGACATCACATCCTTGAAACAGATATGGCTTGTTAGTGAGAATGGTATCCAGAAGGGTTTGGCTGTGCTCTGTTATTCTAGTGGGTTTATCAATGAGACAGGAATAGCCATGTATATCTTCCAAATCCAACAGTATCTTGCCCTCTCTTCGTTCAGGTCTCAATCGATCTAGATTAAGATCCCCAAGAACTATAATGAATTGGTTTTGAAGTGAAGCAAAGGTGCAGATGTCATTCAATTCTTCTTCTAACCTGACGTAGTAGAGCTCAACGATAGATTTTTGGGGTCTTTTGATTCCCACCACTACTACGTCATATTTTCCAAATTTGGCTTCAACAATTAACGGTTCAACAGTTGAAAATTTACGGTGACGTGCTAATTTCTTGGATGGTGTTCTCGAGGATACAAATGCCAGAATAGCACCGCCACCCTTGGTACGGTCATTGCGGTAGATGTCATAACCACTCATTTTGAACTGTGCAGTAGGGTAAGTTGCATCAACTTTTGTTTCTGTAAGAAAGAAGACTTTAATGTCTTTCATTAGCTGTTTCCCCCCCTCGAATTTATTTTGGATTCCATTGATGTTCAAATGCATTATAAGAATCTGCCGGTCATCATTGTTTCTTGATTTAATGAATTCTGGGAGGGAATTCACACTGGTGTTTGACAAGTTCGACGAGTTCAGTGTCTGTGCACAACATTCGCCTTCGTCCGACAAAATTGAGGCATCAGCAAAAGGTAAGGCGGTTAAAAAACATGCTGGGCAAATCCAGTTGAACTGATCCATTTGCTGGAGACGTTTGTCATCCTTGAGTTTCACTTCACCGCATTTCATATGGCACCACAGCGTGCATTGGTCGCAACTTAATGCTCGATGGTTTCTGGCAATTACTTTGTTGCAAACAGAGTAGTTTGTAGGGCCAGGATTTGATTCGATGTCTCCACTGACAATAACACGCATAAGTTGATATCTTGAATCAGAATTCGGGTAGTACTGTACACGTGACGCTAAGAAGACTCTCCGACGAAAGGAGAATCCAAAATGGCGGACTTTACAAACACGGGCGCCGGCGTCAAGGAGCAAGAGCCGCAAATCCGGTGATACGTTTGCAAACAGAGAAACGAAACTCATTGGCCTGTAGAGTGTTGTTTTACCTTTCTCTTCATTTCCAGGGCTGATTACGTTCAAGAGTAGGAGCAATCTCGTACCCAGAGTCCTCGGGCTTTTTGGCCAGCGGGTGAGCGCCCGGAGAGACCGTGGGATAATCGACTCCATTTTCCCAGAAAACGTGGGTTCCGGTCGTATTACGTATGCTTCAGTTTAACGGGAAACAGAAAAGAGAAAACCGAAAACAGTAGAAATGGCGGGTTGAAAGTGTTCGAGAAACAAGAATTTTAGCCTTACACACAAAGAAACTGGAGAAATGATCATTGGCTTGCTGTAAGAGCAAGTGAAGATGAAACCTCTGACGCTTTCGGTGAGTGCGTTTTTAGTGTTTCAGCGTACATTCCATCGTTCAGAATGCCATCGTGCAAGCAACACGATCGACAAATTTTTTGTGGAAGCGACACAAATGTCCTCTTCTACTACAATTTGATGTTTCCGTAATTCTGAATGGCTTCGACAAGACCTTATTCCACGGATTTCTCCTCAAAGAGACTGATGTATTGTTTTCCCACGGTACTTTTGCAACAGCAACAGTAATCACTTTTTAGCGGCGTGGGAAAATTCCCGTGCGGTATAAGACATAATTTAAACCTCGTCGTCTTATTATTTTTGTGATTTATATATTGCTGAGGTAGAAAAAATCAAACAGCACTGAAACTAGTTTAAGATTTTGAATCTCCCTCCAAATTCTGGGGCTTCCGAATTACTTACCCACTTCCTGTCGGACTGCCATTGTCACGCAAGCGGCCAATCAAAAATATAGTTCAAGTCGATTATCCCAGAGTCTCTCCGGGCGTTCACCCGCTGGCCAAGAAGCCCGAGGACTCTGGGTACGAGATTGGAGTAGGAACAGAAATGAATAGAAGGCCTAAAATATCGAGAGCAAAAGCACAAACATCGGATCGCCATTTTGACCGCTGACCCATCCCAATAGTGAATTAATTAACTTTTGTATTCTAGTTTGGCCTCTTTCATTATTTAACAATCGTTTAGTCTCTCTCGCAACTGAGGTCTAAGTTTGTAATGTTCATTGGAATCGAAGCTGATTGAAGGCTTTGAATGATGAGTTTTAAAACGTTCCCTTAA
>OX421453.1:5735105-5760105 GCA_949126865.1 Montipora capitata
GGCGGAGAGCGGCTCTTATCGGAGTGAATAAGTTGCTAAACAAAAGATTAGAATGCCGCATTTATTGCGTTCAGAAAATGAAAGTTAACGCAAACTTACGGGAACTGAAAAAAATGAAGTATTAACATTTTTTGTTGGCTGGTAAATTTTACCACCCGAAGCGCCATGCAAACTTTATAAATTAAATGTGCTCTTCAGATAATTTTTTTTGTAGTGTTCACTTTCCTATCAAATTTTAAACATCGACTATCAAAACATGCGCTTTCAAATCATGATGCTGTCCAGTATGTTGAGAAAAATTCATTAAAAATATGTAAATAAGTTAGACTTCAACAAAGTTATTTCGACATCTAGTTTCGAACTCATCGCAATATTCAAATTTTCTCGATTTTCGGTTTCCGCCCACTGTCCTGAAGAAATCTTATGAAATTTTAACTACGATTATTCATTTTCTTCACAGCACTGCAAAATGCTGCTGAAGTCAAGAAAGGTAAGACATTTTTCACATAATCAACATTCAGTTGATTAAATTGCAGGTGGAACTGGCAGGTGAAATAAAATTTTGGAATAAGATGTTGTCGTACTCAAGTAATCATGAAACACAGCTATCAACATGTTAATCTCAGATCGCTCAGTAATGGACTATGATCGAGTGCCCTATATATCACGCTTTTGAATGACTATCTCATTATATATCATTCACTTCTTTGCGCGAGAACCCAACAGACCTATGACGTCACGAAAACTGAATGTGCTGTCATTTACGGAAGAAAACACTGGAGAAGTCTAAAGACACGAATTCGATTCAAACCTAGTCGCATAGTCATATCGTGTACGGTAGTACCGAAGCTTGTACGTGCCATCCGAGTTGTTGAAAATCCGACAACAAAGTTGTGTAATCCGACATCCGAGTTGTAAAAATCCGACATCTGAGTCCTGAAAATCCGACATCCGACTTGTTGAAAATCCGACATCCGACTTGCAAAAATCCGACATTCGAGTTGTGAAAATCCTACAGAGCAAAGTTAAACCAACAATATGGAACGCTTCATTGATGACGTTTTCTCAATATGGGACGTAGATAAACAGGAAATCAACCTGTTCATTGCACAAGCGAAGAACTTCCACCCAACTATAAAGTTGGCAGGGAAGGAAATCACTTTCCAAGACACAACAACGATTTTTACAAGTCGGATGTCGGATTTTCAACAAGTCGGATGTCGGATTTTTACAAGTCGGATGTCGGACTTTCACAAGTCAGATGTCAGATTTTACAACTCGGATGTCGGATTTCACAACTTTGTTGTCGGATTTTCAACAACCCGGATGGTACCTACAAGCTTCCGTAGTAGGTACGAGATATGGATGGTTTGCAACCAATTCCTAGGTGAATGTAATTATGTGAATAATGGTGTTTTAAAACTGTTAGTAGAAGATCGAATGGTGCTATTGACATATCTTTAGGTGGCTTGCAACTAATTAGAGACCTTTTCTTCTCGTTCACCAACATGACAGTGATGACATCAAGGAAAAACCGCCTTTTGTACCCGCTGACTCTGAGCACGACCTTAACATACCCAGTGTTTTCGAAAATGGCCGGCACTTAAATATTCTTTTGTTTTTATTCAAATTAGCCGTTGATGCCTCGTTCTTAAGCTTAAAATTCAAAAGAATATTTTGCCTTGAACGAGGCATCAAGGTCTAATTTGAATATAAACAAAAGAATATCTAAATGTCGGCCATTTTCGAAAAAGACGTTAACGACAATGCGTCAATACGTCAATTTGAACGCCACAAAAACAATATTATTCGATGAGAAAAACAGTGAATGACTATGCACGTGCAATTCCAAGTTTTGTTTATTTCTTTCCCTTTCTCTGCAAATCTGCAACGTTAAGGCCCGAGCAAAGGGCTTCAACATTTGTTTCAAAATCCGTTCGATTTTGTTAACTTGAGAGTAATTTTGAAAGCGTTTGCCCCCCACACCCCTTCCCCGTCCCCCCTCCCCCTCGCCCTTCAACCGTAATCGAAGTGTCGAATGAGTTTCAAAGCGTTAAACTTTGCTTCAACAACCATTCAACATTTCTTTTGTTATCACCAATGTTAAATGAGGTTGAAGCCGTTTGGCCAACTTTTTCATCAATGCTGGGTATGCGCGTGGGAACTAATCGTTCTCTCAATGACGTATCCATGTCCGTATCTATAGTAATAACCGCGGTTGCAGCCTGAGACTGAATACCAGGCCTCTCGTGAAGCTTTGATGAATCAAATGTTGATGATGAGTTGCCAGCGTTTGCCCACCTCAGAAGTCAACATCGTTCAACGGTATCGAACGGATGTTGAAGCAAATGTTGAAGCCTCTTGCTCAGGCCTTTATTTTCGAGAGATCGGTCAAAAAATGTGACAAAACTCAACGTGTGGGCCTACAAATGGAGCCTTTTTTGTTAGCCAATTGTTTGTCTGTTGTTGTTGTTGTTTTGCGTCATTTGTGTTCTTTACCTTCTCCTTAAAAACAATATATGGGTCTTTTTTATTCTCATTTTGTCGTCATGATTATAAAATATTTCAAATTTTATAAGGTTGGTATTCCGGGACGAATCCGGGTAGATAATCTCAGAGCTTAACATTCCTTCTATGCTCATTTCTTTTATTTGTACCTTTGAGGCTCTTTTGTTTCTAGAACAAAAGATAGAAAGAACAGACGCGTAGGTAATTACCGAGCGCAAAATTTAGGTCTTCGTTGGATATCAGATGTGACAAAATCAACACAACTAGGAGTAGGGGACGGGAATTGTTGGCATGAAAAATGACTGGTTTATCGGAATACGCAAGAGATGATTTGTATTCTCAGGAGGACAGAAGGGGGCTTTGGAAAATTAGAGGTTTTCCTCAGTCTTACTGCGCTTAACCCCACTAAGGCGCAAGGCCCTGACGGTATTCCAGGTTGGGCTTTGAAGGAAAATGCGGATATTTTGGCGGGCCCAGTCTCAGATGTTGTCAATTCCTCTTTCTGTAAGTGTCAACTCCCATCATCACGGAAAGAAGCAAACATTGTCCCCTATAGGCCACTTTCAGAAATAGCAATATACTCTTTGTTTGCCTTCCAAAATTTTGCATAGGCATTGTTTTTATTTTCTCTTGTAACTCCCAAGAGAAACTAAAAACAATGCTTATGAAAAATTTTGGAGGACCGTCCCCTCCGGGGTCTCCCAGGGAACCAAACTTGGCCCCTGGCTGTTTTTGACCATGATCGATAACCTTGATGCACCGGGGTTCACGCTGTGGAAATACGTTGACGATATGGCAGTCTCTGAAACGGTTCAGAGGAGCTATGTTCGTAGCATTCAGGGTTTTCCACAGTTTTGTAGAGTAGCGGACATATTTCTGAAAGCAAAAATTTTAGTTTCTAAAGAAACTGTGGTGCTGCGTCGGTGGGAGATTGAAACAGAAATTTATTTTATCAAACGAGTTGATAAAGGTCAAGTAGCCACCGTGAAAGATTTGGAAAGCTGACGTTTCGAGCGTTAGCCCTTCGTCGGAGCGAAGCGTTTGGAGGGTTAGCCCTTCGCCATTCGCTGCGACGAAGGGCTAACGCTCGAAACGTCAGCTTTCCAAATCTTTCACGGTGGCTACTTGACCTTTATCAACTCGTTTGATAAAATAAATTTCTATTTCTGAAAGCACCTGACGTGACATTTTTTGGTGTCACGAGGCGCCTTGCGAGCGCCGAAGGCGGGGGCTACCTAGGGTGGTAATCAGTCAAAATGCGGTTGATGCTCTTTTTACACAGTCCATCGGTGAATGAGTCTAAATATAAGAGATGAGGATACGTTTCGCGAAGATTTCACCCGTCCTTGCATCCACCCATAATAGCGACTTAAGAACCCACGACGGCTACGGCGACGAAAACATCACTTCGAAATGTAAGTTTGAGCTTTTCTAAGTATTTCATGATTAATCCATCTTGTTTATATTATAGAATATGGGCGAAGTGTGCCATAACTGGATTGGTTCGGACGGATTTGAAGTAAAGAGTGAGACCGAAAGATTCACTGTAGTTTGTCCTCTTTGTCGTCAAAACCTTAAATTTGGTCATTTCACGTAGTAGTTTTGACGAGTACGGGAAAGAAATGTACAAAAATGCATGCCGCACGTGCAGCACGATCATTTTGGTTCTTTTAACCAATAATATCACTGCTTTTTGTCGTTGTTGTTGCCGTAGCCGTCGTCGTTTCTGAAACTCAATAATTGTGAATGACAAGCATCTTGAGACTGTTGAGCGCGCAAAGTTCTAGGTCTGATAATTAGCAGCAATCTTAAATGGAATGACCATGTAGTAGACTTAGTAAAGAAGGCTTCTTCTAGACTTTAATTTCTCAAACAACTCAAGAGATCTCACGTAGCTCCATCAGAACTGAAGCTTTTTTATGTCACCTGTATTAGATCGATTCTTGAATACACGTGTCCAGAGCGTTTGTGCTACCTAAGTGCAGGACAGATAGAGCCAGGAACGGCTTCATACTTGATCATGCCTCTAAAATTTCATAGCCATTATTAGAATATAGTTATGTTAATTAATTAGAAATTCTAGAATACTTTAGCTTTTTATTGCATTTTTTATTAGTTATATTCTTACAACTATGAATTTTGTAATGTCTTAGCATAATTCAGCTTACTAGCCGCAAGTTTAGAGACAACAAAACTATTTATCCGTATCTATCCTATCTAGCTTTGCTACCTTTGAAAAACTGGTGTCGAATGGCAAATTCGGCCACTAAACAATAAAGAGCTTAAGCAAGGAAGACTACGAAGGCTACGAGAAAGTGTTTTTTTTTTTTTTTTTTTTTTTTAATAGAACTTTGCGTTCCTTTAATCATTTTGAGATTGCATCACGTCGTTTGGCAAGGAAAGTATGTACCAGGAATATAATTGATATGAACGGTGTGGTTGTTCAGGAGAAAAGATTCTCCCGATGTGAAGGAATATGGAATCCGGAATCCAGCAAATATGAGGCTTTGGAATCCGGAAGCCTCAGTGGATTTTGATGGAATCCAGGACCATTTCAGTGGAACCCGTGAGTTTGTAGGCGGAATCCACGACTCGGGATCCAGGATCCACTATCGGGATCCGGAATCCATGGGCTGGGATCTGGAATCCGGGGGCACCTGGATTCCTTTGCATAGGGCGAAAAGATTGACAATTAGTCGTCAGGTACTCACGTGCTCCAAATAACTTCAAATTTGGTCATTTCACGCCATTGTCAAGCCGACCTTGCTTAAGGTGATTCCCTAGTTTTGCATTGCGCATTCCTACTGCGCACGATTTTTGCGTCATTAGCGCGCGCAACAGAGCGCGCGAGCGTACAAAACGTAAGTGATTTCCCTCAAAGTAAGCTCGATAGCGTGATAAATGCTCGTTCTCTCTTAAACGAGCACGGTGACCCCCACTTTTTATTTTATAAATTCAATGAGAACAATATCATCAATAACTGAGAAAAAAATTGGCAGAAGTCTATGGCTACTTTTATGGCAAATGAAATAAATGCTACAGATAGAGACGTAACGGGCCCAACAGAGCAAGTCCAAATTATGTTTCCTTTAAAGGATAAAAATATAACTAATAATGCAGCGTATTTGAAGCCATTTTTTCTGGGACGTAGATGAATAAACAATCAAAGAAAGTCGAACTCGGTGTGATATAACACGCCGCATTGGAAAATAATTGCGCTTATTTGTTGCGCACGGAGATCACCAAAAGTCACCTTAATAACCGTATTTGTCAGCATTGTGGCAAGAAAACAAGCACGGTGACCCGCTCTTTTTATTACGTTTTTAATATCTCCTTGTCTTGTAGCATCAACATACCAAGTTTCATCGGAAATCTATGGTGGGTTCTTTTACTAGGGAATCACCTTAAGCCGCGGCTACACGAGCGATTTTTGTCTCGAGCGGGTGATGCGATTTTTTTCAGATTTTGTCGCGTCCCCTGCGCGCCAGGGTGGCTACACTTGTGACAAATTTTGGCGACAAATTGAAGGCCGCGCAAATCGCATACTTCAAGAGACCTGGGCACTATAAACAGACATTCCTACGTTAAATTCATTGGCTAAATAGTCTTTCGTCGCGTCGCATGCGCGGGCAAAAAGTTGCAGGGTGGCTACACGGGCAACTATCTCTGCGATTTTGTCGCGAAAGTTTCAACTCCTAAGACTTTCTTCGTGCGAATTTTTCACCTGTCGCGTCGCCAGTTCAAGGGTGGCTACACGTGCGATTTTCATCTCGCGCTGGCGACGCGACAAAGTTTGAAAAAATCGCATCACCAGCGCGAGCAGAAAATCGCTCGTGTAGCCGCGGCTGTAAGGTCGCCAATAGGCTGATTTAGCAACAGAACGGGAACGTCAGTGGCGACGTCGCGCGCAGCAAAACCAGCAATGAGAATTTAGAATAGAGAAGAAAAGAGTGGAGTCTATTCTATTCTGAATTCTCATTGTTGTTTTTTCTGCGCGCGCCTTCGCCACTGACGTTTCCGTTCTGTTGCTAAATCAGCCTAATAACTTCGAGCAAACGACCAAAAAATGGAGCAAAGTGTTAAGATTTCCTTTTCCTTTAAGGGGCTATGTCACGTTATTTTAGGGTGTTTAGGGGAAATGTCTTAGTCAATCACGAGTTTATAACTCGAAAATGGTAATGCGGAATTCCTTTACTGATAAAAGTATCGTTACATCACAAACAAGATGATTCTGAGGAAAAAACTATCTTTATCCAGGCAATTTATCATAAACTTGAAAACGTCGGGCCGACCTTTTTCAAGGAAGGGTTACGTTTTTACAAACGTTGTCCGTGTAGCACTTATATGTGAACAGACTTGACTGATTAGAGTGTAATGTAAAGTGCTATGTTTCTACTCCATATGAACCATGTGAGCGTTAGCCCTACTGATGGAAATGGGCCCACACAAGGGCAGAGAAAAACTCAGACCAGGGTGGGAATTGAACCCACGACCTTTTTCAAGATTACCCAAATGCAATCCGTTTCAATCTTGTCCATTGTGTCCATCCATGCTTCTCTTTCCATTTTCTGTATTTCTTTTATGTTTTTCAACGGTTCTAAGAGGTTATTGCAATGTTTCATTCTACTCTTTTGGCATTTTGGGTGTCATAAATTATGTCATTATGACATAGTCCCAGCCTTTAAATTCTGGCGCGATGATTTACACAGGCTAATTAATTTCTCATTTTTAAGGAGAGCGATGTTCATCCTTACCCTTGGACGACAAAGAGCTTCAGAAAGGCAAGTGTGAACAACTTGCCAACGGAACTTATAACAGTTATCGAACAATAAAATGCTTAACCGATGCAACCTATCGTGCTGTAATAGATTGCTCATATTGGTGGTGCTATCGCATCGCGGAATGTTTTCATCAGTCACCCAAATGGCGATCGTTTTGCTCTGTGCAGTTTCATTGGTTTCATTGGTTTCGCCCGACTCGATTCGATATCACCGCTACCAAACACGTCGGGAATGGTACATGTGTCAGGAATATCCAAGTAAGGCACTGTTACAAAACGTATCCAAAGCGGGGAAGAGTGCAATACATATTCTCAATCAAGACAACAGGATACCGGTGTCACTCGGAACCACAAACAAAAAATGGCAAGTACAAACACGGCTCTTATGAAGGTTATGCCGGGGAATGTTTTAAGTGGTATATTAGTTTCTCTTCATTAAACAAACAAACGAAGTGATCCCTCTAATCAACCTTTCTATCCTGCTAAGAAAACCACCGATCTGTGGAATGGACCCAAACTACGGACAGGAGTCACTGCCCCGCCCACTTTCCTTAAACATTAATAGGTGCGGTTACACATACCATGGTAAATGCCATTTCCTATGGTAAATTAACTCGCGGTGCCTCAAACTTGTGTTTTAGTATACCGAGTTAACCAGCGGTCACACTTTACGAAGATTACCGAGATAAAAAGAAATCTCACGCAATTCAGTGGCGGGAAATCTAATCAAAATTTCATCAATATCGTGATTGGCTCTTGTACCTCGGACATCAAAACACTCTTCCAAGTTACCACGTTAAATGTCATGGGCGCTTCGTTTTATCTTTTTTACGTATCCACGGAAATTTACCACGGGAAAATTACCATGGGGAATCTCGGTCACACTAAAATTTGGCGGAGCAGAGACACGTATATTCTCGCCCATTTCTCACATCGGTGGTTTTCGTAGTAACATCAGTCAAAGTGAGCACTTTTGTCGCAACAAAATTGCAAGACAATTTTCAAGAAAAATTACGGAATATTCCAGACCCTTAAGTTTCTAGTGCTAGCCCTTCATCAGTGGGAATGTGGTTAAGTAACCTTTATCAACTCCTTGGATAATTAGCAACGAGATGCTTCCGTAAAGCATACACTGGGTTGCCTGTGGTACGTGCTACAGAAAATCAGAAGGCACTGAATTGTGTGGTATTGAAATACAGCATTCCAGTCTCTGAAGAATAACAAATAAAAGAGAAGCGAGAAACATTGGCTTCTGGGCTGACATGTTGATAATTTTCAAGTTCCCTCACAACTTCTTTGCACCACAAGTGTGCCCTCTGAGCATCTGACAGCTTTGTAATACTACACTTCACTGAAGTCAAGCCCTGTTGAGCGGGGTTAGTGTTAGGATGGGAGACCAAAACAATAAACCCCTCGGAAAAAGCAGAAGCATCTGACCGAAAATACTATTAACGCTAACAAATGCGAACTCAGCAAGGTACAGATTTTGTTAGCTTGCTTTATGCAAAACAAATATTGATGAAAAAGCAAATAACTATTGATACACAGTTTCAGGGGGGCCAGTAGAAAGAGCAGAAGGAAGTTTCCGGGACGGTCGATCGAGAATGAAATATTTACGACATGAAAACATTAATCTTGAACCGTGAATATAGAATATAAAAAGTTACGATCAGCGACAAACATTTTGGAAGATTTTTGCTACGTTCAAGTAAATTGCAAAAGTGACATGGCCGGAATTCAGCGGGCGCCGTGATTAAGTTACCGCCGCATGTTTACTCGCCAAACATTGAAGCATCTGTGTCAAATGATGGCAAGATACCGGGTTTTAGTAAGTTTCTTTTTCTGTCAAGTGTTATAAAGTTTGACAATGAAATGAGCGAAGTCAAAACAAAGATCCCAATCGCCCAACTCTTGTTTATGCAAAGTCAAAATTTACTCTCCAAGACGCGTGCGACGTTATTTATCACCAGGTAATTCCATCATTTTGGAAATAGCAGCTACTTTATTATTCATCTGCGTCACAAGTTTTCACTGATTTTGGGGCTCATTTTGTTGAAACTCAAGCACGCTTCCAACAGGCCATTTGAACATTCCAACAGGCTATTTGAAATGGGTGCTGAGACGTCAGCGCTATTTGAGACCGGGACGATCTCAGACCGGTGTGAACTTCTACCGGCGCCGTTTACATGAAACCGAGACGAAATGCTTGGTGCCTGGTTTCGGGATGAAATGATATGTTTTTTTCTATAGTAAATAAATATATGGGCTGACCGAAAAGCATACAGGCTTGAAATTTCTGGACCCGGTCTGAGATTTGCTGTCATTTTCATAAGACCGGTACGAACTCAGACCGGTGCGAGAGTTTCTCGTCTCGGTCCAGCAACTGAGACGAAGTCAGACCGGTCTGAGTTCATTGTCAGGCCGGTCTCATGTAAACGTATAACAAGAAATGTATGACGGCCGACACGAACTCATGCCGGGTCTGAGTTCGTCCCGGTCTCATGTCAATACCCCCTAAGAAATTTATCCCCTCGTTATAAGTGACTTAAAACAGGTCTAACCTAGAGTCCAAGAGGACATTCCACAGTCTCGTTGTTTGACTCAACATCACACTACATCTTCTATTCCACCTGATTCAGCTCCTTGCTCTGGGAAATGGATAGGTTCTCAGTCAGTGGACTATTGTGACTATTTGGTAAATGGCACAGAAAATCACTGAATTTGCGTGCGCTGTAAGGATGCGCAGTAGCAATGGGCGCGAACGTCCTTAAGCCGGCGAGGATCACTTCTTTCATTCGTCTATAACCACATTCATTTCATACTGTTAAACTAGTTTTAAAAACTTATACACAGTACTTATAGAAAGTTGAACGTACGAGCTTTCGGCTCCTTCTCGGAGGCTTGTTCAGATATAAATGAAAAACAAGAATTGTGAACCGGTAAACTGTTAACGGTAGAGGTACAGGTGTTAGACCATGAAGATCGTTGGATAGAGCGGGGCATCAAAGAGGCCATCTATATCCGGGTTCATAGGCCGGACTTGAACCGTGACACTGGAAGATACCTGCTCCCCCACATCTGGGACAATCTGTTGCGGTCACGTGTTGCTAAATCACGTGACCGTTAACAGTTTACCGGTTCACATTTCTTGTTTTTCATTTATATGTAAACAAGCCTCCGAGAAGGAGCCGAAAGCTCGTACGCTTAAACTTTCTATAAGTACTGTGTATAAGTTTAACAGCACGTTCATTTCAACATCTTCAGAAGTGACGGTTAATGCAAAATTTGAATTTAAATCATACAGGATCACTAACTTATTAACTATTAACTACCAAGTAACAATAGAGGCGACAAAAAAGCTAATAAAGGCACAGCTAATAAACTAACCAATTAACTAATTATTAACTAATAAAGACTAATTAAGACACATTAGTAAAAAACTTTATTTGAGTGCCTCTAGAGTATTTAGCTTTCAAATCAACTCATGTGAAATCGCAGAATACAAAGGTGGCAATTTTAAAGGAGGCTAAATTGACCAATCACAACGCTAGTCTTATCTATCATATATGCATGTGATAACTTGATCTTATTGAGTACTGTTTTAACGCTATGCAACGCGAGAACTTTACTTTGATTCATATTTTCTCCTCTTGCTTTCCAGATGATGATGATGATGATGAAATGGAGGATTACGACTTAAATGCAGTGGTAGGTAAACAAGAAGGGATTGACCTCATGTCATAATATTTAGCTCATCCCTATGGACATCATGGCCAATTTTGCTTTAGGCTATCATCTGGGAATAAGGTTTTACAGATAAACAAATAAATAAATAAATAACCAGCAATTAAAACGCCGGTCGAAATTCAGTTGTTGAGAATACAATGGTCACCAATATATTCCTTGATTGTACTTGACGTCACGGCGGCCATGTTGGTAAAAAAACAATAGCGAAAAAATCTTTTGGGGAATTTATTATGCAAAACTTGAACTACGTTTTTCCATATTGTTTTGGCGCCGACATTGCCGTCGTATTATGGGAGTGCAATCAAAGAATATACAGTAGACTGAGGCAATAGAGCCCAACTTGAATCTTAACACAACAGAGTTGTGTCCTATATCAACAAGTGAGGAAATTTTATCATAGACTCCTTAGCAAGGAGTATGGAATGGCTTGACATACGGCTATTATAACACATAACACATAACACATATCGAAAATATGTCATAGTCAATCCAGTTTTCAATTCTGTTGTCGCTTTGGCTTGCATTACTATGATTACTGATTGGCTAAAAAAAATGTTGTGCCGAATTCTCAAGCGTGCAAACAACGGCAAGAAAGTACAAGATGCGCTTTCCGCTCTTGTCGCCGACCACATGGTTTGGCTTTGTGATGTTATTGACTCATTTTATTGGCTGTGATTGAGGCGAATTGCCAAAAATGTTATGATGCTTTACAATACCGGTTGTCGATGATGCATTTTACTTAACTTTGCCGGAAACGATTTTCCGCTGGATACCAGATATAAAATCAGTTAATTTAGTTGTATACAATGAATAAACGGAAAAAAACACCACTCTTGCAGACGTGCGCGGCTTGAAATCAAGAAACTCATCCCTAATGAAGCTACGTCCGGGAGGGCAACATTGTTCCAGGAAGTTTCCCTTCGCTTGAGGTGGAGGGGTAAATGGTCAGTCCTGTGAACGAGATTGGAAGGCAAAAGATCCCGTGACCTTCCAGCTTCCCAATTCCACAGCCCCACCGATATAATTCATGTTTCAAAGTTATCCCTCAGGGTTAACTTAAAACTAAGTTGACCCTCCTTACTCATCCATGAAATTCATTTATATTTTCTTTTTTTTTTAGATGAGCAGTGAGTTAAATGCACTGGACGTCCTAAGCAACAATTCTTTAGAGGTAATTTACTGGATTTCTTTCATTGAAAAACTTAGCATTACATTTGCGTCCTCCCATTTAGCCCTTCGTTTAAAATTGTGAAATGGTACTGTGTCTGCCGTAGTGACTTCGCTGCGCACGTCCTCTAGTAGGATCAAACTTTTCGAGGCACGTAGAAGTCAACCTACTTAGACGGACTTCCAAGGGGTGAAAAAATAACACCATATGAATCTACTATGTCTTTTAAAAAAATCAAGGTGAATACACCATAATATCACCAACCCTGTGTGCCCAACACATTACGCATGCGCACAATCATTTCAAACGGTTAGTTGGCAGCCATGGACAGCTGCTGCTGTTTCAACCTTGTTAGGCCTCATTAGCATGTCCATGGCTGTGTGCATGTGTGATGTGTTAGCCACACCGGGTTGGTGTTATGGTGTGTTCACTTTACCTTTTGTGTCCTGAGAACCTATCAAGGGACACCGCCAGATGACGATGACGATGACATCATTATCATCAAGCTACTCTCTAAGGTGGGGTATGGTTAATGACATCACAACTCCAGTCTTCCGGGTCCTTTCACATTTCATCTTTCTTATTAGGACCAAATGGTTCAAGGGTGTTAGCTGTGTTTATGAGCTATGCTGCTCTTGCTTTGCGTATACTGTTTCGAGTGGAATGAATGAGTTCGAGTAGAATAAGTAAAATGTCATTGAATTGAATTATAACGATGAATTCATGGGTTGATTTCTTAGGAGGCAGTCGCAATTTTAAGCGACAAAATTAACGACTACATCAATCATACATCAGCAACCGGTCAAGATTCAAATAGGTCCGTTTCACTGCAAGAAAAGATGGAGAACGTATTAATGGCTACGGTAGCTTTTGAGGAATTCGCACTTCAATTTGCCGACTTTCATCTGTCAAAGTCATCGGCTGCCCTGTACTTGACCAGCGACAAAATTGGTTAGTATTTTCACGTTTATTCCTAAGTTAGCAACGCACGTTTTCTCAACTGACGTCTTCTTTAGCGGGAATTTTCATGCACTGTAGGCCTTTAGAGAGGAGTTGATAGGGGCGAGAATATATGTGAAGTAGGACAGCGAATCCTTGTTCCCCACATTAATTCTTCTAAGGTTGGTCCCATCGCCACACGGTCCATTTTCACACCAACTGACCAATGACGTATCTTCCTTGAAATAACAAGACAGTATAAAGCAAAACTCGGAATAATATGTTTCAAATAGTTTTCAGTAGAATATAGCCAAATTTTTGGGGGTATTTGCTCGCTTACCTCATGTTCTTCTGGTAGAAGCTCGACAAGCGCTTCAAGGACAACAGAGAGAGAGAGAAAGAGATGCCCTCTCAGGTCTTTGGAGTAGGAAAGGTGATTATTAGATGAAAAAGGGAAGTATGTTTTTGGAGACGTTCACACGGGCCGTTCCGCCTTGCACAATGTTGTCGTCCTCTGATGGGTTCATATTGATGCGACGGTTGACGCAAATCGACCTCCCTTTCTAGAAATACCTTTTAATTGTGAAATTGGTGAATGACAGCTATAAGCTTCCTCTGCCTCTCTTTATTTGCTTGTCTACTACTAGTGCTAGTCGTTGTCTGAATAACTTGCCGATCTTGATTTGTAGTCTCCCCAACTAGTACAGCACTCGATCGTGCTCGGCTAACTAATCTTGATACTTAAATAAAGTTAATATTATGATTATTATTTTTGTTTTTGTTTTTGTTTTGTTTTTTCGTTATCGTTATCGTTATCGTTATTGTCGTTGTACTAGAAGAGAAAGCCGAAAATACCATTTTTCGAGCTTTGCGTCGGGTCCGATCCTGATGTAGTATTTATCTTAGTCAGTGCTGCCGGATAAGCTAGCGAATGACCTAATTTCGTTCGTTGCGAAGCGTTGCACTTTCCTTTGTGCAGAAATGCTGAACGTCAGAGCTTTCCTTGAAAAAAACTTTTTTTTTTTTGCTCGTTTGTTTTTCCTTTACTCATATTGTTCACATCTCCACAGCTGACAACCTGGTTGGTCATGTGATCATTAAGTTTAGGTACTTTTCCCAGTGCATTTTTAGCTCAAAACTACAGCCACTGATCATCTTACCTCCTCTAGATTTGCAGGTCAAGCGAGCAAGATCGGAGAACAAGAGCGAATTTTATCTTGAGGAATCAAAGGAGACAAATTACATGAAGATCCCATCAACTGATTTCCAAAATGGTTTGAGTTATCGAATTGTGATTCATACCATATCAGCGTTTGTATGGGTATTTGGGTTGGTGACCTAAAGATAACAAGTCCTGTTGAATCACATATACTACGGCCGCGTGGCCAAGTGGTCAGGGAGATTGCCTTGAGAAATAATAATAATCATCGTCATCATTATCATCTGATCTTTATTTGGCTTTATTTGGCATGTATTTAAAATTAATGAAATTTGACAAGTTAACAGTAAACATCAAATATATGAGAAAATGTTCGAGCTGGGAAGACTAAATTAACCGTTAGGTTTTCGTTTTATGGCGGTTCAAGATCCGTTCTGACCACTGTTTGAATTTGATCCTGGAAGGCCCGAGTGGGACTTTAATTTGAACCTGGATGTCAAAATCAGAAGACGTGCGAAATTTCCATGAGTTTACTGGCACAATAAACCATAGCTGATTGATCAATCAAAAGAGCGCGTGCATTGATTTGGTTATTATATAAAAACAAAAGCTCAATGACCTTGAAGCGTTTAATGACGGTGCCTACTATTGTTATTTCGCTTACGTTCTGCGCATCTCCAGATACTCGGATTTCCCATCGGTATTGCTTACTAATGCAGGGATATTTTTGCGCGGTTTAAATTTATGCGGAGAAAGCAGAACTTAGCAAATGTTCTTGGTATCCAAAAAGAAAATTGGGGTAACCATGCATTTTTCAGAGATCATTAAGCTTTAATTTGGAAAGGAATGCCATACATTGCTTTGTATTATAAAGCTTTTTGCAAATATTGTTGATTAATTATCTTTGAGAAATGCGTGGTTACCCCCAATTTTCTTTTTGGATTCTAATAACACTTGTTGAGATCTGCTTTTCCCGCAAATTCATAAAACCGCGAAAAAAATACCTTTGAATTAGTAGGCAACGTCCCTAACTCTGGTTCAGAGCTGGATTTTTCTTTAGTTTAAAAAATTCCTTATTTGGATGTAACGTAGTTCGTGCATTTTCCCGCGCTTGCAGCTTCGATCTTATTTTGTCTTAAAATCCCCAGCTTTGTTTCAAGAAAAGGAGTTGCAAGTTACACGTTTCAAAGTCTTGTGCTTCTGATGAAAATTATATGTAATTTGAAGGCGCTGTTATGACATTTTTTTATTAAGGGTTCTTTAAAGTTCGTAAGCATTGTCACTTCTTTAATCTTTTGTTACCAACAATCGCCGGCCATGAAAGCTAATCAACTGAGATCGATTTCTCTAATATAAAGAGAATAATTGTATGATCCTTTCACCAACTTATGATTCCTGTTCTCTAGGTTCAGTGTTACTTGGGGTTCTTTACAAAGATCTTCACGAGATGTTTACAACATCTTCCACCGAAGAAGACACAACAAACAACACCAGGTTTGTGATAAGTAATGTTTGTGTTAAGTGTGTGGCTGGGATACAAAATTAATGAAAGCCATGCAGAGTACCATCCTTTGTCGAATAATTTCTTCATTGGCGACATTCTCAAAGGCTTTATGAAAATCCTTTTTGTCTTTGCTCTTTACCTTGTCTGCTAAGCGTTTTGATAAGTGTTCCTTTGATCTTCTCGTCACTAGTGTCTCACAAAAAAAAAAAAAACTTCATGGCAAAGTTTGCCACTCCGGTCTTCAAAAGTAAAGAAAACCAGCTTTACCCTGACCAAAAATAACACTAATCCTCACAATCTTATTGCTATAAATGGGAAGCAAATGTTTAAACTTGGGAGTAAAATTGGGCGTCCATATAATAACGTGTATTTCTGGACAGTTAATTTCAGGTTTGGGTGGGAAGTTTTAATGAATCGACACACGAAAAGAAATAGGTGGCATAGTCCCTGTATTGTAGCTTGGCCTTGTTCGTTCAGAGAACCCCAGATAGAATTGTCAATTATTCAGTCCTGAAAAGCCTCGAGGGAAGTCATTGAAAAATGGCTTTCCCAACTGAGAAATGGCCGACCTAATTGATTGAAATGAGAATATTAATTAATTTCAAAAAATGGTTGAAATATGACGCCAGTGACGAAGCAAGAACCGATAACCGGACAGGGGCCAGTAGTAGACCAAATAGTGCGAGAAGCAATCAATACATATCCCGTTGATACCCACACCTAAAGACACTAACCTTTTTTACGCTTTGTGCTTATCAATGGTCAATCGATCGGGCATACTCGGGAGTTGTCGGCGAGCGCTCCGAACGGCAGTCGAACCTATTACGTTGTTTAGATGTTCTATTACTAAGCGATGGACCTATGTCATCAATTAACTAGGTCTAGGCTTTCGCTCTCTCATTGAGGCGTCTGATTTTTATCTTAATTGTATTTTTGGGAGAGTGCCTAGATTAGAGCAGTTTTCAATTGAGTGTCGTAAAACCAAAACCAAAGTAATTACTTTGGCCAATCAAAAAGGTCGGAGACAATCCAGTTAACCAATCAAAACTCGAAGTAATTACACGTAGCCGACACAAAGCGCGGGAAAATGTGCACGCGCAAGCCACGATTGGTTTTTGTTTCACTTCTGATTGGTTGAGAAAGTGGCGCGAAAACTTTGAACCAATCACTGAGTGATGTAATCATAAACCAAAGTAATTCGCTAATTACTTTGACACTCAATTGAAAACCACTCTATTATTGTTATTGTTGTGATAACCTTTTATTGATTATATTACAGCAAGAACCTTAACACTATCATAATGTCCGTAACCATGCGTCCCCAGCCTGCTTCTCTACAAGAAAATGTCACTTTGGGATTTAAAAATGTTCAGGTACTTTGGTTGTTTCTATAACTCACAACAACAACTCTGTTTGAATTCACACTAAAAACTATTATTTAAGAATACCAATTAGCGACATAAGTCTTACACTACGTTTCGATTTTGTCATGACATCATTTTCAAGTGTTAACCAGACTAATTTATACGGTGTGAGTTGATAGGAATTATTAACATCTAGTGTTGTACTTAACATCTATGCATTATAAGTATGTTCAAATTCGACAAATAGTTTTGCGCGAATAGAGTCCAATTGCATGCTCAAGCTTGGTTTCTTCTTTTTTTTTATGAACAACGTCTCATATATTAGATAGCCTGGTTTTCCGTGACAGAGAATTAAAAGCAAGGTGGACACACCATAACACCGAACTCGGTGAGGCCATCAAACAATTCCTGAGTGGTTAGTTTTTATTCACACATATTTTCATCCAATCAGAATCGCACACGTTTTCCCTCGCTCAGTGCCAGCTGCATCTATTTGTCTTGCTCTGTGATTGGCTCATTTTATTGCCATCACCTGTTGTAATTGGCCAACATGATTACTTTGGTTTTGTCAGTATAGTGGCTCTTGACGGGACTAGATTTAGTAACGAGGAAAGACAGAAATGGTCCTTGTTGCTTTGGGAAAGACAAAACCTTTGCGACCATTCGGCTGATTTAGCAAAAAAACGGGAACGTCAGTGGCGACGGCGCGCGCAGAAAAAACACCAATGAGAATTTAGAATAGAGTAGACTCCACTCTTTTCTTCTCTATTCTAAATTCTCATTGGTAGTTTTGCTGCGCGCGACGTTGCCACTGACGTTCCCGTTCTGTTGCTAAATCAGCCTATTAAATGGCTTACGCCTTGACTTGTTTTCAGCCCGCAACAAGGCGCAGGGAATGTGCGTTTTGGAACTTTTCCGAAATCGGGTGAGTCTATATGAATAAATTAATGATGAATTCATAATCTTGAGATGTTATGCGGATCAAAAGTTTATTAATAATTAAGGAAAGAAACAATGAATTTGTAATTAGGGTTTGCCCAAATCAACTGTGGAATATCGCAGTAAGCTGAATTTAAGAAAACTCGAAGGCAAACAATTTACAAAGAGGAAAAAACAAACAACAATCAAAGAAAATATGCAGCTTTTTCCGGCCTACTGCTTAATTTAGAACATTTATTCTCCGAAAACAGAAAGCAGCCACCTTTATTGCTAGAGACCTTAGGCAACGACAAAGTCGTCGAAGACTGGAACTAAGGAAAACAGTGACCTCTCCCAGCTTGTGCATTTTTCATTGTGGTACCTTTTATTGTTGTCATCGTCAAAACAGCGACGTGAAGCAGCCAAATTTCAGGTTATCTTGATAACGAGAGCATTCCAAGATAATTTTTCACTTTAGGCACATTGATGCAAATTTTATTGCAGAACAATTCGGACGAAATTTATCCCCAATAACAAGAAATCCTTTTTTCTGATGATCGATATCGTCGTCTGCGTCGAAGTCGCCGATACATAACAACCCTAACACCCACCATCTCGGATTCTGATGGTTTTTAATAGACCATATTCGTATTCTCGATCAGTATTGGACTGGAACTACCTTGCAATGGAGGCTCATGTGGGGGAATATATTAAAAAGTATTGGCATTTGAAAAGATTCCCCCGCATTAGCCTCCATTGCATGCTAGTTCCAGTCCAATACTGAGAATACGAATATGGTCTATTCCTCCAATTTTAGTCCTGCAAGTTGGTCAAACCAAGGCTGTCACGTGACTTTCATGGACGACTCCGTAACAGAATGCAGCTGCAATCATTTGACGCATTTTGCCGTTCTCGTCCAGTTTGACGCCAGTTCGGCTAAAAATAAAGACAGCCTGATAACGAAGGTAAGACGAAGTGGCGGCAAGCTTTTTGGAGCCGTATTCACGTTCTGGGAAATAAATATTAGAGTTAAAAATGTACTGGCACTACCTGAGGGAGATGCGCTGCCCTTATAGTGACCTCTACAAAAGGTTAGACTTTCGAGTCTTCTCGCGTGAGGACCTTAACCCATATGCGTCTCACAGCCCTTAAGCCATTGACTTCTGGGAGTGAGACTTGACAGGTTTTACTCTGTCTAACGCCAGACGGTTTTACTCATCAACTGGTGGCATTCTAGGGTGCTTGAGGAGTACATGAATGGGTTAACCTAGTCAAAAACTCCATCTATGTCCCCTCCCTTAACCCATTGACCCCTGGGAGTGAGACTTAACAGATTTTACTCTGTCTAACACCAGACGATTTTACTCATCAACTGGTGGCATTCTAGGGTGCTTGAGGAGTGCATGAATGGGTTAACCTAGTCAAAAACTCCATCTATGTCCCCTCCCTTAACCCATTGACCCCTGGGAGTGAGACTTAACAGATTTTACTCCCACTGTCTAACACCAGACGATTTTACTCATCCTAGGGTCCTTGAGGATCAAGTGCTTGAATGGGTTAACCTAGTCAAAAACTCCATGTACATGTATGTCCCCTCCCTTAACCCATTGACCCCTGGGAGTGAGACTTAACAGATTTTACTGTCTAACACCAGACAATTTTATTCGTCAACTGGGGGGATCCTAGGGCACCTGAGGAGTGAATGGGTTAACCAGTCAAAATCCTGCCTCCCCTCAGGTGCTTTGTTTTGCATTTTGTTCGCCAACAAGGGTAGGCGCGAGTGGCTGATGACGAGCGCGAAGAGCGAGGAGCCAAGGGAAGGAGAAAGAAGACAGCCTTCCCGTCCTCTCTTGCGCGCAAATTTCAATCGTGAGGGAGACGTCTTGGGAACAAGGCAGGTCCCCTCCATTAATAGTACTAATTACAAACATCGTCGGACGCAAATAACCCATACACTGTTCGAAAAGGGTCTGTGAAGTTGTCTCCGTTGTTTTGACCTACAATTGTAGCATCGTTTTGACTGTTCTGGGTTTTTCACAACCCAAGCTTCTCTCAAACCAGTTTTAAACGAGTTTAGATGGCGCAATTGACTATTCTCGGTCCCAAGGTTAATAATTAATTATGGTAGCCTTACGATTTGCTGAAAAGGTCTGGTTTTTGCAAGATAATCAATAAAAAAACTCTCTTCGTGAAAACACCACTACACAATTATATCCAAGTTGGAACCTCTTGGACATTGATTCCTGGTTTGTGAAAAACAATTCAGTTGAATGAATGGGCCATGTGATGTCGTACAGATATTAGATATAGCCAGAAATGTAGGTAATTCTATGCTCGCCGATTTTTATGAGTGACACCAAGTGTCCCCTAGCTTTCTTTTTTCCCCAATCGGCTCCTCGATATCACCTGTTTCCAAGAATTTACGTCTATTAGTCGTATATTTAATCTCTGTGCTACAATGTCTTCAAAATGACTTTTTCAATGAACAAGATTACTCTGACGAGTCGGAATAGTTGGAAAAACAGCGATGAAACGATCGATAATCATAATAACAGGAACGATAAAAACTGAAACGATTTAATGGTAAGAAATATGCAGGGAAAGGATGAATTACTTTTCATCTTTCTTACGAAGACCTTAAGGTCCGAGGGCGTTAGCTGTGCTTATGAGCTATGCTTGTCTTGCTTTGTGTACAATATCACGATTGGAATAAATGGTGGTTCGGGGGGAATAAGTGAAATGTCTTTGGCGGTGGGATCATTTATTAGTCAGGAAGTGTCCTGAAACTGTGGTAGGCTTGGACACGTTGGTAGGTTTGTCGTCTGGTCTGCGGTGTTCGTTAAAACGGTCTTTGAGTTTTCGTTCGGTTTCTCCAATGCGTTGTTTATGGCGATGACCGCACCGTACCATGTAGATAAAGTTTTTTGAATTGCAGTTGATGTAATTAGTTATGTGCCTTGTTTAGACTGTGCAGTGGAATGTGTTAGTAGTTTGTCCGTCAGTATTGTATAGGTGCATGTAGAACAGTTATTGCCAAATCGGTAAGAACCCCAAGGTTAATTTTTATGTGTAGGATTGTGTAGTTTGGCAAGAACAAGGTAGTTTTTAAGGTTGCTACAACGACGAAAAGTTACAAGAGGAATAGTTTTGAAGACATTGTGGCAACGAGGTGATGAAGAAAGAATGCTGAAGTGCTTAAGAATTGTAGATTTGAATTTACGTCATAAATAGGCATTCGTAAGTGATGTAACCCAAGGTGAGACTTTCGTTCTAGTTTACATGCATAACGTATATTTTCTTGTCTTTTTGCGACTGTCACTACTTGTAATATGAAGCTGAATTTAATAGTTCTTTAAATACCTTTTATTTCATAAAGACGGACGAAGATATACTGATCGTCATCACAAGAGTGGGCTTAGTCCTGTCTTTGATCGGAATTACACTGACAATCATTTGCTATGTTTTCTTTGCGTAAGTGTTGTCTCTATAATCGTAACATTCTCTGTAACGTTCTGACTATTGCTTGACATATAAGAAAAGATGAGTGCTCAAAGCCATCTGAGTTGTTCCTCCATTTTGTGCGCTTGCGTTCCTTTGTGCAATCACAAAAGCCGGATTCACACATGAGCCAAGAGTTTTCCGAGGTAGTCCCGGTTCAATTTATCGCCTGCATTTACTACTATCTTCTAGCCTGCGCGCAGCCGGACATGTAACTCGAACCAAGAGAAAATGAGGGGACAGAGAGGGAGGCTCAGGGCGTTGGCCGGGATATGTTATGTCCACGAAAGTTATTTTTAGACGAGCAGAAGTCTTTGTTCTAGCGGAAGTCTGTCTTCCGATACGTCCCCATGCAGTCTTGCCTCGCTCTCAGGTTCTTAGTGAAAAGACAAAATGATGGGGCACGTGGAAGGCTGATGAATATTTATTTTCTTTCAAACATCGGACCAAGGTTGGCCTGCATGCGGACGTCTGGGAAGACTTCCGCTCGTCTAAAAATAACTGTCGTGGACATGACATATCCCAAGGGCTGGACCGGCTGCCTCCCTCTCTGTCCCCTCATTTTCTCTTGTCGAAACCCAGGTCAAAATCTAGATATAGTCCGTCTGCACAACGGCTCCCAAAAGCTTGTTCTGATGGCTCGCAATTTTACAGGGATTTCTGTATCCGTGTGTGATAGGCTAGAATCTTACCCACTCTGTGATTGGTCATTTACTCACTCGACAAATCAAGCAATCCTTTTAATAAAAAGTTGGAACGAGAGCTCTAAGCCCTGAAAGATCAGTTTTAAATTGATCGTCTCCTATCTGAGCAGGAAAACTCGCAGCTGGAATTTCTTGTATGTGGAAATATATTTGTAAACGTGAAAATCCGAAAACCGTGAACACTAGAAATATTTTTGAAATCTTTCATGAAAAAGCCAATCTAGCGCGAGAAAATCAAACTGCAACCAGTAACGGTAATTTGTTTGCAGTTACATGTCGCTTCTCATTGGATGCTGCACAATGGGAAATGTCAAAAATAAGTCAATGTGTTCACGGTTCTTTGGATCCGAGCGGGCTACACCAAATCTTTGATTTCTATTTGTTTGCGATCCATCGCAAAGACAAATTCAACTCTCAATTTCGGCGAGTGCGTCGAATTGTTTCCATCTGTTCCCAAGCAATACTCTTTCATGATTCATTTATATAACGCGACGACATAAATTGCAATAAACAAAATAATTGCACATTGCCTTTTGACCTTTTGGCTGTTGAAATACAAAGCACTTGCGGGAAAACACCAGAGAGAAAGTTACAATAATTATTGTTCATGCTGCGCATCTAATTGGATAAAATGCCGCGTTCGATTTTTAGCCAATCACAAAGCTTGATAAAAAGTCATTGTTAGAAATCGTGAAGTGATTTTTGGTGCTCAATAAAAAAGCTGCTTTATTCAAGTGCTATTGTTTTTGCTTATGTGATATTTTTTTCAGAGACATTAAAACACCTTTATCGCAGATCCGAGTTAGCCTCGTGTCCTCTCTTGGAGCAGGACAAATCATCTTTTTTGCAGGAATTGGTGCGACAGAAAACAGGGTGAGAACTGAATTTAGCCTACAAAATATAACAGCATAGGGCCACATGAGAAGAAAAATTCACACATTTCATCCCTAGTCCAGACGTTTTCCAATTCACACAGAGCTATTGAAAATGCAGCTCTTTGCAAGACTCGCGCATTTTTTTTGCTCGTGCATTGCGTGTTTTTAATTAAGCCTGAGTAACATTTACACTAGAGACGGCGCTTGAAGTACTAAGTGATTCAAGCCGAAAGTGTGCACATTTCGCCTTGCCTATTCGTTTGCGATTAAGTTTTCTCTTTTATACAAGAATATCATATTGCAGCAATTATTTAGCTCAAAAAGGAATTTTCCCTTCTTTAATTTACACCCAATGCGCATGTTTGCACAAGCTTGAAGAAGAAAACAAATATGTCTTTGAAGGAAAGAAATAATATAATTTGTTCGCTTACAGCTACTAGTTCACGGTTCTAATTGACTCGCTTAAAATAAAAAGAATTCCTTTGGGTCACACAGTGGGATGTAAGAAATGTGCAAAACCACAATTGATTTTGTCCCCACTAAATCCTATGCCAGCTGCAGAACATTTCAGAAGAAGCCATTCATAGTGTGTAAGCAACCAAAGAACAAAAATAAGTAAGGTAAATGCTTTTAAAAATTGTATTTACACAAATACATGAGCAGAAATTACAAAGGTACAAAGCCCAGAGACAGAGCCCACTTCTTGAATTGTTTTTGAATTTTTTTATGCTATTAATAGCGTTAGTTTTAAGACATGTGAATTTTCCTGTTTCATACTTAATTTCAACTTTTGACTTAAAGTCAGCGGTTAATGTGCTGAGAAGAATCTAGCTTCTTCTGAAACCCCATGAATATAATTTAGCGATCGATATCAAGTAATTTATCAAGGCGCATTTTCTATGAATTGTTCCAATACTCAGTTTTAAGCGAAACAAGAGTTATGTGTCATGATGAGCTTGCAACTATATTTGTACCTGTTATCTTGTAGGGAGGATGCGTTGCTGTGGCAGCCATGATTCAATACTTCCTTATGGCCGCATTCTGTTGGATGTTAATCGAAGGAATTTACCTTTATTTATTTGTTGTCAAAGTTTACAATGTCAGCAACAAGATGATACTTTGTCATGGAGTTTCCTGGGGTAAGTTGAGAACAACTGATGACAACAGTGGTACCTACAATCATAGAAAAAAGTAGTTGGGAAGGTTATGTAAATGAGCCACACCAGAGCTGTATTTCAACCCGCTTCTGTTCAAGCTCAAAAGAAATAGTTTCACTTTCTCTTACATAGCCCCCCTTCCCCCTATGCAATGTTGGAAGGTAACTCAACAATTTCCCACTGAAACCATTCAGTTTTGCACAACATTGAAGGAGGGGGGAGGGGAGAGAAGAAGTGAAGACTTCAAAAGTGCTAACCTTCCCAACAGTTTTGTCTAGGATTGTAGCTCCTTCAGAACATGCTATAACATTCTGTATTCAGTACTTGTTCAATATTAGTGTTCCATCGATGGAGCCACGAGGAGCTAGCGCGTGGGATTTTTGGATGATTTTACTTATGAAGTCCTAGTGAACATCTGACCAACCTCGTTCCCAGTGTCTCTCTTATATGCCTTCTGAAGAGAAGAGAGCCCCTGGGAACGAGGTTGACAAATGACCTGTAAAATTTGAGGCGCGTGACTTTGTAAAGCCCGCAGAACAGCGGGACACATTAGGGACCTTAAGCTAGGATGACGACGACGACGGCTTTCGAGGACGTTGTCTAAAAATATTCTTTTATTTACCGTTACTGTAATAATTTTGCGATTGCTCCAAGTCGTTCGGCTTGGAAAGTGTGAGTA
>OX421453.1:5780105-5795105 GCA_949126865.1 Montipora capitata
AAGTCGTCCTTTTTGGCTCATAAAGCAAAGTGATATCCACAATTTCAATATCGCTTGGAAGCTGAAAAAGTTAAAAGATAAATAAATTCCTTCGGGTACGTGTGAGAGCACACCGAATGAGGTAGACATTGCGTATATTTGTGACAGTTTCCTTGGCAACACGGGGAGTTCACAACAATAGTCTATGAATGCAACGGACGATCTTCAACAATACTCGATAATATCAAGTAAAAGGGAAGCCAACAGCTGTTAATCATTGAAATGAAGATTTCAAAAAATATGTTGTGTATGCCTTTCGATTTTATTGCTTTTTTTCCGGAGAAAAATCTAGAAAATCGACAAAGATATTGCATAACTTTTGGTCACGATTTGCTGACATGGTCGCTTTTGAGATGATGAACGGTTTAAATGCGAAAGGATTTTCATTTTAAGAAAACGAGGATTAAAAGTGTAACTTGTGAAATCCTGTGGGCTCTTTATTCTGATTATTCATTTTGCTATATTGTTTTGTGACTTCCGACCTAAACACGTCGAAGATGTGACTCGTCATGACAAAATTTTCTCTGCTCACGCACGAATCCTGTGACTGGCTGAGAGATACAGGAGTGAATCAGGTGATGCGTAAAAATCTTAACATAATAAATGTGTTACTAAGTCCTCCTTAAGAATCGTTCGTAAGATTCTTTTTTCGGCTCGCCTTTTTCAGGTTAATCATACAATTTATTGACCACCTGATGTGTTTTGTATAAAATGTGTTGCCGCACGAAAATGCAAATTTTTGAAGGAAGCGAGTGAATGGACCGGAAGACTGTCGTTTCTAATCAAACAGAAGCGCTGTAGATTTCAACCAATCAGATACCCCGAATTACATCAGATGACCTGACTGGTGACGAAATATTTCCAAATATGGACAGGTGGGTCTGCGCGGACCCCGACAACACTGAACTCTTCATTGCGTCAGATAGGATCGATGTGTCACCATATCTAAATCTTTGTGCGAAGAGAAACCGTCAAATTTAGTTGAGTATTGCACCATAATGGCACTCGTCTTCTGCCCTGTTTGTTAAGAGGAAGGCCAGTGGGGCCTTCCCGTGGCTGAATCGTTCTTTGAGGGTAGAATTGGAGCGATAAGAAGGGATTTCTTTCGAAATTTTTCTCGCTTTGTCAGCTGACTTACGCCATCGCATCGCCACTTTAGTGCAACGTCATAGGTCTTACTTGGCAGAAACGGAATACACGTTAACACTCTCACGGACGTATTTTGCTGGTTTGGTTGCCTCGATATCTCTTGGTTCATTCTACGAGGAAGCAATTTTGTCTATAACTAAATTTCGTTGGTTTCAATGAACTCTTCGTCGATTCGTTACCATCCTTATCAGCGCAATGCATCCAAAACAAATATTGAATCTACGCCATTACCAAACTTGACTATAACGCATCAAGCAACGAAGCGAACAAATGATTTACCACAAATATGCAAGGTTGGAAAATACCTTTTATTGGAAAGACCGGGTGGAAGTTCACTTTACAAAGCGGTAGATACCGAAGCGAGAACAGAACTTGCTTGCAAGATAATAGACGTGAACAAATTTCGGGAAACTCTTGCTCCTATGTTTCATCTGCCACCTCACGATGGTATCAATAAGATTATTGAAATCTTGGTCAGTGACTCATACGCCTATGTATGTTTTGAAAGATCCTTTGGGGATTTACATTCGTACGTTCGAACGAAGCGTAGATTAAAAGAGGAGGAAGCGAGCAAACTGTTTTATCAGATCGTCACTTCTGTTGCACATTGTCACGAATCGGGTGTTGTCTTACGCGATCTCAAACTGAGGAAATTTGTGTTTCAAAACTCGGAGAGGTAATTATGTTTTTTTTTTCTGCAACATACTAGAAATTCAGACATTTATATATGTATATGGCACAGTTCCTTGTGTTATTTCCATGCGGTTTTAGCTAAATCCATTCAGTATTGTTCAGTTGTCTCCTCGTGGCGTAAATTGTGTGAGTTTCGTAGCGTGGCTTGTGAACGGGTAGTCACACATTTGTTGTGGTGAGGAATCTCTTAGCTACGGACGCCTAAATTTTAGATTTTGCTCTTTGCCGGCCTATGAAGACAACTTCGTCTTCCTCAGGGGATGAAGTTAAACATGACCGTGACAAATGAGCCGAAAGCTCGCTTGAATTTTTTGTCATGACAATAACAAAACCTTGTTCTCGTGTTTTAGTTGATTTCCGGTTCAATCGTTCAGTAGGCACCTGCAGAAGGAATGTTCAAAATCCTCCGTGTTCCAGAGTCCATAACTTAAGCAAGAAATAATAGAAGAAAAAGGCATCGATTTGGGAAAACTGTCGAAAACTGAAATCGAAAGCAGAGAGGCAACGTGGAAATTATGATAATTTTGTGTAGGCTGTTCTGTCTGCCATGCTAATATTGTTCTTCATTTGAGTTTTTGTCTTATGTGCTGACCTCCGTGTTTTCTGTGGTTTTTTTGTGGGTTAAATCTAAGGGCGCGTTCGATTGACCCTATTCCGGAATAAGAATACGTGGAGTGATGATTAAAACGGTATGTTTGGCGCGTTTTGAAGCTGCAAGGATGATAAAAATATGTTTAAAATAGAATGAATCCCCCCTTAATCTTTTCTTGTCCGTTCCCGGAAATGGCCTATGTCTTAGGCGGGAAATTTTAATCTTCATTTTAGTAGCTTACCGAAACAAATGGGCTTATCCTGAGAAGGAAATGCAATTAATTTCATTGGAGTTCAGAAGGAATGTGTCAAAATCCACAGGCCGATTTCAGTTTTCGATGGGGCGATGTGTGGTAGTTTTGAGTCTTTGCTAGATGAAGTCATGTCCCACGTGGCAAAACGTTGCAAGTTTGTCAAGCCGGTGTAGCCACGTGGATTCTCCACGGCTTCATTGTGCTTGGCCGTTAATTTCGAGAACAGCGCATTTCTTGTAGCAAACAATGAAATCGCACTCTTTTATCTTCAAAACGTATGGCGTGTCCGGTTTATTGCACTTTGTCTCAGAGTTTTCAAAAGATCATCGATCCCGTTTTATTTCTTTGAATTGTAGCCCAGAAAGGAATTGACAAGTCGCAAAGCGCAAATTTCGGCAAAAGTCAGCACGTTGGAAAATACTTACCCTTCAACATTCAAAATGTTTAATTCTGTTTTGTGTGTTAAATACTTCATTAGAAGGAGTAAAGGTTTGTCCATTGCTAAATCAAATGCTTTCTAAAACGGGCAAATTGAGAATATTGATTTTTATTTACAGTGTAGAATGTATGTCCTGGAGAACTTGAGGCTGTTTTACCTACAAAAACTGTCACTTTGATTTATCCAAGGTGTTACATTTTTATTTCCTTTAAGTTTTTTTTTATTTCTTCCGTTTCTTTGAGATTTTTTCTGTTGACTTTTGTGATAATTGGCCTCATCTAACTCTGTCCAATGGCCGGAAAATGTTAACAGGAAAGTGGATTTGAAATACAGCTGTTCCAAAAAGCTTCAAATTTCCGTATAGCTGGAAAACAAAGCCGAAAATTATGCTTTCAAACTGAAAGCGTCCATTCTTTTTTCAATTGATTCCACTTTAGTCGGTGTTTGCTAGATGTAACATTAGGTTTCTTCGAGTAGCTTGAAGTAATTTCACATTTTTATCTTCGTTTTTGCAAAGTTAAATTGTTATGTACGAGATTTGTTTATTTTTGCTTACGTCCGTATCGAGCGGAGTAATAAACTTTTGTCAAGATAACCTAAACCTGGATCAACATGTGGAGCAGATGTTAAAAATTTGATCTGAAATTTTCATCCAGGATTGAAAGACAACAAAAACAAAGGTTCTCTTAGGCTCAAATCCCTGCCCAAGGAATCCATTTGGCTAGATATTCAAATTCACTTTTTCCATTGACTTTGCTTCACTTACTGAGCTTTTCCATAAACATGACCAACTCGCATTTTTTTGACGCTGTAAAAGCGATGAAAACAAATATGAAAATGGCTTTGTTTTCTACATGTACTCAGTGTAAGGACATTATGGCCTTTAATGGACAATGAAATTGAGATGAATCTTTTACACCGAAATTGTTAGGTTGTGTTATTGTTGACAGCTTTGAACAGTTAAAAGTGGTCGCATTTTCTTAAGCAACTCTGAATGCCATTCGTTTGAAATGAAACGAACATTGCACGTGCTTTTACGGCGAAACACGTGGCTGTACCCAAGGCATGTCCATAAGTAACAAACTGAGCAGCACTTTTCGGATGTGTTTCACATAAAAGTGCTCGTTGAATTTCACGAATGCCAAGCAATAATCCGTAATGAACGACTGGCCTCCATATGTTCCCATTTGTTACGGTACGTTCCGGTTTCGGCCTTTGTGTCGCCCTTTTTGCGCTTTTTGTTTCTCAGGGTCCATCGAAAAACCGCGAACCAGTCACAGTGGAAACGAAAAGAAGTTAAGTAGAAGCAGAAGTGTGGCAGAGAAATGTGAAAATACGTTCGGTTTCTTCAAAAGATCATCTCGACCTTCCTTAATTTCGGGTGGGTTTAGTTCTCCAACAGGACCGATGTATGCACGTGGGTCACCGTGGCCCACTGTAGTGCTCGACTCTTTCTTTGTTTGATTCCCTCCCTTTGTTGTCTCTATGCTTTTAGCTTTAATTGCCCAATCGAACTTTCGAGACGCCTTAAATTGAACGCTCAAAGACAAGCTCCCGTTTCGTAGGCTTATCTTGCCCACGCAGGAGAGATTTAAATAGCAGACAACGACACCATCCAGTTGGCCTCAACTGATTTGGTGGAAACGCAGTTGAAGTAAATAATGAGGATGATAGATTGACCGTTGTATGCTCGCGGTTTCTTCAAAACGTCCATTTTTACGCTGTTGTTTTGCTGAAGACGGTGAAGAAATACATTGAAATGCCTTCCGCAGCGAATCTCGCATTTTCCGTTTTAAAATGCATGCCTGTGCAAGTGCAGCGTGCCTTATCCACTCGTTAAAAGCTAGATGTCATCGCAATTCAATAAAGCTCGCACTAAGGAACTTACATGTGGAGACGAAAATGCCTCTAAACCAGTCGTTGGAAATCTTTTTTTCATAAATTGTTTTGCCGTCCTATGAAAGCATCACAAAGGTAGAATTTGAGGGATTGTCGACAACGATATGACAATGGTAATTTTTTGTCTCTTCGGCCTTCTCTACCCCCATCGCAGCTAATAAGTCATTTCGTGGACACTTCGGCGAAACTGTCTTCTCTGAACTAACCGCAAATTTCTTTCTTAGGCGCGAGGTGATATTTATGTTTTTTTCTGCGCCCTTCGTTTCCGCGCGTGACTATAGACAGATTTTGTATCGCGTTTTTTGTGAACTGGGAATGGCAGGCTACTTATTGTTGTCACAAATGCGTGAAGATTGCCTTATTCTAGCTTGCCTCGCACCTTGATTAGTTTCTCGATACCTGAGGCAAGAAATGAGCTGATATAACCCAAGTTTCAGTTGGCCTTTTCGCTGGAAACGCGATGCGAATCCCTCAGCGAAAGCTTGATGTGAATACAACTTCGCTTCCGGCGTTCAAGAAACTTTTCGATAAGTCCAAACCTCCAAACCGTTCTTTGTGTTAAGTGTGGAGAAAGTTTCTAGCAAGTAGTTCCTTAGGAATGAAGTAAGCAAGGTTTTTTTTGAAAGAATATATCAAATTCAGTGTATTTGAGCTACGAAATGAACATGAAAATAATGAAAGAGAGGAAGATTATCACATTTAGATAAGCAACTGCTAGCGTTAAAATTCTCAGACTTTATGCGATTCGAACAGCGATGATATTTCTAAATTTCAGTTAAGTAAGAGGCTCGGCCTGAAGCGAGGGGTTATGTTATTTATTCCCCTCGTGCGTTACCCGAGGGCGCAGCCCGAGGGAAACGCACAAGGGGAATAAATCACATAACCACAAGCTGAAGGCAGATGAACGGCTTATTTTTACATTGGCAGGATTCCTCAAGGGTGCAAAATACACTGAAGAAAAATGCCTCTATTGTTCATCTTTCTTTTGTTTTTCAACACTCCATGCTGGCACTGGTGGGATTCACAAGTTTCTCGGCTTTTTAATTATGTTTAGTTTTTTAAAGTCGCATTTCGAATTAGTTATTCGTCTTGTTCTTAGTGAATGCTAGGAATAGGCTAGCAATGTTGAGCGATTCAGAGTCAGAACTGTTAATTACTCAAAGTAGTTTTAGTGGCAGCACCTAAATTGAGCTTTCGGAAAACAACTTTGAATCTTTATTTGCGGGTGCAGACAACGAGAAAGCAGTTGACAATTTCAATTTACGCACCGAGGATCTTTTGACCGACCATTTTACAGATAAAGAAGATTCCGGCCGAGGGATCACTACTGTAACCGATTTTTCGGGGGCCTCAGTGGAAAGCGATGAACCACCGACTGAGAAAATCCGCGAACGTGCCCCTAAAGAAAACACTGCTCAGTTCAATTTTAGAAAATGTCGCGTCGTATTTAATATTTCCAAATAAACATTTGTAAATTTGTTCTTCATGAAAAGCTAATTTAAATGCGAGGGGATTTTGTATTAATATGGAAGGGGGAAAATTCACTTAGCCCCCTTGCATATTAACACACAATCCCCTCGCATTTAATTTAGCTGTTCATTAGCCCCGCTCTTCCCTTCAAACAATCAAAGCCGCACCCGGCTTTTCAGACAGTTGGTTTGGGGGTTATGTAATATATTCCCCCCGAAAAGAACAAAGGAATCCGAGCTCATGTAAAAATAAGTAAGCGGATAGCATTTTTTCCATGGTCATGTGCTTGTGTCCCCGCATATCCTCAGATTTTTGCTTCTGGGGTTGTTTCCAGTTTAAGAAAGGCGGCGGAATGTACTTGAAAGATTTTAGGACATAAAAGGCGATTGGGTTTCCGAATTACAGTCCTTTTAGTGTGGCTTATGTTGTTTTTGCGCCTGATGTCTAGTAATTCGAGACATTTGATAGGTCAGCAGCGTAATGTAAAGTATTTCTTTGACTTCAATCTCGTAGAAACAAGTTTTAGAAATACTTGAAATGAGGGATTCGCGAAGAGGAGTTTTCGGACTGCTCTCGGTAACCGACTATCCTTTACCCGTCTTTTAACCATCATTTCTTAAATTTCAGAACAAGTGTTAAACTCGAAGGCTTGGAAGACGCTTTCCTTCTCGACGGTCCAGATGATACGCTTGAAGACAAACACGGCTGCCCTGCTTATGTTAGCCCGGAGATCTTGCAAGCCAGTGGTGGGTATTCCGGCAAAGCGGCGGACGTTTGGAGCCTTGGTGTCATGCTGTACACCATGCTAGTGGGTCGATACCCGTTTCACGATACGGAGCCCAGTGTTCTTTTCACCAAGATAAGGCGCGGCCATTTTACGATACCAGACACTATTTCTTCCAAAGCGAAGTGCCTCATTCGCTCAATGATGCGACGTGAACCGACGGAAAGACTCTCCGCGCGAGAAATTCTCGAGCATCCCTGGTTTGTCTCAAGTTTTCATATCACCAGCCCGTGTAAAATAGATCAAAAACTTGCTGACCAGACGGTACCCGATCTCGCGTCAGATGATACTCCATCATTTTTTGTTTGAGCGTGTCGCATTTTAATTCAAACAATTATTTAATTTATGTACATATATGCAGCTTTCTCATGACTTTGAAGACGAAAAGCTAGCAAAGAGTATTTGAGATTTTATAAGCTTAATTTTAACCTTGCAAAATTTTCGCTAGATTTCGGACAACGAAGGTGCCTCTTCTTTCATCCACGATGGTGTGAAGCAAACGTGTGGAGCTTTTGCAAGAGGAACTTCTCATTGTCGAGTATAATTTTGAAATTTTATCTTCCATTTTTTGCTGATTTTGAAATTATCTTACGAAAAGTTTGCCGGAGACGTGTTTTTTGTGTGTTTACAGATTACAGAGAGCATGTTGTGTTATACCGAGTTTCGCTCCCGTATTATATGCTGAACACTGTCGGGAGACAGTCTAGGGCTCTGAGCGTAAAAACTTAACAGTGGGAGAAGAATCCAACATTTTCTTTGCTGCAGTCATGGTTAATTGTTGTGAATAAAGGTTGAGAAAAGTGAGTTTTTATTTGCCTTGTCTTTATTCTCGTTTTTGGCAAACTTGAGTGCAAAATGCAGAAGGTGTAAGCAAGGTCGCAAAACAGCAGCGAGCACCGATTACAGTAGTCCAGTAGATAAGACTTCCCTGCTCTACTCTCTTCGAATAGACTGCATAACAGGTGCTTGTCAGCCAACATCAAAAATACCGTAATACTCTTTGTTTGTCCCTCCAAAATTTAGCATAAGCATTGTTTTTATTTTCTTTTGGGACTCATAATGGTCCCAAGAGAAACTGGAAACAATGCTTTTGCTAGTAAAGTTTGGAGGGACAAACAGGGTATTATGGTATTTTTAATATTGGCTAATGTAGCCGAGCGCGAAGCGCGAGCGGCGATCGCGGAGCGTGAGACGAGGGGAAGAAAAAACATAAAGGCGCCCGCAAACGAGGAAACCTTGTTTCCCGAAATGTTTCCTCGGCGCGCAAACGAGGAAACATTTGCTGAGGAAACAAAATGTTGCTGAGCAAATTCACAAACAATTTTTGCTTCGCGGGAAGAAAATTTTGCTCCCGCAAGAAATGTTTCCTAGGGCCGCAAACGGGGAAACATTTGCTTCCGTAACATTGTTTCCTCGTTTTCGGCCATGCGGGCGCCTTCAGTTTTTCCCTGCCTCTCGCGCTTCGCGCTCGGTTCGGTTCCCCAAGGGTTTTCAGCGCCCTTCAGATTGGAGTTCGACGACGACTGAGAGTACGAGATCTCACTTCTGAGCACGCTCATTTCGAACATTTTCGTTCTTAAACGTAACTCGCTTGCTCAGTACAGAAAATGAAGGTCGCTTTCAACAAGGCTGGGGCTGAGACGGTGCCCATTGCTGACAACACTTGAACATAGTAACCATTTGCAGATGTACTAAATTCCTCCATATCCTCTCAGCATGAATCTTTGCATTTATTACGCACCAACTTCGTTCCCAGGGAACGAGGTTGATTACGCACTTGTTGCCTTTGCAAACTTGTAAATGTGATCAAGGTATGGCTTTTTTGGATCCTAAGATATTTCCTCGACCAAGAAACACGAATCGGTGTTCCACTAACTTGGTTTCAAAGACCGGAACTGGGTGGAGTTGAGAGAAAAAAGCTATTTCTTCTGTGGTACACACTACTTCCTGTCACTTTGGTGTTTCAGCGTAAATATAGATTCAATAGACGATAGTTTTGCACCGCAAATAAAAGAGAATGAAAAGAATTTAAACCACAGAAAATATTTGTTGCACGGAATGGAAACTAAACGCGAGGGTCCTTTGTAATGTTGTGTTGGTGCGACATGTGTAGTACTTTCCTTCTCAGTTTGCTCGAACAACAAAAGAATAATTAGTGAGCTTAGGCAACAGGACGGCTGGAAGACTCAGGACGGCAGAATGACGAAAAAATGTCGCGTAAGATCGGGAATGCACAGTCTCGCGCGACATTTTTTCGCCATTCTGCCGTCCTGAGTCTTCCAGACGTCCTGTTGCGTAAGCTCGTTAATAAGGGAAAAACAAGACTGCCGGAAAGTCTGGTGGTGTCATTGTGGGAACAGTGTCCTCCCTCCTTTCATAATATATTTTTTAAAATAAACATCCACACGGTCAGTACAATCGCACGTGATGAGATCATTCCACTCAGCATTCGTGTCGTCTTTTACGTAAAGACATTTGGTTGGCGAACTGTGTAATTGGAATAGGGTAAATCATGTTTTAACTCATCATCATGATCAAAGGAAGTATTTAGTATTTTGCAGGTTTGTTCTCTCCCCCCCCCCCCCCCCTCCCCCCTCCTCCCCCTTCTTCCCTCAGCTCTCAAGAATAATGAACGATTATGGCGCTTGTGGGAATTTCAGGAATACACGCGGTTGTACGAATTTTCACGAATCCACGCGGGGCCGCAGGATTCCTACAATAACAAGACAATTAAATAATGTAGCTTTATTTTTGTTGAATGATCATTTACAGGTTGCTTTTTCCAGTTTATTAGCCAAAAAGATACAATTAATTAATTAATAATAATCATCATCATCATCATCAACTTTATTTATAGAGGGTAACACACAACAGTGGAATCACTGAAAAACTAGTGGCCCTCTTATAAATATATACAGAAAAAAAGATAAAATATTAAAAATTAAAAATAAGAAGGTTAAAAACATGCAATGACAACATGAAAGGTAAAAAATATGAAAAATATGGGATACATTGGGTCAAGACCAACATTTAGAACAGGAAAATTGAAAATTAGATGATAAAATGGTCCAATTCCTTATAACTGTCCATAAAATGTTTAAAAAATAATTTTTTAAAGCTTGTAAGAGTAGACTAGTTTTTAATATGGGCAGGCAACATATTCCATAGGCGGCTAGTCGATACTGAGAAAGACCTTCCGCCCACGGTCTCCCGATTGAATCGGGGGCAATAAGGTTTAGATGACCATGCCTGCTCGATCTTCCATTCACGTCTACATTTCTAACAAGCATTTGGGTGAGATAAGGTGGGCACTCCCCAAAAATCCGTTTGTACACCAATACTGACTTATTTATTCTCGCTTCATGATAAAATGGAACCCAACCTAATTGTTTAAAAAATTTCACACTGTTCGCTTTTGTGTCAGCACCCAGTATTACACGGGCTGCGCGTTTCTGTAGCCTGAACACTCTCTTAATGTTTTCTACAGAGCAGGATGTCCACACGGTTGAGGCATACCGCATTGTCTGCTTAATCATTGCGTTACTAATAAGATTTCCTTTGACCGAGAGGCAGTGAGCGTCTAATTTTCCGCAACACAGCGATTCTCTGTGCTAACCTCTTGCATAGGTCATCCACATGCTGGTCAAAGGAGAGCTGACTGTCAATTGTCACTCCGAGCAGTTTGTGTGAGTGTACTTGATTAAGTTCAGACTTCAAGCGTAGTTGAAGGGTGGAATGTTCTATCTTCTTCACCAAACGTTTCCGTGTAACAAGCATCGACTTTTTTTTGGACTCATTTAACAACACTTTAGTTCTTGATGACCAATTTAAGACTTTAACAATGTCCTCCTGTAGGCCCTCAGAGACAGCATTGGGGGCCGCCTGATAGTGAGCAGAGTGGCTGATTGTAGTGTCGTCAGCATATATATCAGCGACACAGTGCTGCAATGCTTCGGGAAGATCATTAATAAATACAAGGAATAAAATAGGACCTAAAATATTAAGCCTGGTTCTAACTATTGACAACAGCAGAAGGACAAGTATCAGACGCTTCACAAATATTCAGGCCAACAAATTGACCGACTCTCAACTGAGTGTCTTCATAGCTCAGTTGATAAGACAGACTGATAAGAGCACTGGGTTCGAATCCCAGACCATTAAAGTCACCTGAATTCTTCAGGTGTCTATAAAGAAACAATTGCTTAAATTGTCTAGTTAGTTCGATGATTTCTCCAATTCACCTCTAAAACGTCAATCAAAGACAAACTTTCCTCGCTTTCCGCCATTGTTCGGAAAACTACCATGGTAACGACGTGTTTATCCTTGCAAGAAAAATATGACATCATTGCAGGAATCTGTGGGAATTTTCAGGAATCTACTACCATATATGGTGAACGGAAGTATTCAATGATTTTGTTACGCTTTTCGCGGTACGTCCGATGATCAAATTATATAATAATATATCGCTTAATATGGAAGTTCTCCTTGATTTTGAGTTGATAGAAAGAGGTAGCATTATCAATAATTTTGAAGCAAGAAACATCACAATTATCCTGACAATTTTTAGAAAAACTAAGAGGCCGGAAAAGGTGCTCATTTACACGTGTGTAGGCATTTCTACACACTTAAATGAGCACCTTTTCCGTGATAAAAAGTCTCATATTTTCAAGCATCTTAGTTTTTCTAAAAATTGTCAGGATAATTGCGATGTTTCTTGCTTCAAAATTATTGATAATGCTACCTCTTTCTTTCAACTCAAAATTAAGGAGAGCTTCCATATTGAGCGGTTGAAACTCGAACTCTGATGATGATGCTTGAAACATCGAAACATGTTCCTAAACTCAAAAGTGTGGTTGCATTTTTTAAAATATTAGCAACACTTGTGCTATCCAGACCATTTGGTAAAGGAATTCCACATTACCTTTTTCAAGTTTTAAACTCGTGAAAAACTAAAGATTTCCCCTAAACACCCTAAAATAACGTGACATAGTCTAGATCAGATTAGGTTTTTGAACCAATGGCTTTAGTGCTTCTTTTCGTACTAATTAGTTCTACGCACTAATTTTACTGATGGTTTTAGAGCCAGATTTTAAAATGGTCAATTTTCACGTAAAAAAAACCCTTACACTTTATCTGCAGAAGAGGAGATCGGTTTTCTTGATTGTTTTGTGTGCGAATTGGATCCAAAGGATCATGAATCGGTAACAAATTTGCAGATGATCAATACAATATTGCCCCCAGCAAGAAACGTTATTGACGATATGTGAAAAACAGTGTTAGTCCGTCATGAAGATCACGCGCTCTGACATATTTTGGGGCGCAATTAATGAGTTCTGAAAACAGATCATGCTTTAGAGACTATTGCCACTCCAACGTTATTTTTTATTTCACAACGACTAAATTAAATGTTTTAGAGCAGAGAACCTTGCTAAATACCAAGCCAATATACCTCGTTAAAGACAAATATCCATTTCCTCTCAGTATTCTGTTTACTCCTTCACGGTGGCAAGCCATGATTCACATATTGCCAATGCGAGGGGCTTGTCATATTCTTCGATATTCGGCTTCATAAAATCTCCTAAACAACTGACTAAATCAGACCCTTACAACATATAGGGGGATCAGATTCACGCAGGAAAGGTCATTGGCAAGATTAGCTTGTGTATTTTTAGATATTGACCGTTTCAAAGATTAAGTATATATTTGGCTATTGCACAGGAAAAAAACTCTTATTTTGTTACAACTAAGTCACTGTTGGAGTTTAAACGACATACAAACCGAATGGACATATGGACTGCGAGCGGAATTTCAAAACAAAAATTGTGTTGGTAGGGGGAGGGGTAACGGCGGGGGAGGGGGAACGGCCCCGCAGAAGGGGGGATGAAGTACACGCGGGGGAAGATCTCCAGCAGAAGATGCAGTTCAGGAAGGGAGTATGATGATCTAAGATGATCAACAGTTTTGGGAAGTTTACAATCTTATTAGTGGTGTAACGGGCGAGTCGCTATATCTGTCGAGGAACATCAACACATGATCACATCACAGCACCGTTCATGTTCCAATCTCGTGCTTGTATTCTTGGGAGGGATTACCAACTGAGGTGTCCGTTTCTTTTCAAACGGGACCATGTCACGCAATTTTAGGGAATATTTAGATAACTAATTTTTCAAATTCCCGTTTAGAAAGATTTGGAAATAGGTTCAACAGTTTCCACAATCGCCACTTTTGACCATAAAATACGGTTGAGGCTCTAAAAATGGAAAATTGAGTTATTTATCCTTATAAGACTTGACTATCTATTCTAGCTGCCAATTCAGACTTTTTTTATTGAACAAGCTATTCGATATTTTGCCGCTTTTACTGTTTATGTAGTTTAGTTCTTGAGAAATTTTACGATGACAAACTCGGAAGTCTTTTCAATAATGCCATCGATATCCACATTTGCTGAAAAATGAAATTGTGGCTTCCTGTTTTTGTTTTACGGGGCTAGTAATCTTCTCAAATAAAGTACGCAACGAATAACACAATCGTAATGGACTTTAGAAAAGCCTAAAAATAGTCCTTTGAAAACCCTCTTTTATGTTGTTTTCCCATACAAGGGTTGCATGTCACGTAATCGGTAGGAGTGTCATATCGAGAGATCTGGGTACTAGTTGCACAATCAGCCGCCGGAAACTTCAATCTTTGTGGACTTCTTCGTCATAAAAATGTTCCCCAAATGAGAGCTAAATCTGCAAGTATTAACAAAGAGAGCAATTATGCCTGACAGAATAAGTGTTAGGAGCTTCCTCAACGAAGCCACAGAGGATGTATCGTCACCTACAACGTCGAACTTCATGTCAACAATGAACGCTTGTCGCAATACTGTGGGAGCATTAGAGGAGGTACGTTACCAGAGGTGTAAACTTTCGTTTTCTATCGCCTCGATGTCTATTTATTATGAAGAGAAAAGCCGCTTAAGAAGGAAAAAGTGTTAGTCAGCAGGACTATTGCTCAAATTACTCGGATTTTGGTGCTTAAGAATATATAAAGCGCGCGGAGGAAATAATTTTGTGGGAAATTAATTAAGCTTTCGTCTATTGGGCTAATGATATTCGTTGATCAATAATAATTATGGTTAGTATAAACAAGACCGGAGGTTTTGTCTGTGAATAAATTGGTTTGAATCCTTTTTGTAACAATTACACTTTGCTGATGCTCCTTTGAAAATATTCCATACGGCAACTATATTTGGGATCGTGGATCGTTTCAAACAACTATTAGCTCATTGTGGTTGTTGGTGATTTAATTGAAGGGTTAAGGCCTCTAAGTCTGTGCCTTTTTATGGACGAGCATTTTTAAATGAGCGAAGATTTGAACCGTAGCTTGTATTATACTCTGATAAGGACATTTTCAAGTAAGATCATAGTTTAGGATGGAAGCGAAGTGAAGATCCTATTCGTCGTTTAAATTAATTTTCAGTTGTAGAATTTTGAAATTGACAAATTGATAAAAAAACGCTAACCGGCTGGCCGACTCAGAAGTCAATTACTGAAGCATTCATTATCTGCAGATTCAAAGGCATAAAAATCATATAGCTGGACTGAGGAAACCACTTGGCTGCATGCAAAGTGTGTGGAATCAAAATAAGCGAAAATCCACTTTGTATGCAAAGATGGATTTGCAGCCGCATATCTGAGTAC
>OX421453.1:5797605-5800105 GCA_949126865.1 Montipora capitata
AGCTCTCAAACTAAACGTGCGACCGCTGCTTTACATGCGCTGATGGTTACGGTATATTTTTTGTGGAGTAAGTGGACCAGTTGACTTCCACCAATGTTGGAAAGGATTTACACTGTATATCCTTAGCTAGTTTTTGTCATAAGTAGGCTAAGTGTGAGCTGGTTTGTGACCCTCTTCATAGGGTTTTTATGCAGGTTTTTGATTTTCCTCCCTCACCAAAATTCAGCATGAATCTTTAATTGGGACATAGTTTTTCTGTCAGTGAGTGATTAACCCATTGACTACCAGGGGCTCCCCATTGACGAGTAAAATTGTCTGGCCGGTCTAGGCCGGTTTGGACGTCAAAGGGTTAATATATATTACAGCTCAATTCCATCTACATGTATGAGGGCCATGTGAGAGAATACATCAATACGGTAGATACACAATCCATGGCAAAAAAATGGTTATTTCAAATGGGGCAGTTAGTTTCTGGACACTTTTTGCAAAGCTGTAATAATTATCTTACCACAAAACAGCACTGACAAGCTAAAATTTAGCCACAATGTAGCTTCCACCGCTGGTAAGTAGGGCATAAAGTTTCACAGCTCAAAGCTCTTTGATTTCTTTGTATTTGCGGAAAGACTAGTAAGTAAAATTTGGTGCCCTACAACTGTAATTCCGGACGGATTGCCCTATATCCAGACAATTGTTACAAAATAAATACCATTCTCGATCATGGCAAAACATATCATATAAAAGTCAAATAAAGAAACTTTCCTTTAAAAAAAAATACATTTTGTCTGATTTTTAAAGCATTTCTTTCATTTTAGCAGCCGGATAAAGTCATTAGTGTATTGAAACCACTCAAAACAGAATTGCAGAAAGCTAAGACTGGTGACTGATGGGAAAACAACAGTACATGTAGGAAACTGGATTGGACAACATCTGTATTTTTGAATTTCAGTAATCTTCATTTGCAAAACACTTTTCTCGGCCATTTCCTTCACGGTTCTGACCCAACTGTTTGCTATGATCTTTAGGTGTCTGGAATTAAGCACACCTTGCCAAAAAAAATAATGCTGCAATTAAACTCTTTGGCAGTCTGCTTGGAGAGACGAAACTGCAAACAGAAAATTCTTATATTCTTAAAGATGTAGCCCCTGTAGCTTAACTTGTGTCGGGGGAAAGAAAATCTATCACACATTTTGTGAAAACAGACCGCTTTATTAACTGAAAAGACATACCGGTACTTCGATGCGCGATAAAAATCGCATGTAATTAGATACAGATTTTACTTACCTCTGTCAACATAAAGAACAAATGCAAGCAGACTAGTCGATAAGTCTTTTGCATAATATATATCGAACAAATGCAAGCAGACTAGTCGATAAGTCTTTTGCATAATATATATCGTTTGGATTTGTTTCATTTTTACAATGAAAATACAGAATCATTAAGAAATAGGGGTGTTTGGGAAATAGGGCAACATACTGTATTTATCTCAGTATATTCCGGGAGTATACATGTATTTTAATTAAATTATAATCTCCTTTTCTCACCGTGTGACAAACGTTTCTTTTCAGGTACAGCATTTTTAAAATTTTCTGTTACATTCAAGGTTGGTATTTAGCAAGATACAGGGTACATTGTAAAATTAATTTTCATAGGGTACTGGTACCTGATTCATGACTTTTGCTTTGCTTTAAAAAAAATCGTTTTTTCATCAAAGCGAAACATTTTTCAGGTTTTAAATGCTAACTTGTGCTCCCTTTATTATTCTTTCATTTAGGAGCTTTGTTCAGCCATGAAAACTCTGGTAAGAAATCATTGTTGAACCCACTGTATCTTGAACTGCCTCCAGTCATCTGACGTTAGACAGAGTTAATAGCTTTTACTCTGTCTAACGCAAGATGATTTTACTCTTCAATGGGGGGCGTCCTAAGGTGTTTGAGGTGTGAATTGGTTAAACTCAGTCAAAAACATTACATTACGTTTAGTGATCAGATAATCACCGCACACCGGTAGCTCAGTTGGTTGAGCACCGGGCTGCCAATGCGGGAGGTCGTGAGTTCGACTTCGGCCGGACCAACACTCAGGTTCTTTAAATAACTGAGGAGAAAGTGCTGCCATTGTAATTACATCCACAAATGGTTAGACTTTCAAGTCTTCTCGGATAAGGACTATAAACCGTAGGCCCTGTCTCACAAATATCTTCCATGTTCATTAGTTCCCTGTGGTACGTTAAAGAACCCACACACTATTTGAGAAGGGGATGAAGTTCCCGGTGCTGTGGCTGTCCTCTATGAGTATATGGGTGGGTGGGTATAGCAGGTCCACATCACCTGAATAGCTGCCAAAACTTCAACCTGCTCAAACAAATAAATAAATATATAAATAAATAAATAAAATAAATAAAATATCAATGAGCTCATCGACCATAGCTGGCCTTTAGGTGGTTGAAGTTCTTCACTGATGCATTTTATCGAAGTGGATCAATTATTATTTGTTTTCATTTTAG